>CM049846.1:5681012-6261012 GCA_027422415.1 Schizothorax lantsangensis
TATGTAAACTGGAATGAAGCAGCGATCAGGGAGCTCCTCACTATCCGCGCTGAAGCTGAAATCATTCTCCAGTTTAGTGAAATGGTGAGCGCGCATTATACACGTCACATGAAAGGTCACGTGTCTTTACGGGATGTGTGTGAATGCACGCACATATTCCGGAAAATCACTGGCAGTGTGAATGCAGCAAATCTGACGATCCGGGAACAAATGCCGGAACACATTACCCGTGTATTTTCCGGAATCTCTGTGTGAAAGGGGCTTAATTATGACACAGACTGAACAGGAAATTTGACAATAATGGTTTCTTAATACCATTTCAATTTTGTTTGTTTCATGGTTAGCATCTAATTTAACTGGCTTCTACCAGGTGACAGATTAAATAATGATAAAATACTAGTTGGATTCCAGAAGAAAAAATCCCATTCATTTTCTCCATAGGAGGATTTTTAATAATAATTTATAAACCTTTAAAGTAGGCTAACTGATTATATATGCTTTTGCTGAAAAAATCAGTTTGATTTCAAAATATTTTTTAACAGATGAATTCCTGATTAAAAACTACATGACACCCATGATTCTGTAAAGAAATCTCCACCAATAAAAAGTCTCCCTACACTCTAAAACTATATACTGCAATAAACAGAAAATATATTCTTTCTCTATACATAAGTATAGTTTTCATTCGATTATGTCATTTGCAACACTTCATGGCATTGCAGTTCTTCCCTTTAGTAAAGCCATCAAATTCACAATGTTGCCTTTTTGAATGATTTTCAAATACTTTTTTGGTTTAAATACAAATTTGCAATGTTGTGATTCTGTATCTGGTTGGTTTGGTTCATTGCTCATACAGTAACATACAGTACAGTATACCAATGCACTATAGACTTTAATTGGATGCACAACCTTTGACATCAACGTCAAAACATACACTAAGTGTTCTCACCTCCCATTTAAAAGTTATAGGACTATTTTATAACCCTAACTAAGCACAATGATAAGGTTGGCTTAATACAGCACTTAATTATTTCCATTTAGCATTAGTCTTTCTGTGCAGTTTGCAGACCCAATTTTGGGTCACGATCCACCAGTTGAGAACCACTGGTTCAGAAAACGAAGCTGCTTTATGTGTCACAACACACACAATCAAATGAAACCGGGCCTCTTTTGGGCTAAGAGGACAAACACAGTATATATAAGAGATTCTCTCATTCGCTGCATCTTTCCGCTCATTTACTCTGTCTCTCTCTCTCTCTCTCTGTCTGTCTGATGGAGGGATGAGTCAGACGGGTGTTCTGCACTGGAGGTTGACTGTCAGTAATGAGCTTCCTCAGGTGTGGCAGGAGAAGAGTAAGGTGGAAGTCAAAGGGAAGATGACTGGAGATCAGGAATGAGGGATTGATGTGTAGAGAGACATTGAGAGGTTGAATCAGATAAAGGTGAGGCAGAGAGCACAAGTCAAACATGCCACATTTACTTTTAACTAGAAATGAAAGAGTGTACGAGCAAGACAGATATACACTGGCCCTGTACACTGACACGAGTTAGCAGCCAGAACACGTTTCTCCAAACAAGCAGCTCCAAACCTGTACTAGCTCAGGGTGGATACAGAGACTTCAGTATCACACACACACACACACACACACACACAGTCTGAGAGGAATGGGGTGAATGTCAGTGAGACAGAAAGAAGCAGTTCTGATATCAGATTTTAACATTCAACACACTCGCCAGTACAACACCCTTCAGTTTATACAGACAGTGAAAAATGAGTTAGTGGATGAGTGAGATATGGAATGTATGAATGAGTTTAATAAATAAGAATGAATGAAAAACAGATAAGAAGGGTGTGTAATAAAAAAAATAATGCCAAAAAAAATCACATCTTTCTATTGTCCTCACAGGCTGCACACAACAACAGACTACATAGCATCACCAGTGTTGTCCGATTCACAAACAAATTACTCTTATGAACTGATTCTTTAGTGAATCAAAACATATAGTGCCAATATGACAGATTGATAGACAAAACGACAGACAGACAGACACGATAGATAGATACGATAGATAGATAGATTAGATAGATAGATAGACACGATAGATAGACACGATAGACAGACAGACAGACAGACAGACAGACAGACAGATAGACAGATAGACAGATAGACAGATAGATAGATAGATAGACAGACAGACAGACAGACAGACAGACAGACGGACGACGGAAAGATGGATGGATGGCGGATGGACGGACTGACAGACAGACAGATAGATGCAAATACGCATGTTGCAAATACAGTGTAAAGTGTGTTTGTGTGCATCAGGAGGCTGTTGTCTACACGCTCTAGTTCTCTTCCTCTCCTCCTCATCTCGTTCTCTGGAGAGCAGAACTTGCTAACACACAGCTGGGCCTGCAGTGTGTCCTGCCAGCTCTGTAATGCAGCTCAGGTGAGACTGTGATGGGGTTGGCCGGGGTCAAGCTGTACGCATCTTTATGAGCTCAGTAATGCAATGATAACTTCTCATTTCCATATTAACATCAGCTGCTTCAGCACTGAGGGCTTCTTGTCTCTGCTAAAGAAAGACGTCTTTCTACCGTCTGTCATATGACCATCTCTGACCTCCAGGCTTCAATAAACACACACAGTGCATTAGGTTTCATCTTGGCTCAGTAAAAACATAATAAATGACTGAAAACTAGGCTAATGCTTGACCTGAACACACACCACTGCACACACGGCTGTGCCACAAATTGACAGTTCATATGTGTGTGGGATTGTGAGCATGTGCAGGCACGTGCATTTGTAGATGTTTGATCATCTGCGTGTGCACCCAGCAGAAGAGGTCAGTACAACAAATGAAACAATGTCAGTATATAAGCGGATTACGGCCCTCACCGGCCCCCCGTGTGAGCAGGAGATGGCGCAGTCCAGCAGCTTAATGGCATGGGCCGACAAAAACCCCCACAATTTCACAACAACAAAACCATAATGACAGAAATGCAACAGTGAACCATGATGGCCTGGACAAATTGGAAGAGAAATCAGTGTAGGCACCACTTAAAGAGTGCCAAGGAATATGCCTGCTCCAAATTCTCACACACAATCCTTAAATCCTCAAATATCAGTGTGCCACACTGAACAATTACAAACCAAAAACAAATAGTGATGTCTGATTCACAAACTAAACACTTTCAAAAAGACTCTTTTTAGTGATTCAGTCAAACTTTATCTCAAACCATTTGCACCTTATCTTATATTAAGGTGTAATCTATGATTCAGTCCATCCCAAGGGGTCCATAATTGTTAAGTTGTTTGCTTGACCATTGCATTTATTTATTTACTTTTTTGGTGATTATCTCTATGTACTGTATTCGTACTGCTAAACCGGATAAGATAAGATGGCTGCCATGGCAATTTGTGTAAATTAAAAAAAATAATAATAATTTTTGCTATTAAAATGATTTTGTTTACATGACAGAATAATTTTAACAGGTTCCTTAAAATGCACCATCCAAATGAATTAATATGCTAAAACTGTATCCAAACCAAGCTTTAAAGAAAAGTTTCAAGCATTATCAGTAAATAACTTAAATTCTGGTCTGTTCCTCATACAAAGCTTTCATACGGCTTCAGAAGACTACAGAACATTTTAATGGTACTTTCATTATGCTTATTTGTAAATGTTGGAGCTTGAGAGCAAAGAATGCAAACTAATATTCAAGACAAAATTATAAAAGAATTGGAAAACCCATATTGTTCAAGCTCTAATCTGAATATTTGTGCCCTCAGTGTATATAGTGCTTACAGTATATCAAGATCCACTTTCATTATATACAAAAGAGCACTGTGAATATTCTGCTAAAAATGTCCACTTGTATTTCAGTGAATATTAAAAAAATCATTAGAATGACATAACTGTGAACGAATGCTGACAGAATTTAAATTTTAGGGGGAACTAACCCTTTAATCAGCACTAGTGTGGATTATTCATTGATTATGACTTTTTTCATTTCATTCACCGCAGTAATACGGTCACACAGGGTGACGCTGTCAGACATGTGGTATTATCGCCGTCATCTAAAGAAAGGCTCTCATCTAATTGAATGGAATAGAGGATTCAAACTGACATGATGATGCCAAAATTGGTACGAAGCCAACATTGATTTCCATTTATTACTCTAATGGCTCATTTTGATTTAGGCCATAACTCTGACTCTCCAGGAGAGATGAGAGGAGATCTCGTTCGTGGAGGCCAGACGGGCCAAAAACAGCAGCATTAACATGATGAGAGGGGAGTTGATTGGATTGCGGCGCATCACGGTGTGTGTTTATGAGAAGTGTTGTTGATCTGTGAAGAGCAGAGGAGGTTACGGTCATGTAAACGCTTCCAGAGCTTCATGCTTCTCATGATTACCATCGTCATCATCATCATCATCATCATCTATCTAAACAGCTCAATGACAACCTGAACATCTTCAGCATTCCAGGAACCATTAGGCAGCAGATGTGACTAGCTAATAACCGTTATCTACAAGGCACGAACTTCCTCTGCAGGGCGCTAGGTGGCTTAGAAAACAGAATACTACATAGGGTTGTCATTTTCATCTCAGGATGTCTAAATTGAGACACTGGTATAATTAAAAAGCATATTTTTTTCATATCTATTAAGTACAATGACTTCTTTCTGAAGAAGAAAAAAAGAATTTGCCACAGCAATCTCAATAAAATGATATTAAAATACCCATCGAAGTAATCACTGATTGGTCCAGCGCTGAGAAAAGTAACAAGTATGACATCACCTTAAAGGGATAGTTCACCCACAAATGAAAATTCTGTCATTAGTTACTCACCCTTATGTCGTTCCAAACCCGTAAGACCTTCGTTCATCTTCAGAATGCAAATTAAGATATTTGATGAAATCCCCCTAGAGAACAATCATTCAGAAGAAATTAGAATTGTTGCATAATTTGGTCAGTTGTTTTTTCCTATTTTTGTTTTCTCGTAGGCGGAAAATGAAAAGTTGTGATTTTCAAAAAAGTATTCTTGTGCTGAGAGTGCTTCATTAAAATGAGAGTAGGCCAAAAAAAGTTGAAGATATTTTTGATGAAATCCAGAACACAGAAGAAATAATTGTTGAATAAAGTTGTTATTTTTGTTTTCTTACATGGACTATTTGTAATGACGTCCTAAAAAAATAAAATGTCTACATTTCTGGGCCTAAAAGTGAATTTTTCAGTTGTGTGGATGCTGTCTATGATGTGTAGCTTACACAAATTTAGGTCAGAAAGCTCATGGAACGCTTTCATCAAAAATATCTTTTATTAGGGTAAAAACATTTATTTACTATTGTGTTTTAAATGAATTGTGAATCTGAAGATGAACGAAGGTCTTAAGGCTAGTTTGGAAACGACAAAATTAAATATGTAATTAATGAAAGTACAGACTTGTAATTTTTGGGTGAACTAATTAACTTAATTTAAACCACATAATTGTTCATAATTTTTAACAGAGACACTGGTAATTTTTCAATGAAGGGTCTAAAAATCTTCATAAGATTTTTTTAATTAGAATTATAATTTTTGATTTCTTAATTTAAACCTAAATAATTTCAGAATTTACTGAAAAAAAAATATTTTTTTAATTGTCATGGCAATCTCCAAAAATTATATAAAAATCATGTATCATCATGTAATCACTGATCAGTCCAGCTCTGAGAAAAGTAACAGGTACCATGTGACATCACCTTAATTCAAATTTAAATTATGACCCCAGGATGTCTAATTTGAGATACTGGCACAACTAAAAAGCAATTTAAAAAAAATAAAAAATAAAATGCATTAATTAGAATAATTTATTCCTGAAGAAATTTGCCACAGAAATCGCTATGCAATTATATAAAAAATCTCCATCATGTAATCTCTGATTGGTTCAGCGCTGAGAAAAGTAACAGGTGCCATGTTTCACCACCTTAATGCAAACCTGAGTCATGACATCGAGGAACTTTAGTAGCCACTGAACTTTGTTAAAAAATGTGTGTCTGTAGTGAAAGCAGATCAGCCAGATGCATTGTGGGTACAGGACAAGGCTAACACTCCTGTCTTACCTTAGTGTGAAGCTTCGACAGCTGTTTTTCATCCAGGTGTGTCTGTGTATACACTCGCCTCTTGTAGCGAAACTGCCAAAACCAAAAACACAACATTGAATAGGTTTACATCACTATGGATATCACAATTTTAGTCTTCATTAAAGTGCACACGCTAACATTCTTCAGTGATTGTCATGTTTGCTGAATCTGTGAAGTGGAGGGAGACAGACTCTGTTTGAGTGTGAACTGCTGTAATTATAACTGTGAGCTGCTAAAACATCTGCACAACTACATTACAGCTGCGCTCAGGATCACACAGTCCTCTAACAGAGAACCTGCTGTGAATCAACAAACTGCACATTCAGTCAAAACACGATGCAAACGAGCAGAGCTGCATGAGGAACAAGACAACAGGAGTCTTTTGAAACACTTGGACACTTTTAGGGAGAAAAAATTACAATAACAGCATAAAATGAATAAATTATTCTTATATTGTCTAACTGACAAAAGAGAAGTGAATCAGATTTTTGATCAGATTTCCTGATGTGGATCCAGAAAGGGTAAAGTTCACACAAAAATAGACAACATTTTCAAAGTTATCGTAGAATAATGACCCAAATTTCAGTTCAAATTTCAGCATCATAATTTCAGAGTTTAAAAAAACATCAAAACAAATAACACACTTCGGCCTTAAAGGGATAGTTCACCCATAAATGTGTAAGTCTGTCATCATTTACTGGAGACCAGTTTTCAGGCTTCAAAAAGGACATAAAGTCACCATAAAAGTAGACCATACAATTAATATGCTATATTTCCCTACATTTTGAATCCATATGCTAGCTGTGCTAGGAACAATCCAAAATTTAAGTCATTAAATTAAGTCAACTCTCCTTAATGTGTTGAGAAGAGCTGGGACGGATGTCTGTATTTCACTGAATGATGACTTAAATTTCAGTCTATGTCATAAACTTTGAGATTTGAGGGTGAGTAAATAATGACAGAATCTTCATTTTTATGTGACTATCGCTTTAAATACCAAGAAAACCGATGAGACAAAAACTCTTCTTGAGTTATGAGTTGAAGGAAAAAAAACTAAAAACTTTTCAACCATGACAACAACAGCAAAGTTGAAGAAACTCAGAGGCAGACTGAAAACTCAAAGTAATGTATTGCTGTCAAACTCAAGGCCATTAACAAACGCCTCAGGAACAACAGAGTCAAAATGTCATGATCAAACGGAAAACAAGTCAAAAACTCACAAACAACAAGAGTGAATAGATCTTACACGCTCAGAACTCACCACAGGATCCCGCTGCTGTGCTACGCGTCTCTCTGGCTGTGGGCAGTAGCAGTGCAAGCGAGCCGACACTATAATTCTCAGCACTACCCAGAACTCCTCTGTCCTGGACCTCAGAGCCATCAATCCCAAAACATGACACCAACTATAGCATCATACTGCAAAACATCACTGCGAAACAGCCATGACTTGGAGCGGCAGAAGCGAGCGCTGTACACAAAACCATGTGCCGTGAAGAGGGCAGGGCCTCGCAGACGCCCACAGCTCCAACCCTCTCCTCCACTGGGATCTGACCATTCACATCTCTTCGTTACTGTGTGCTCTATCTGTCCATCTACGAGTCCATCAAGCAAACCCTGGGGGGCTCTGTTCACTATGAGAGTTGTGTTTGTCAGGCCAGCATGTGGTGGATCTATAAACCTGCTAGTGTGTCGATGGAGCGTCTGCTGTGCAGTGATGGTGCCTGAACTACCAGGATGGGTCTGACTCTGAGCTGTATGAAGCATGCCAATGCTTTGCCAGGAGCAATGTGAGCACAATAAACGACTGTGGACTGTTCACGTGCAGCGGGTTGCTCTGGGGAATGATGAAACACACACAAACACAACGCTTCTCCTTCTGTTCTCACACACACACACGTGGTATATCGCTCACGTTTGACAGTTTCACTATTTATCAGACATTGGGTCTAGATACTGAGTATAATGTTATAATTTAACCATTTAAATATTTATCACATAATAATCTTCATTTATACAGGGTCTTTGTGAGCCTCATCTTCTAATTAGTAATATTAAGCAACATGCAACAGGTTTTGTTGGTCTCTTGGGACCAGTTGTTCAGAAAGCTTAATCTGGATTTGGAAATTCGCTGTCCAGGATCAGGTAATCCATCTTTACTTTTCTACTGTTTTTTTAAGTGGATTGGATCACAATGATCCAGATACAAAGTTTTTCAGATTACCAAATCTGAATTAGTAGTGCTCTACAGAAACCCTAAAGGAACATGGTAATGGGGAGGGGGGGTGAGATGAAAAAAGGTTATGTCATTGCTTTTGATTCTCTCAGAAAAGTATTACTAAAATGTTATGAACTACACAAACTGAAAATTTGATGTAGATAAAAACCAAGATTGGATTTTGTGATCTAATCCAACTTCAGAAACCTTTTTTTCTTTTAATAGATAGATAGATAGATAATGATGGAATGATAGAACGATATATAGAATGACAATAATAGAACGATAGATAGACAGACAGACAGACAGACAGATAGATAGATAGAACGACAATGATGGAATGATAGAACGATAGATAGAACGATAGAATGAGATAGAACGATAGATAGATAGATAGATAGATATAGAACGATAGATAGATAGATAGAATGATAGATAGAACGATAGATAGAACGATAGATATATAGATAGATAGATAGATAGATAGAACGATAGATAGATAGAACAACAATGATAGAATGATAGATAGATAGATAGAACGATAGATAGATAGAACGATAGATTGAACGATAGATAGATAGATAGATAGATAGATAGATAGATAGATAGATAGAATGACGATAGACATAGAATGATAGATAGATACAATAGATAGAACGATAGATAGAACGATAGATAGACAGATAGAACGAGACGATAGACGATAGATAGATACATAGATAGATAGATAGAACGATAGATAGATAGATAGATACGATAGAGATGATAGAACGATAGAACGATAGATACGATAGATACGATAGAACGATAGATAGATAGATAGATCGATAGATAGATAGACGATAGATACTCGATAGACGATAGCGATTAGATACGATAGATAGATAGATAGATATAGACGATAGACGATAGATAGATAGACATACGACATAGACGATAGATGGCATTAGATCGATAGATAGATAGATCCTTCACCACCTCATAGATCATAGATAGATCGATAGATAGATCCATAGATAGATCATAGATAGATAGATAGACGACTACTGATAGATAGATAGATCGATCTCGACATGATAGACTTCAGATTAGATAGATAGCGAGACCATAGCGATAGATAGCCGACTACGCTCACTCCCGCACACCCAGACCTCAGATTCAGATTAGGACAGGCAGACAGACAGACAGGAACACACAGGCAGACCCAGACACTGACCACCAGCCCATTACTCGAACGCACTGGCAGCCCGCTTTGGCACCCTGTTTCCTCTAGGACATCCCTCACATCACCCCCCCCTCTCCCGTCTTTTCAACCTCTATTGCTCAACCATCCAAATGTTGGAAGATAAAGGCAATGAACTGCTCAAGAACCATGCCGAAAAATGCGCTTTTCTCCACAGACCTCAAAAGTCAAAATTGGAATGATAAATCAGGTGAAATGACAATCAGAGTATTCCTGAACACACAGGCTGACAGAAGAGGATAGAACAATGGAGATATACTCAGGAAGGCAGAGTGCCAAAATGAGATCTGCTGAACACACTGTAAGCAAGCCAAGCTTTTATTTTATTGGCACGCATATTGAGTGTCAAAACCTGGGTGTGAATTATGGCGGGATTATGGCGGGATTTGGGGGTGTGACCCTCTAAGTAGGGATTCAACTACTTAGTATTCTCAAATATATACAGCAGGTAAAACAAGTATTGAACACGTCACCATTTTTCTCAGTAAATATATTTCTAAAGGTGCTGTTGACTTGAAATTTTCACCAGATGTTGGTAACAACCCATACAAAGAAAACAAAAATAAATTCAGAAATTAAGTTATGTGTAATAAAATGGAATGACAGGGGAAAAGTATTGAACACATGAAGAAAGGGAGGTGCAAAAAGGCATGGAAAGACAAGACACCAGCTGAAATCTATCAGTAATTAGAAAGCAATCCTGCCACTTGTCAGTGGAAATTAATATTAGCTGCTTCAGTCCCAACACCTACAGTACCAGGATGATGAAGATGAAACAAGAGTGGACATTTCAGCAAGACAACGATCCCAAACACAGCCAAGGAAACTCTCGAGTGGTTTCAGAGAAAGAAAAATAAAGCTGCTAGAATGGCCAGCCAATCACCTGACTTTGACCTTTAGTTCTTATTTTCTATTGGATCTGAGTTCATAGAAGAGGCCCACAGAACCTTCAAGATTTGAAGACACCTGAGCAATGCATGCGACTAGTTTCTCCTACAGGAGGCGTCTTGAAGCTGTCATTATCAACAAAGGCTTTTGTACAAAGTATTAAATAAATTTCAGTAGTTCAATACTTTTTCCATGTGTCATTCCATTTTATTACACAACTTAATTTCTGAACTTATTTGTTTTGTTTTATTTGCATGTATGGATTACTTAGGTTGTTACCGACATCTGGTGAAAATATCATGTCAACAGCACTTTTAGAAACATATTTACTGGGAAAAATGGTGACGTTCAATACTTATTTTACCCGCTGTATCCTTACAAGTGTATATATTTCCATGTAACCACATACATTTTTAGGTAACTTTGCAGTGTCTCATTAGTTAACACTGCATTAAATACACATGGGTAACATTCCCTCACAATCACAGGACACAACTAATCAGAGGATGATATGGAGAGAGGAGGCAAATCTAGTATAAAAAAAATAAAGAGAACTATAAAGGTATTGAGCAGAAAATGGGTGGGCAGTGGAAAAGCATTATGGGAAATTTACAGCATGGCCACAATAGACTTGAATCTGCTCCATGAGTCAGAGAAGACCCTCACCTCTAGGTATGGGACAGGAGAGATGGCAGGAAGTGGGTATTCTTTCAGTGTTCGCTGCTCATCCAGGAACTTCCCGGCTTTGCTGTTGTACGCAGGCTGGAAGAGGCCGTAGTTTAGCACATCCTTCAGGCTCTGGTTGAGTGTGCAGAGGATTCGTTGTTTAGACAACCAGATGGGTGACTCCACATTAATGTTCATGCATTTCTGCAGAAGAAACAAAAAGAGAGACATGATAAGTCATATGCAACAGCAAACCTGAAGATTCCCTAATAAATACTCCATTCAAAAGTTGGGTCGATAACATTTTTTTTAATGATTTTCAAAGCAGTCTTTTATACTTACCAAGGATGCATTTATTTTATTTATAGAAAAATACTGTGAAATATTATTACAATTTAAAATAACCATTTTCTATTTGAATATTATTTTAAAATGCAAATTATTCCTGTGATGCAAAGCTGAATTTTCAGCATCATTACTTCAGTCTTCATTGCCACATGATCTTTCAGAAATCATTCTAATATGCTGATTTGCTGCTAAAGAAGCATTATTGATTCTTCCTCTTATCAGTGTTGAAAACAGTTGTGCTGCATAATATATATATATATATATATATAGTAATGAGATTAATACAGCGATAACAGATTTATAGAATTATAATAATAGATAGTTTTTGTATAATGATAAATGTCTTTACAGTCTATTTTTGGTAAAATCAATCATTGCACCATGTCTTCTCCAGACATAATGCTTTATTCATTTATAGTATTTTAGTATAGGAAAAATGACAAACTTTAAAGTAACTTTTATTTAGGTGGAAACTAAACTTACCATGAAATATTTTTGGCACCTTGTTGCTTTGATTTATTTAACAAATAATATAAGCGATACATTTTTTTTTCAAAATAAATATAATATGAAGTTTTCTGTTCTAATAATACAAATTTACTGATGATATAAATGTCCTTTGAGGTTCTTTTGTTCGTGACACCCTCAACGTCTCCACAGAAATATTTCTTACCTATTCCTTTCTCTCGTGGTCTATCAGAGTTTACTCTGTGTTGTGACTTTGTGGAGCTTTTGCCCCAAAATCAACACTGAAGATTTGAGAGTGAACCCACTGCCCAATCAAGCATGTATCAATGAAAGCCTCTCACCCGTGTCTTTGTCCTCTACACCGTTACTAATAACACACAACCCCTGCCCTTTCCACAGCACCGTGATTAATAGAGGCAGAGAACCAGCAGACCACCGGGACAGAGAGAGAAGGCAGGAGTGAGAGAGGCTTTCAGCGCTTTTGTTCGCTTCTCCTCTCAGCAAATACGACATCAAATGCAGCTTTGAACTCTTGTCCACTGCATTTATTTTACCAGAGAGCCCAGCATTAAGGAGACAAAGATGGGGAGGAGAGAGGACATCAGTCTGAAACACACACACACACACACTAACATAAAAAGAAAAGTGTCTCAGAAACTTGTAATTGTGTGCAGAATTCCCCTGAAGTTAAGCCTGCGTTTCATTCTGTTTTCCCGGGGATAACAACAGCCTCCACCGCGGTCGTTCCTCTTGATTTTCAATCTTAAATTTCATCACTCTTTTCTGTGTTTATCTTCACTCAGGCTGACAGACGACTGGAGCGCATTCAGCTCTATTTAAACACAGAACAAGAGGAAAACCAGACCGCCGCCAAACGATAAACCTCTATTCAACATACAAATGGAACCGATGCTTCAATACAATAATACAATCATCTCATGTCACACTTACATTCTTTTTTCTGACAAGAACATATGGACATTACAAATTAAATAATACAAATTTACAATCAAAGCAGAGCCAAAGTTACATTTTTAGGCCGGACCAAGTGAATGGCATTCAAAATTACATGTGCATTTTTTTGCAAGCTTTTTTGCAATTTCTGTGCAAGTTTTGCAAGCTCTATGCATACATACACACACATATAATATATATATATATATAAACTGAATATATATGTTTAATGTTTTTTTATTGTAGTCTCTTATGTTCATCAAAGCTGTATTCATTTGATCAAAAATACAGAAATACTTTAAATATTATTGCAATTTCTGATATTAGTTTCCTATTTTAATATACTTTAAAATACAATTTATTCCTGTGAAGCAGCGCTGAATTTTCAGCATCATTAGTCTTCAGTGTCACATGATCCTTCAGAAATCATTCTAATATGCTGATTTATTATCAATGCAGGAAATAGTTGTGCTGCTTAATATTTTTATGGACCTGTGATACTTATTTCAGGATTCTTTGATAAATAAAAAGTTAAAAAGTACAGTGTTTATACAAAATATAAATTTTGTGTTACAATAATCAAAAGTTGGGGGGCAGTCATTTTTTTTTTTTTAAGAAATTAATACTTTTATTCAGCAAGGATGTGTTAAATGGATAAAACATGATAGTAAAGACTTACATTGTTAGAAAAGTTTTCTATTTTGAATAAATGCTGTTCTTTTAAACTTTTTATTCATCAAAGAATCAAAGAAAAAAGTATCACAGGTTCCAAAAAACAGTTTCAACACTGATAATAAATCAGCATATTAGAATGATTTCTTAAAGATCATGTGACACTGAAGACTGGCGTAATGGTTGATGAAAGTTCAGTGCTGCATCACAGAAATAAATTATATTTCAAAGTATATTCAAGTAGGAAACCAATATTAGAAATTGCAATAATATTTACTGTATTTCTGTATTTTTGATCAAATAAATACAGCCTTGATGAACATAAGAGACTACAATAGAACACATTAAAAATCTTACTGATCCCTAACTTTTGAACGGCATGTATATATACTGTACTGATAATAATGTATATATACTGTACACATACATATATAGTGAAATATTGTAAGTATAAATATTGATAATAATTATATCTTGTCTGTTTTTATATTACAGCTCAGAATATTTACTAGTGAAGGGTTTGGGACTGTGTCATAGTACATTTTTAATTAGACAGAACTGTATTTATTGATATCTTTCACCATTGACTGAACTGAGGTTTCACTGAGGTTACTGCAGTGCATTCTGGGACTGCCTGTTTAGAATTGCCATAGACTGCCTTGATTTTGGATTGATTTAGAATATAGACCAATTAAGTTATCATAAAGGGGAGGTTAATTTTGCTGCTAACTTTTTGACACAACCTTTGAATCAGGAAATGCTGTCTATATACTTGTAGGTGGCATCAGGTTTTGGAACAAAACTAGGCCTATCACTTTACAAATAAGCAAACACCTCTTCCATTTGTCTCTTTGTCCATAATTTAGACAAAAATCAGAACTTCAACGTGTAATTAACATGCACACACGTCCCCAAATACTCCCCGCCCATATCGGCAGGGCAGTTCTCCCACAATGCAGCAGTGCCGATGTGATTCCCTGAACTCATGGACTGATGCTGATAGTATTAGCCTGAGGAAATTCATAACAGGCCTCTATTGGCATCAGTTTAGGAGAGAGAGATTCACAACAATGCATTGATTGAGCTGCATGCATACAGCCGCGCACAATGACTCTGTTTGGCTGGAAAACGCTGTGGATTTGCTCAATAGGGCTTCGGTAAGCAGGCTGGTTTTCAGCAGGCCTCCAGAGAAACGTGGAGTAGAGATATAAAGCACATCTGGAGAATGAGACAGGGACAGTCCATCACTGTCTCACACACACACACACATGCAGGTGCACACAAACACATCACGCCATGCACACATGCACCGAAAATGCCGTAACACTGCACTTTTATGCATTAAACCATTTCAAGGAGTAATTAGAAATAAGCATGAATATATAATTGGGGTTGCAGTTATTCACAAGAACATACTGATTACTATATTAAGCGTAGTGTATTAGTGCATATCTTTATACATATTATTTTTAAGTGTTGTCACAGTCTCTGCCCATAAATAATGATCTAGAATTTGTCAGTAAACAGTTCAACCATATACTGCAAAATCTGATTATCACAGTTATTAGTATTTTAAGACGTCCACTTTAGTGTGGTGATTTATTTAAGTGATTAACTGTGGGCAATTAATGCTCTCCAGAGCCCTGTAAGAGGATCGGCTCATGGACTCCAAACAACAACTAAAAGCACCATATTCTCACTTACAAAGACTCTTAGTCTCAAATATCAGCTTGCATAGAAGTGAAGTGACACTGACCTGCTATTTTTGAACTTGACATGTTCCTACTTAATCATATTTTTTAGCAGATAGCATTTTTAGATTTTCAGTAAGCATATTTAAAGATAGCAGAGTAACAAAAGCAAGTAACTTTCTTCCAAGTACTTGTACATAAGTACTGTACGATATCTGCACTTGTGTACTGCTCCTATGCTTAGAAATATCTTCAATAAAATAAGGATTATTTAACACAAAACAGCACAAAGAACACTAAAAAGAGCTGTAAACACAACTACAACCCTACATCTATCCATAAGCCATCATACCTTGCTCATGCCTATATAACTAAATATTCACATGCAATGGCTTTTTGGCCACTCCTCCCAAAGATAATGCACAGATATGACCTCTGTCAAAGTTACTTTTACTGCATTGGTTCAAATATCTAATATGCACAACAATCCAATACTTTTTAAAATGTAAATCAGTTCAAATCAAAAGAGCTACATTTTATTATGCTGAATTTACTTATGGCCAAATTCAACCATAAAAATTGGCTTTTACTGCATTCAGGTAGTGTGTGTGTGTGTGAGAGAGAAGACAAAAAGTGATATTTTTGGTTCCACAAGAGGTAATTGTGTGGAAAAAATACAGTTGATGTGTGAGTGCCATGTATGTTTGTGTAACAGGTGAATGGATGTTGATGGCAAATTGAATGCACTGGTGTGAGTCGGATCCACAATGCTGTGTATCATCGGAGGAAGACCGCACTGCCTCAGATGAATAAGTTCACTGAACACGATTTACTGCAGAAAGAGAGAGAGAGAGAGAGACAACATATGCAGATAAAATCCCCCTGTCCACAAATATCTCTCTCCAAAATTCTTTCAAGAACACTTCAAAAACAGGTCATTAATGTTCTTAATTGCTATTAAAATAATACAAATAAATAGTCAATGCAGTATATATATATATATATATATATATATATATATAACAACATATAATAATATATAACATATATTTAACGCGTTAACTTGATTAATTAGTTATGAAAAAATAACACGATTAAAATATTTTAACGCAGTTAACGCACTGGCCCCGCCCCCAGACCTGTACATCATCTTACATTTCATACAGTTGACTGTTGACAAATATGATGCAGGGCAACAACTACATAAATGCAGTTATGCCCTAAAATTCAAGATATTGGGGCGAAGAAATGCCCTTGTATGTCTCATATCTCTCATATCTTTTTGTCTCATATTTATACCATATAATGCCAAGTTCACACTGCACGATTTTAGCCCGATTTTTCACTCGCCGACAGGTTTTGATAAATCGGCGACAAATGCCCGAGATCGGAGGCAAATTGGTGCTCATTCAGGCGAGTGACAATCACGCAGTGTGAATTATCAAAGACACGATCTGAGAGAATCGCCGATGTGTCACCGACGCCCGTGAAATATTTGTCATGCTAAACATCTGGAGCTGTCGGCGATTCACAATCCTGCTGTGTGAAATGAGTTCTGACTGAAAAATACATTGGCGATGACCTACAGCCAATGAGAGAGCAAGATACAGGGCAGCAGGAAGTTCGGGGAGGACCTTTTTTTTTTTTTTTTTACAAAGCGAGCATTAGAATATACAGAACAGGTACACTGTAAAAAGTGATGCTGACTTAACTTAAATAAATTGAGGAAACACGTTGCCTTAAAATTATTAAGTAAATAATAATAATAAAAAAAGTTAAGTGACAATTGACAATTCACTTAACTTATACTTTTTTATTATTAATTACTTAATAATTTTAAGGCAACAGGTTTCCTCAATTTTTTTAAGTTAAGTCAACTTATCACTTTTTACAGTGATAAGAAGCCTATTTATGAAATATTGTGTGTCATCAAGCAGCACGCAGACTCAACCAGAGTAAAACAAGCAAAGTTTCACAAAAGTACAATATTTCATTGTGTTTGGGGCAAATATCTGCACACCTTGAATGCTGAATTTGGGGGCTGTAGCTAACTGCTGTAATCACTGTAAAAAAAAAAAAAAAAAAATTTGTTTCAGCTTAAAATAATAAATTTGTTACTCCGCTGACTTAAAATTTTTAGTTTAGTCAACTAAAATATTCCAGTTGTCCCTTAAATTAACATTGAGTATCTTAACATTTCAAGTTGACTAAACTAAAAATTTTAAGTCAGCGGGGTAAAAAATTATTTTAAGTTGAAACAACTTTTTGAAAAAAAATGTTTTACAGTGTAGGCTACATGAAGATGAAGGGGCTAGGCTTTTTCCTGTAAATAATATTCTTCTATAAAGGACAAAAGATTTATTGCATTTTTCTTTTATTGCATTCCAGTCATTTGTGTTCTTTGCTGAATTCAAGCGCTTCTCACTGGATCTCACAGCGCTGTTTAGTGGTTGCGTGATCGGTGAGTAAACATCTGCTCTACCCTGCGTTCCATTCGGAAGGGCTCATCCCTATGCCCTAATCCCTTCAAAGGGTTTACCCTCCGGAGTGAGAGCTTTGAAGGGTTGAAGGGTGTAGGGGACCAAACAACTGTTTCTTGAAGTGCCCTTCTGCGTCATCATCCCGTGCTCACACGGAGGCGCCGTCATCATGCAAAGAATCTGCGCAAAGGATCATGGGAGCCTGAAGTGTCCATCAGTTGTACCCTTCGAAATCCTTCATTCCGAAGGGCCCTTTGAAGTGGCCAGTTTTGAGCACTTCGGTTTGGAACGACCCTTCAATATGGCGGCCATGATTGTTTTCACTCCGAAGTGCCCTTCGGAGGGCGATATATCCCATTTGGAACGCACCGCCAGTCAGCTCGCTCTGCGCTGCGCCGCTGTTTGAACCGAGCGGATACGGTCTGTGTGGCGCGGTTCAAATGAGTAGCGCTGTTTTGTTCTGCTTTTGCCGCATAAACATTAAATTTAATATTTATCGACCTTGTTTTATCGAGGAAAATTATATCACTATAATTATAGTTGTCATTTTATCGCCCAGCCCTACCTCAAAGTATATCTGTTCCCGCGCCCCCGCTGGGAACTCTTGCGCCCCCCTCAGGGGCCTGCTCTAAACAGTCTGATCAGCTCTAGTCCTCTGATGGTGTGAGCTGACAGGCGCTGGAAATGAGCAAGTTAGGTCTTTGCTCTCTAAAACCACATGCAGGGTCTCCAGGGGTCCCGGTAATGAGAAAGTCTTGAAAAAGTCAAATGAACAAACTCTCTCCTCTCTGCAGTGCAGGGTCATGTTGATTGGCTCCTTTGGTATGAAAAAGTCTTACTCAGCGATGCTCGGGATGGAGACCTTGCGGCATGAGAATCATTTACACACACAAACACATACACACTCGGCCAAGAGAGAGGACGAGAGCTCGTTGAGTCGAGAGGGTGTTATGTCTCCACAAACACTCATAGTGAGGGCTCATCGACCAATGAGGCGCGCCACAACCACCATGGGAGTTTGCTAATGTGTGCGTTAGTGTGTGAACATGTTGCACATGCATTCGCAACAGTATTAATTATTAAACTGGTGCAGATACAGTGGGGAGAACACACGGCAGGAATGATTTAAAAGCTCACATCCTCACACTGTTGCATTAACGATTCACAACTGTAAATGAATTGAGGGCAGAAGAATAAACTCGTAGCCTGGGAACTTTGTATCCAGGCGACCTGGTTAAAAAAAAACTACAGGATATTGCGTAAAGCTAGCCAATCAGATTGGAGCTTGAAATTTGGCTCTTGGCATTTTTGTATGCAACAGGCAGTATTCATTTTCTCAAGAAAAATACTGAAATTTTTGTTTTGTTTCATTAATAATAATGAATTTATTTTAAAAAGTACAACAATCAAACATATAATAAGAAAGAAAAAAACACTGCAAGATATTAATGTTAAAAGTTAAAGTTGTTGCCAGCATATATATATATATATATATATATATACATGTAATTATTGCAGGTTTGCGTCATTTTCTGAGTTTGCATTTCACTGTTTTTATTCATTTTGAGAAATACTGAATCCTTTCTTCATGCAAGTGAGATGAGTAAATGCATGTTCACATTTAGTCTAGAACTACAGTAACCATCATGTTTACACACCGCAAACAACGCCTCTGCACTTACTCCTGATTCCTCTCAACATGGGGACAGGAGAGCTGTCAGTCAATAAATGAGAAGAAGTAACTGGCATTACTTATTTGAAAAAGTAACTCAGATATTTTCTTGTAAATTAAGAAGTAATGCGTTACATTACTAGTCACATGAAAAAAGTTATCTATTACATGTTGCCCCCAACACTGGCCGTCTGACACTAAGTCTGATTTATACAGTAGGTGACAGGACTTGCTCTGGTCGAAAAAAAACAAAAGCTTTCATCTAAGCTGCTTGAACTAGAGAGAGAGAAGGACAAAAATTAATGATAAGAGCAATATCTAGAGACACAGGAAGAGACAGAGAACAAGACGCTTTCACATTACACAGTCAAGCTGAGCTGCTGTTTCTTTTGTCAGTCTGAACACAGTGAAGATGAAACACCTTCATCACCAGAGACAGAAAACAAGCCCAAGCCCACTTGATAATCTTTATACAGCCGTATATCAAGCATGTGCTGACTTTAAGAGGCACATCAAACGTGTACAATCTCGATACAAGCATGTACAGAAGCACAATTCTCTTACAATTCAGACATCTTCAGCGAGATGAAGGATTTCAACGACCGGAGACAAGAAGACAAGGAGAACATGGAAACTGAAGTGTCAAGTTTCTTGCTACAGGTACAGAAAATAGAGGTCATGACCAGTTCTGGCAGAGGGACTAGTTATCAACATCTCATACTTTCATCTTAAAACTTTAAACCACCATCTTTCTTTTTTATCATTTAAATACATACTCTTTATACTACACTTGACACTGTAAAAAGAGTATGATCCATTGAGAAAAGTGGTCACCACTTTATCCAGAGCTGACTGGAGGACAAGGAGTCCTTAACATGGAACTCAACACTTGTGTTTGTGAGTCTGTAGAGGAGAATGATAAATACGGATCAAGACAAAAGCATTTCATTTACCATGGTAAAAGTGCTGTTAGGAGCAGTAACAGCAATATGGTTAAACACACTAATGCTTGATGAATGATTACATTTATAACAACGACCTAACTAAATAAAGATCAATAAATAGTTGTTAAAATAATACTTTTTTTTCATTCATTCATATATATATATATATGCCAAATTAGACAGATATACTATACTATACTATAATATATGAAAAAATTATCTTTCATGAATATTTTGTTCATCATATTTCTTATACTTTCATATTACATATTGCTTTCACCACATTTACTACTAGGCCTATAATGTGAGTTTTTCTATTAAAGTTGTCGTTATAGTTTTCAGGACCAAAACAGTTCTGTTAATTTACACGACTGTACTTGACTGTATTTAACATATTTAATATAGTCTGTCATATTTTGTTTTAACTTGTGTTGTTTTCTTTATAGATCAGGTTCAGGTTCATGCAGTCTGTCCACGCTGGCCAGATTAAACGGATGTGGCAGGTTTTGTGACATCAAAAAACATGAACAACACTGTGTAAGGTAAAACACAATATGACTCAAGAGACAATAAATATAGGTTTGGAATTGTGTTGGGTCACTAGTAATCAGTTAGCAGCCTTGAATTAGTTACTCAACCCGTACAGGTAACAAATACACTTGAGCTTGGATCAAGTCCTGCTATTTGCCTCAGAAATGATGTCCCGTGACATTTGACACTGATTACTGTGGTATTTATGACGTCCTCTAAGACATCAGTGAATAAAATACATCATGAACAAGCTGTTTGCATAATCTGCGTGAGATTTACAAAACTTATGTTCCTGTCTGTGTGTGTTTTGTTTCTTATGTGGTGAAGTAACTATGAGTTATGGAAAATGTTCTGTGCCGATACACTTGACTGGTTATCCCTCTTTTTTCTCTCTGTCATCAAAACCAAATCCCGATGCGCTGAGGAACATCTAATTGTAGCGGCAGCATATGTTGTAGTTATAATGAGATGGAGGGACACATCAGCAGATCTCATTCTTATTGTTTCTTTAGCTGGTTTCATTCAGGTAATCAAAGGTAAGCAGAACCTGATGTAAATGATGGGAGTTCAGGCACACTGTGAGGTGCTATAATGATCGTTACTAATGATTGATTCTCAAAAAGTCATTGTGAGATAGCTGGCGAATGGCTTTCTCAGCATGTCAAGGTCTTAAAGGGATAATTCAACCAAAAATGAACATTGTTATCATATACTCATCCTCAAACCTGTATTATGTCTGACAAAACTCAACTGCACATATGCTCTTAACAGGGTTATTATAGTTAACTTCAACTAAAACCATAAACAAATACTTAAAGTAAACTAAATATAAATACTGTAAAATATATCAAAGCTTTATTTCAGCATTTCTTATTTTTGTTTAAAAGTACTAAAATACTAAAACTAATAAATAAAAATCAATAGGGCTGTCCCCGAATAGTCGACGATTCGATGCTTCGATTCGAGGAGCCTGATTCGACTACCAATCTCACAGTCGAATATTCGCGGGGTGTTATGATCATGACATGTTGGCTATATGGGGGTGCTCAGTGTCTGATTTCACATATAACTACCGGTTTTCTCCATAATATCTCCGGTTTTCTTCATAATATACAGCCTATTATGATAATGCTATAAATAAGAATCTTAAAAGAAAGAAGTTTTAAATAAATATTTTAACGTGCGTGAATAAATCCAACTTCCCCTATTCGATTAAAGTTTCGCTTTCTAATCCGTCATCGACAGAGGAGCATCTTGGCGGCAGGGATTTAAATCTTTAACAAGACTCAAACTGACACAGGCAGAGTGGAAGACTTCGATCAGGTAGGGTACAACAAGTGATTTCAAAACATTTCAGTCAGTTTATTTATATCGTGTATATATTAGGCTATTTATCTTGTATAAGATGCATTTGGTTGAGTTACGCTACAGTAAAGCGCTTCATTGTAGTACGGTGATTTCCTCTTCAGTGCGCGGCGTGAACAGGACAACAATGCAGAATATTAATAACTATGACTGGCATTGTCATATACATAACTTCATAATGAGAACACTATTATAATAAAACGCTGTGATTTTTTTTAGTGTTTAGTTGTTTCTGCAGATGTGTTTTTGTGCAGATAGCCTAGGCTATGAGTCATAATATTAACGTTATGTTATATAAATAACTAAGCATATTCTATATGAGATAAATGAGTGAAATCCCATTGATTAAAAACCTGCTATCATATGCTTCATTTTACTGGTCATCTTCAGCGCACGCAGCTCAAAACAGAAATGCAGAACATTATAACTACGGTCATATACATAACGTTATAATGAGTTGTTAAAAAATGTTGTGAATTCTTAAGGGTTTCGCTGACGTTTAATGTTAACTATCTTTTAATCAAAACATAAAACATTATTTACCCCGTTTGTATCTGCGAGGCGTCCGTTACACATTTTCTCTGTGTATTTATGACTGTTAAATGTCTGACTTGACTCGTGGTAATGTATTTTGACCACGCCCCCAAACATATGATTCAACTATCAGACTATCGGCATGATTCGAAAATTCCGATTCGACTATGAAAATCCTTAGTCGGGGACACCCCTAAAAATCAATAGAAACTACGTAGACACACAAAAAACTAAAACTAACAAAAAAAATTCACAAAAATACTAACATTTTAAAATTAAAAAGTAAAATATAATACAAAATATTAACAAAAACTAAATATATATATATATTTATTTATTTATTTACTAAAACATGATGAAAATGAGAAATTATTAAATAAACGTTTTTCAGATATTTAATTTAGATTTAGTTAAATTACTAAAATAAGAATGAATAAAAACTATATAGACAAAGTAAAAACTAATAAAAATTACAAAAACACACAAAAGTACTAAAATAAGATGAGAAATAAAAAAAATAAAAAAATAAATGCATTTAAAAATTTGAAAATAAAATCTGATTCATAATATAAACAAAAAACTGTAATAGTATATCAACGATACAAAAATGATACTGGCTCTAATCGACTTTAACCAGACACATCATCACATAACACAAAGCATGCATGACATAACTGAATAGTACAAATACCTTTATAGCTATTATGCTATAGATTCTGTGTCGGATTGTCATGTGCTGACACTTTCGCTGTAAAATCAGCCTAGCATGCACAATGCGAGTTCTGAACGAGCCCAGATCTTATGGATGTCAGCACTACCTGATGTTGACAAGCTGTAAAAAACGGGAGTGAGAAGAACATCCACACAACAATCAACAGAGTGCTAACTTATTTATGTGACATGACAAATACATCTCCGAAACACAGGTCGCACACTCATGAGGAGTTAAAAGTTTGGCTGTGTGAAACTTTCCTGTGGCCAGAGAAGCATGATGGAGGGAGAAGCTCAGTCTACACGGTGTGTTGGTTCTTTCTCAGCCTTACAGTCTAGTTTAGAAACGTTCTCTCTCTCTCACAACTGTCAGACAGCTGTGGTCTTGTACTGAATTCAGAGCTGCTAGTGTATTTTGTGCTACAAATCATAGAGCCATTAGGCCACACTGCACATAGACAAATCTTAGTTTACTACCAATTTAAATATATTTTAAATCTGCTTAAGTATTTATTGTGTCTGTCAATCCTGTCAATGCGTCTGTCTTATGATAGTGTATATATAGGTCAATAGCCAATGCAGATGCATACATATTTTTACAGTTTATTGTCATTTACAAAGTCTACATTGTAAATATTATGATATATAATTTAATTATACAATATAATTTATATTGCAAATAGCCAATATGGGTGATAGATGGCCGTTGTATGTATGTACTGTTTGTATATATATTTTCCTCCTCACAATATTCACAATGTCGTCACAATATTTACAATATTTACTCAAAATCCACAAAAAAATTATTCAACATTTATCAATTACCAAAGCTGACACAATTATGTTAACAGACCCAATGCTGTACAAATCTGTATCTTTAACATTGACTCTACATTTTCAAAAAGTGGATCCAGGCCCTATTAATTTAAGCAAAAATGCAAAAAATCAAATGGTTTCTCAAAAAAGCTCTACTACTGGCCGCCTGCTGTGTAATTTCTGGGAGTCGGGTGCACAGGTTTTAGTGCTCCGCTAGGCAACAAAATTGTGCTTACAAGGTAGCGAGCTGCTTCAATGAACATTTCTGAGCAAGGTTTTGGTAAAGAATTGTGACATTGCATCTAGAGTCTCATTTATCACTTAGCTGTTTAATGCACTTTGCTTTCAGAGTTCAGTTTATGATCTAATCAGGACTTTGGACACATTCTGGCCACATTTTCACACACTGGTTTATTATTGTGGCATCATTGATTTCAAATTTCCCTTCTGCTAAATGTGACATAAAACTAAAATAAACTGTTGCTGGTCATTTTACATGATAGTCAGACTGTCTCTTCCTGTCTAAGTGGAAGGTTTACGACCAGAAAAGGCTGCAAAGTAGACCAGATTTCATCTGACTCTGCATAAGCACCTGGGTGTAATTCACAAGGGTCAAATCCCTCCAAGTCAAGTCGTACATGGCTATAAACTCTTAAGAGTCTCTGGATCTCTTACATGCATGTAGGAGACTGGAGGTGAGCTGTTTTTTTATCACCACATAATAGATGCCTGGGGGAATTGAAGAACACAAGACCAGCTTATGGAAAGACACACTTGTCATTCAATTAGCTTTTGTCAGTGTTTGAAAACATGCGCACACACACACACACCCATCCTGAAGGACATGCTGAGGCTTAAGTTTTTCTAATTAAGAGACACTGATGCATGACAACACACTGTGGTTGTATCTCAGTTGGTTGATTTTTACATAGAAAACAGACACCTATAAAATATTTTACTAAATGTACTACTTACACGCATCTATACTTTCCTGCTTTTATCACTAAACAAACTTTATTAGCGGCATCTGCTCAGATAACCATCATTTACTATTGCTCATACAAAGGGATAGGTATGGAAGCCTGTATACGGCACTGAATAAAACAGTTAAAAAGGTAACTTCTCACAATTCTGACTTTTTTCTCGCAAATGCAAGTTTATACATATTTTCTCGCAATTGTGAGTTTACATCTCGCAATTCAGATTTTTTTTCTCTCAATTCTGACTCCTTTTCTCAGAATATTGAGATTTAAACTCACTATTGCGCGTTATAAAGTCCAGCTCTGAGGAAAAAAAAAATTGACTATTTTCGTACAATTGAAAGTTTATTTCTCACAATTTTGACTTTATAACTCGCAATTGCATATTATAAATTCAAAATTGTGAGATATAAACTCGCAATTCTGAGAAAAGTCCGAATTGTGAGTTTATATCTTGCATTTCTGACTTTATTTTTCAGAATTGTGACTTTATTGTTCAGAATTCTATATTTATATCACAATTCGGAGAAAAAAAGTTAGACTTGCATAGTGAGATATGTCTCAATTACCTTTTTTTAAACAAAATATTAATTTGTGGAAACAGGCTTTCAGAGATTTGAACAAACTTTTAATCTTAAGTATTAAACTTTAGCATGTAACTAGTCCTATACTGTTTGAGCTACAGACACGAATGATACCTCAAATCATGCATCGTCTTAAAACATCCTAGCAACCACCTCAAAAACCATTGCACTCACTCAAAACACCCTAGCAACCATCTGAAACACTGTCGAATAGTGAGCACTTCTCAGTTTGTACAGAAAATATAAAAAGGCTGTTTACTTTTCCCTCTTTATTACACACAAATGAATATAAATTTTAAAACAATCAAATTACAGATTGAAAATGAGAGATTCTGATTAAGTTTTATTTGTACACTGTGATGAAGTCATAAATGTTACACTGCATACATGTGCATGAAGCACAAATGTCATTGTCAACTACGGTAAAATTTATACGAGCCATTAAATATTTATCATTTCAATGGAAACTCACATTAATCTTTGGAAATGAGTCTTAGTTCACTGTCAGGAAATAGGAAAGTATTTTAAATGTGATAACGAATAATTGGTTGAGTAGAAATATGGCATTACTTACACTTTAAATTTCATTTAACCCACCTTTTTGTCAAAAGCTCATAATGGCAAATCCATAGAGCTTCTTGGAAATGACATTTACCATGACTATAAGTGTCAAAAAGCTCATGGGTGTTGACATATGCCCCTCAATATGTGTGCTTGAGAGATTGTTAAAGCCTGGCGGGACGGCGCGGTGACGGGGCTCAGCTGGGCATGTGAGGATGACCAACACACAGGGAAAAGATTTGATTTCTGCATCTGTCTTTCAAGTCCGCTGTGCTACCACAGGCCATTTGGGAACAAAAGCAAATAAACAAGAGGGAAAAGTCGATTGAGACGGGGAGCGTGACAGACGGGAACAGACGGAGGGATGAAGGAAAAGAAAAAATGTGAGTAATATGGAGAGATGGAAGGCTTTTTTTTTGCCAGTGTTCTGCTTCTGTGCTTTACTAGTCTGAGCTAAAAAGACTGTATTTTCAAACCTGTCACACTGAGAAATGGGCAAACGCTCAGACGCAAGTGCATTTTATGGCAGCTCACCCAAAAAATGAAAATATCATCATCATTTACTCACTCTCATGTCATTCCAAACCTGTATGACTTTCGCAAAAGACCACAAAAGAAGATACTTTGAAGAATGGACACTGGATGCTCCTTTCCATGAAATTACAATGAAGAGAACTGGAGTCTTCATAAAGGAGGCAAAAGCTTCAAATAAAATTCATAAAAGTGGCCGGAAGACCTATGAACTGGTCTCATGCTTTTCCCATGCCTTCTGATATCACACAACAGCTTTAAATGAAAAACAGACTGAACTTTACTTTGTTATCCCCCTCCAATGAGCTGTTAACTGCTGCAACTGAAAAAAAAAAAAATATATATATATAAATATTTAATAATTGAAACATATAATAAAATACATTTAAATAAATTATAATATAGAAAATAAAGATGAAATATTTAATATCTCGGTCAAAGACGAGATGTCACATTTTGGTGTCTGCATCAAATTAAATATACAAAACTGATTTTCAAAGCATATTAAATGCAAGTAAAGTTTCTACTTTAATGTTTCAGATAACTTTTGTGAAAATAAAACGTCAAAATAAGGGTGAAATAATGTTCCATCATCATTCATCGCAACAGATTCATTCATGTAAAAATGAAACGACTTACTCTGACCTGTACTATATATTATAAAATATCTAAAACAATAAGTGATTATACTACATTTTATTCTTTTTTTAAATGTTTAACCCTCTGGGGTCGATGCCCCAGAGGGCATTACTTACACTTTAAATTTCATACGCGTTTTGTGGCAGATTTTCCTGATAAGGCCGAAATGAGCTTGAATTACTCTGCCATTTTTGATCGTACAGAAAAGAGCAATACACCATTCGAATCTGTAAGGGGTCTACTTTTATTTGTATACACTCATAATAACAACTACACTTTGTGCTTTTGAAGAATAAAGAAAACAAACAGGGTGCGCTCTCTGCAAAAGCTCAAAAAATTGTATGATAGTCTTTCTTTTTTTATTCATAAAAAAATTAAATAAATAAATAAATAAACAGGACACTTTCTATGTACGAGGAAAATATTTAAAGCCATATTAAACTTATTTTATAACTTATTTTTTTGATGAAAACCCCAAATTTGTTCTTGCTTCTACTCAAACACAAGACACTATTGAGAACGCTATTCTGAAATCATCAGGTTTCTCTGCACCTCACTGCATGTATGATACCACAAACTTGCAATGTGTTGGCCAAGCATTCGCATCTGCATGTTCTTACAGAGACTGTATTTCTCTATCCTCAGAAGAAACTCAACTGTGCGTGTTTGTCTTTAGGGAATACTGCCATCTGAGCAGAAGTGTGTGGATACATGAGGGATGCATGTTAAAGTGAGTGTGCAAGAGCGGAAATAATGTATGACAGACCTCAAGGCGTGTGTGAAAGTGTGTGTGTGTGTGTGCTTGTGCCTGTATCACCCAACTAGTCTCAAATCAATGTCTTTAAATTAAAAGACATCAGAGCAAAAAAAGGCCAGCACAAGAGGCTGAGAATATTCATGACCAGTGTATGTGTGTGCATAGAATGTGTTTTTGTGTCAGTGGTGTACAGTATTTATCAAAGCACTATTGGTCACTGACCCACAGTCTGAACTGAATCCCCCACACTTGAACTGCTCTTGACCTGCTTACAGAAATCACACCAGCAAACACAAGCATCACATTTTTTTTTTTATTCAGTGGCAGAAATGGGCTTCCATTTTAAGTGAAAAAATAAAAATAGAAAGAATGAAAGCACAAAACCCGATGATCATGTTCTCCAGTTTGATTTGAGAATTTTCACAAGAACATCTCGATCCAATTGAAGCAAGAACATACGAGAAGTTCAGTGTCACAAATTTGGTTATTTAGTTAGTGACAAAGAAATGTTCAGAATATAAAATAGTTAGTATGGTTATTTATTTAATACATTGGGATATATAATAATGAACATATCTGGTGCATAAACTATAGTTCTGGAGCAAACCCTAGTGAGCTGCTTCACTAACAACAGTTTATACTGGCAGCTATTTTCTAAATAGCTAACTGAAATGAAGCCTCATACTGTAAGTCAATGATTTAAAATGGTCCTCATGAGTGACATCTACATTAACGCTCACTCATGCATGCCACACAGATAGAGCTCCACCAACATCAGAAACACTCACAGTCGACTCCAATAGAGTCTGATGTTAGCAAGGTCCTTATCTAATGGCTTGATTATCTTATGCACAAAAAGATGAGCACCAATACAGGAAAAAGCTTACATTTAAAAATATTGTTTCTATATTATTTAAGACTACTATAAAAATATATATTTTTTATTCAATTTTAATAATTTTACACAGTAATAAATTCATCCATAAAATGGAATGAAATATATTTTTAATCCAGTCTTGGATTTAGCCCAGTCTTGGACCAGTTGCTGTATTCCTAAAGGAAAGAGAGGAGGCGGGTAAAGGGGCTGGGGAAGAGAAGTGGAAAGGAAACGTGATGGACATGTGAAGAAAGAGCAGTCTCCATTTCAGACGCAATTAAAGTCTTTCCACTCTTTACGGACAAGCTTAAGAGCATCCATCAGCTTACTTCAACACTAACATCAGTCAAGATCTTCTCTCTGACACACACCTGTCCCCATGTGTGTCAGGGTGTAAATTACTGTGCTAACGTCTTATGTGAAGGCTGTCATCTTTAACTCAAAGTCAACACTGAAAATGACTCAAGCTGAAGGCAAAAGTCTTGAGATGAATGTTGAGCGAGATGTTAAGGTGAACCCAAAGACTTTGATTAGCAGATTCATGAGGTTTTGATGACTACAGAACATTGCATCGAGGTAAAGCAGAACTGCACTAACAAAACAAAAACAAAACAAAAAATCATCATGGTGAGACTATGTATTTTGGACACATTACTATTTTTTTTGCTGAAAATATACTCACCCTCATGCCATCCAAGATGTAAATGAGCTTGTTTCTGAACAGATTTGGAGAAATTTAGCATTACGTCACTTGATCACCAATCGATGCTCTGTGAATGGGTGCCGTCAGAATGAGAGTCCAAACAGCTGATAAAAACATCACAAAAATCCACAAGTAATACACATGACTCTAGTCCATCAATTAACATCTTATGAAAAGCTGCATGTTTGTAAGAAACAAAACCATCAAGACATTTTAATTTTAAATCGTTGCTTTTGGCCAAAATATCAGTCCATAATCCATAATACATCCGCCAGGGAAAAAGTCCATCCCCTGTTATCGTCTCACATCAAAATCCACCAACATATTTGTTTAGAACTGTTTTGGGTTGTTTTCATTTGTAAATTATGATTGATCTGTGCATATTTCTCTCCAGATTCAGGTTGAGATAACTTTTTCACTGGAGAAAGCAATATTACAGATAGAGGACTTGTATTTTAGCCAAAAGCAACAATCTGAAGTTAAATAATCACTTATTGATTGATGTATTACAAACACACAGCTTATAGTTGACTTGCATGTGGACTACTGTGATGTTTTTATCAGTTGTTTGGACTCATTCTGACGACACCCATTCACTTCAGAGGATCTATTGGTGAACAAGTGAAGTAATGCAAAATTTATCCAAATATGTTCACAAATTTAGAAGTTTGGCTTTCAGAAACCTGCTAGCTGTACAGTTGTCTTGATAAAGACCACCAATTACTCCATAACAGACAACAGTGGCAAGATATAGACTATGCACAAATATACATTCATGCTAGTTTGGTTGAGAGCCTAAGTTTTCTCCCCTCACAGACACTCTATAGAGAGCAGGAAATTACAGCTCTATCTGCTGTACAAATGAGAGGACTGCTGCACGTCTCCTTTCATCTGCTGGATGACTGTAGCTATAGACTCACAACACGATAAACGTACACACATAAAAACATATCCACATATGCTGCTCTTACAGGGGAAAAAATGCTGAAATGTAAGACATTCACAATTTAATTGGCAATTTTCATGGCACAATCTTTTGAGGTTCAGCTTGAAGAACTCAAATTGCCCCAAATACCTTTAGCAAACTAACAAGTGGCCATCTAACATCAACTATCAAGCAGTTCAACTGTTTTCAACATTGATAAGAAACTCTTCTTTTTCTTGAGCAGCAAATCAGCATATTAGAATGATTTCTGAAGGATCGTGTGAGTAAAGATGCTGAAAATTCTGCTTTGCATCACAGGAATAAATTATTAAAATATATGAAAATAGAAATTAGTTATTTTAAATTATAATAATATTTTACAATATTCCTGTTTTACTATATTTTTGATCAAATAAATGCAGCCTTGGTGAGCAGAAGAGCTCTTTTAAAACCATTTAAAAAATGTACCAACGCCAAACTTTGGAACAGCAGTGTAGGCCAAAATGTAAAGAATAAAGAATAGCACAGTATTACCACATAACTTTTTTCATTAGTGTCATAAACAAGAAATGAATACATACAGCACTCTGGCCGTGTTACAAACAAACACTAACCGTTTTAGATGGGCAAAAGCCGGACTAACACATTCCCTCAGGATCTTTCTCATACTGCAGAGATGTGAGAGAACAATCGCTCACAATCACTTCTAAGTCTGTGTTGGGATGTAAATTGCCCAGGGCACTGAAGATCCCTTTGGCACTTAAACAGTGAGAACACCCAGAATCCACAAACACAGCCACTCTAATAGAGAAACGAGAGATATGGCCAGAAAAAGAGCAGAATACTGCAGAGAGAAACAGAAAACCGTAAGTAACAAATAAAAACAGAAACCGTGTTTAAACAAGAAGCTCTGTGTATAATAACCATAATTGAGGTACATTTCTAAGGCAGCCCTGTAATTTATATTAAACATTATAAGTTTAATATTCAAATGTTCTAAGAACAAACTAATTGCCAGCTGCAATTTTATTATATCAGCAAAAATCTGCAAAAAAATAAATAAATCAGTTCTGCCTGAAGCTCCCTGCTGAGGAAAAAAAAAAAAAAAAAAAACAGAAACCCTCAAAGAATTTATAATGGTTTTAATGGGAATTGGTATTGGTTTTAATCTAAATAGTAATGGTCCCTGTGGTAAATTGTTGCCTTCTATTGGTGGCATGTTAAATCCACTAAATTCTAATGGAATACGGCCTAAAAACACTGGATAGGGTTGCCAGGTCTGTGCAACAAAACCTGCCCGATCAAAAATAACCCTAAACAAGCCCAATCTAAATATCAAAACTCAACATATGCCACTCTCATACCTAAACTACATATTTTACTGTCACTATTATGAATTATACACAATTTCAATTTGAAAATCACTAGTAGTAATCATAAACAGTCTTCTTAAAGGAGCTCAGAGGCCCTTCCCTCACAAAACTCATAATCTACCACAGCATTGTCATTGGTAGAATGTAAAATATTTAAATTTACGCATTTCAGTCAATTACAAGTTCAACAATTACAACAATCACCCTTCGGAATAGCCCAATTCTGGGAGAACACTGCAAACGTGGCAACCCTGCTAACAATTAACATTAATGGTTTCCAGTAGAAGGGTTGCCAAGTTTGTAGTTCTAACAGTTAAAGGTTTGTAATGTTTGTAATGATATTTGTAGTGGAAACCATTAAAACTTCTGTGAACTTCTATGTTTTATTCAGCAGGGTCATGATCAGTTATCAGGAGTCTCTGACTCTTACTGGTTTGCTCCTAAACAAACAGCCATCCTAAATTCACAGTCATTTCTCATGTGTTGACCTCGTCATATCCAATCATCACCTCTCTGCACCGGAGTTGTGCTACTGGCTGGAGTTTAAGAATCAATGAATGAAGAAGATAATTAATAATGGGATGAGGACGGCGTCTGGAGAAGCACTGCCGCAGGGAAGAGACTGTACCGTGCTGTAGTAAAGCTGAGGAAATCCTCTTTTCTCTCTCTCACATACATTTACTTGCTTAAATAAGGACAAACCGTTCAAAAGTTTGGGTCAGGTTGGGTTTTTAAAATCTTTTTGAAAGAACTCTTTTTTTTTTGCTCACCAAGGCTGCTAAAAACAGTAATATTGTGAAATATTATTACCCTTTTTCTATTTAAATATATTTTAAATGTAATTTATTTCTGTGATGCAAAGCTGAATTTTCAGCATCATTACTCCAGTCTTCAGTGTCACATGATCCTTCAGAAATCATTCTAATAATCTGATTAGCTGCTCAAGAAACATTATTATTATCAAAGTTGGAAACAGTTGTGCTCAGGATTCTTTGATCAATAGTATTTTGATGAAAAATATTTATTTAAAAAAAATTAATCTGTAAAATTACAAATGTATTTACTGCACTGTTTAATGTGCCTTGTTGAACAGGAGTTATTTTAAATTGTAATAATAATAATAATTCACAATATAATTTTTTTAACTGTATTTTAGATTGAATAAATGATACAGCCTTTGTGAACATTCTTCTTAAGAGATTTTTTTCCAAAATATCTGACCCCAAACTTTTGAATAGTAGTGTGTGTGTGTGTGTATATATAGACCTATATATGTATGTATGCATGTATGTATATATGGATATGTGTACAGTATGTATATGTATATGATAGATAGATACACACACACATATATAAATAGGCATATTAAAGACATGTTTTTAGATCATTCCTGCTTTCACAGCTTCAGAGGGAAAAGAAAGCTTAAACTCCGCTTAAAAAACAAAGGAAAGTGCAAATGCCCGGAGCAGCGTAGATCTCAGTCGAGGTCTGCTCTCAGTGCCATATGCACATCAATCCCAGAGTCCACCGGGGACGGCTCCCTTCACCTGCTCAGATGAATGCAGGACACACCTGAATAACAAGCTCCAGACCTTCAGTCCTAAATCCCAGCTCTCATTTGTGTGAATGTGAGTGTGCGCCGTGTCCAGACGGGCAGGGAGAGTCCGCGGCAGACATGCTAGTGCAGGCTGGGTTTGAATGAGCTAAAAATAGCATCGGAAGAACGTGAGACGCCTCCGCAAACGAAGCCCCCCATCTCCATCTCCTCCGTGATGGATGGCATCGTCGTGCCGAGCAAACGTGTGCCAGAAGAGGGGGCAAGATGCCTTCTGAAACGCAGACAGAGAGAACGCAGGAGACTAGGATGTCTCGATGTAGCGTTGACAGCGTAAGAAAGGGAAGCTAAATGATCAAACAGAAAGTGTGAAAGAAAAAGATGATCCTCGTGAAGTGACACCACTGAACGCTGAGAGTTAAAAGCATATTTATGACCATGCATTACTGTTGCAAGCACGCTGTGGTGTTAACAATGCATCCATCACCTCTATTTAAGTACAGAGTGACAGAAAAAGAAAGAAAGAGAATGAGACGGAGACAGCGATGGATGGAAAGCAGGCTCTTTATGTCGTTTAGACAGCCTGCTGTGGCTGAGGTGAACGGCTAATCTCTTCTGCTGAGGTCCAAACAAAAGCTGCTCTCAATTAATGGCCTTTATTAAGCAGCAGGGCAGCCGACGTGGGGCTAATATGCTCACAACTCAATGCTAACGCAAAAATAATCAGATCCCGAGCGGCGAGTCCAAGACGAGCATTAGATCGGACAGCTGCAGTCAGCCACCAGTCTTCCAGAGATTCTGCTGTCTCAGACCCATCAGTCTGTCTCAAGCTCGGATGATGCCGTCTCGCCTCAATGACATCACATATCGCTCTGGAACACAACATCAAGACTGACTCCAAATACCTGCCACTAGTTTCCAGGAGGTTTTGTTGAAACTATGCTGCTATTCACTGTAAGACAGTAAAGTCAAATGCAACAAATTAATCATACTGTATTTACTTTTTTAATAAATGCCCAGAAGAGAAAGAAAATAAATGTTTAATCAATGTTTGATCAAAATTGATCTTTTTCCCGTTTTTCTTCTCTGCTAATGTAATCGAGGCTGAGTGGGTGGGGGAAATGAAATGAATGCAATAATATCATAGCTGAAAATTCACCGCCTAATTAAAACCTGTAGGATAAAAATCAATCACAGGCCAATGCCTGCAAGATTTCAGGGGGAAAATCTAATTTAGTTTTTTTTTGATAAAAATTGTGATTGCGATTTAAAATGCAATTAATAAATAAATAAATAAAAGCTCCAGATTTGCTGTGCTTCTTTGTAGGGATGCATAATTTGGCCAAAAATCTTGGAATGATATATTAATATGATTATATTATATTATATTATAATATTCATATAATAATAATAATAATAATAATAAATTATTACTGTTACTAAATAAAAAAATTACAAAATAAGAAATTACTATTGTAACATTTCATGGTAAAATAAAAAAATGAATATTTAACAAAAATAATAAATAATATTAATAATTTAATTTCACAATACAACCATAAATGGCAATGACAATACTAATATTTATTTATATATGTAACTTTTTTTCATTTTGAAACATTAAACCATTGAGCTTTTATTATGGTAGAAAACCGCAGGAAGTTCTTAAAGTTATAAGCACTTCCTCTGGGAAGATGTTTGCCGCATGTTCCTAAATGCACTTTATAAGTGACCCAAACTCAGAGCAGATGCAGGGATGAGTTTGTGTGGAGCAGAATTTACACTGAGATCATAAGCTGCTCAAGTGTAATAGAACTGCGCTTCGCTCTAAAACACAGCGCATATATTTATTTAAAGAAATCACAGTCTTTCTGATTTGAGAATCGCACTAAGCTGTAACCCTGTTAGGCTGATCATTAAAAAGCCATAATGTGATTTCGGTTTTATTGCAATTAATCATGTACCTCCCTACATTATTTCCCACTGAAAACTCAATCACATTATGGAAGTTAAATGTGCTGAGAATGCTACTCCGTGTTTTAAACACTCATTAGACATCCGCAGAGGAAGGCCAGGTGGACTGTAAGGTGTGTATTACAGCTGTCACTGTGCTCTGCGTCCATACTGAGCCACGCATGCCATCTGTCAACAGGAGATCTGGGACCAAGAGCCTGATTACTAGAGCATCACGAACAAGTACAATCACCAAATCACACGGGACACTGCTAAAATTGACACTTAATTGGTTTAAAATCCAATATGGTAATTTTGGTAATTTAGGTAAGCCAATGGATATCACACAAGCACGCGTTTGCACACGTGCAAACTTTGTGCAATATTTATGCCGGTGAACATCTTAATCTCAGTCAATTCACTACAAGCAGAAATTGAAAGTAAAAACGAAATGGAGTAATGACGGAGCTTTCGGCATCTGACGCCGCTTATTCTCTCAGAGACGACGAGAGACAAATCTACTTCAACATGCTGATAATGGTATAGCCTATTGCTGTTTTCATTTATTCCCTTAATATTTCTCTTGTGGCCCGTACATACTGAAAAAAAATGAGAAGAAACGTATTTCGTGTTAAACAGGTTGTTTTTGAAAGTCGGTGCTTGAAATAAAAGCTTTTTATTTCATTGATTTTTATTGATGACTGCAGTGTTAATATTTTAATTATAGGACTATAATTTATTGTAGGTAGCCTATAGCCCAGGGATCCTCAAATCTGGACCATTCCTGCAGAGTTTAGCTCTAACCCTAATCAAACACACCTGAGCATGCTAATCAGTGTCTTCAAGATCATTAGAAAATCACAGGTAGGTGAGTTTGATCAGGGTTGGAGCTGAACTCTGCAGCAGATTGGACCTCCAGAGAAAGATTTGAGTAACCCTGCTATAGCCTAATAGACCTTTTTAAAAAACATTTTAATTGAGGAGTAAAAAGCCTAATCTTATCCTCGCAGCGTGTCAGTTATGTGGTAATTATTGCGGGGCAAATTAATTGTAATTTTAATTTAATAATAAAAGTAACTTCATAATAATAATAATAATAGGTCTAATAAAAATAAGAATGTAACAGGCATACATTAATTGGAAATGCCAAATACTCTTAATATTTCCAATAATTGATGTTTTTGACAATATCTCTGGCTATCGTCAGGGCAGACAGCACGATGCTATGTTGTTACTGGGCTGTCTTGTTGAGCGCAGTGGCATTGAGAACATTATATATCACACACTTTAAGCTCTTTTATTTTCCAAACGTAACGTACCGAACCGAAAGCCTCGTACCGAACGGTTCAATACGAATACACGTATCGTTACACCCCTAATACATATATATATATATATACAGTATATACATATACACTTCCCTCCAAAAGTTTGGAAACGCCCTAGAAAAGTGGGGTTTTGGACAATATTGGCATGAATCCTTTTTAATTTGTGATAATTTTGCACTGATAAGGGACAACACAAACTACGAAAACATATTTTATACAGTTTATACATAGAAAAAACTTAAATTTTCGATTCATCAAAATATCCACCATTAGCAGCTATTACAGCTCTGTATAATCTGGGCATCCGAGCTGTCAGTTTATTCAAACATTGACTTTGAATTGGCAATCAATTGTTGAAGCTACAGTATTAAGATGTGCTGACCCAACAATCTTTTAAAAACCTACGTGTATATATATATATATATATATATATATATATATATATATATATATATATATATATATATATATATATATATATATATATATATATACACACATACACAGTATATATGTCACAAAACTACAGTGCCTCGAATCAAGAATTTGTTCCCACTACATGTACACTTGTGGCCACAGTTTACTAATTAATTTCCTAATTTTTGTTCAACGAGTGAACGAATTAGTACAATGTGGCAATGACTTACTAAATCTAAGGAACAAATCAGTACAACATGGCCACAATTTACTAAATACAGGGAACGAATCAGTAAATCATGGCCACAAATGAACAAGTCATGGGAATGAGTATTTTGTGTAGTGTTTGATGTCAGGCATCCGAGACACCCACCAAAATACAAAAATGGCATGGATAACAATGCCAAAACTCTAGAAAACATATTCAAATTTCACAAACTACTCATTTCTGTACTCAGTAATAATGTGGCGTAGTGGTTAAAGCTCAAGTTTGAGCCCTTGAAAGGAATGAGCTATGAGCCGTCACTCTTCTGACATGGAAATATGACATTAAATATTACTTGTGAACTTTATTCCAAGTATTCTCAAGTCAGAGAATAGCTTTACGTGATAAAAAGATCAAAATTTAAGATGATATTTGCTGAAAATTGCTCTAATATTACTCATGCTTGCCAAACAACAACAACTCTTTGCACAAAGCTTCTATATGGCTCCAAAAGATTATATAGTGCACAAATTACATTGACTACTTGGTACTCACAGGCGATGAAGCCAACAAACATCTTTCAATACATGGAAAAATACATGCAGATGTTCCTGAATACATTCTACAGATCTCCAAAACTGACATCGGTGATTGGCTCCTTTCTCAGCCAGCTTTTGGGAGCTGCTGGGAGACACAAGATCAAGTTTTGCTTTAATGGCAAATTGCATGTATTTAAGCAGCACAGCTCAGCTGGGTAATCAACCTGAATGAACTACCTCATGCCAGACATCTCTGTGAGTGGGATTGGCAGTCAATATGAAAACAATAAAGGGATAGTTCACCCGAAATGAAAATTCTGTCATCATTTACTCACCCTCATGTCGTTCCAAACGGTATGATTTTATTTCTTCTGTGGAACACAATAGGAGAAATATTGCAGAATGTTCTTTTTCATGATGTGGATTGTCAAGCTAGAAAAATGCATCATAAAAGTACTGCAATATATTCCAAATCTTCAGAATCCATCTTTGTTTGAGGAGCAGACCAAAATATAAGTAATTATTTACTGAAAATCCCCTCAGCGTAGCCCTCAAATGAATATTCAATTCAAATATTGAATTGCGACATGCGAAGAAGTTTGACGTCACTAATGTCAGGCGATATTAATGTCAAATCTAGCACAACGAATCTTGACGCATGAGATTTGAGAACTACTTAAAGCTACCTTGTAATGACTTAAATTTCACACAAAGACACATGAGTCATATGGACTGCTTTTGTGTGGCTTTTTTATTGTTTAGTGGAGCTAAACAGTCCCAGTCCCCATTATGAAAAAGAATAGTCTAGATATTACGCAATATGTCTTATTTTGTGTTCCCCAGAAGGAAGAAAGTCATAAGGCTTCGGAACGACATGAGGGTGAGAAAATGATAACATCATTTTCATTTTTGAGGGAGCTCTTCCTTTAAGCAAAAGCAATAAGTGAAAAAGGAAAAGCTGAAGACATGAACATAATTTCTCTTTGGGAAATTATTTGAATTTCACAAGAGATACGAGCAGGTTAGTTTCCTTAGTCATCCTTTTACTTGAGATGAAGTGTGCACACACCCACACACTACAGTCAAACCTTCACCTGTAATCTACTGTAAAACGTAACATTTCTCTCCCAGCAGTGAGGTCTCTGTAGTCTGTACCCTGTAGTATGTGTAAGTACATCACAGGTGTCCCTCTGCGATTAACATCAGGGAATAGGGCTTTTGTCACACTTTGAAATCCTTAACCGAAACCCTCCAGAGACATGTGCTCTTCTCTACATATCATTTTTTCTCCACCTTTTCCTTTCCTTCTTTGTATTTCCTCTCTTTTTATTAATATACACAGTCTTTTGGAAGTCACCCTGTAGTGAACAGCCAACAACGCTCGCAAGACGCACCGTAAGCAGATGCGACATTAATGCAAGGTGAGGGATTTGCAAAATGAGCGCAACCAAACCTTCATAACTCTTCAGGTATAAACCTTTCAGAAACGATTCAAATCTTTTTAACTTGCACTTTTTATCTTGACTTTCATTTAAGAAGGGACACTTTTATTATTAACTATAATTATTTTTCTAGCTATAAAATGAATGCTTGTGATAACTAGCTTTTAGAAAGTATACAAATAAAGTGCACAAGGCATCCATAGTTCAATTGGTTGGACATGCATAATCATACACTCATCCACATTATACAATGTCAAAATGTTGAAGGTTTCTAAAAGCAGTGTGGAGACCATCATTGAAAAAATGAAAGACGTTTAAAACCCAAAAGACTGATTATCCATCCAAAAAGAGTAATGAGGACCCTGGCCACTCCTGTTTACTAAACCTGTGCCAGAACCTAGTCTTAGCCAACTGGCACTTCCAGGACTTTGAGAAGACTATAGAAAAAGCTTCCTAGATCTGATAAGAGAAACATCTCTCTCTTTAGCTTGCAAAAATCACTAAAACCATGAGTCAAGCAGGTTCATGGAGCAGGAAGCTTTTGAGCTAAAACTGGGAGATCTGATCATCTGAAGGAGCTAACTGAATGGAACAAAAAGTTAGTCTTAGACTATGACAATGACCAATACTTGCTGTAAGGACATTTTTCTGGACGTCTCTAATTGGCACAGTCAAAGCCAAGATTTAAACCCCACAGAAAATGTGTTCAGAGACCTGAAGATTACAGTTCACAGATGATCCACAAAGCATCTGCATGGAGGACACAGGAATAACTGACCAAATCCAGTTCTGCAAATCCAGAAGACGCACAACCTACTTAGAGTAAGTCTCGCAGCTATAATCACTGCCAAAGGCAGCCCTGCAAAAGATGAATAAACAACCTGAATACAGACGTCAATGGAGGATTTTTTTTTTTTTAAAGTACACTTTTTATTTTCAACCGAAGGCAAAAGATGATGTTTCAATTAATTTTTTTTATATGTCCATGCAAAGCAGTATCATTTCAAGGTGAATTATCTGAGTATTATTTTGAATATTAAATGAATGAGGCATTTATATAGTGCTTTAGTACTACTGTACACCCAGAGCACTTTATAATCATATCAATCATATTATATTATTTAAATTTAAAACACTATATGCTCTAAATGTTAAATATATTGACAATAATTGTCTCATATGTGACAAAGTTGATGCTTAAAACATAACTGAGACTATATATCCTGAGCTATGAAAGAGCAATAATAATCATTACTATTATTATAATGGTAATAATAAATAAATAGAATAAAACAGGTCAACATTCATCAAATCGTATATATTACACACACTTTATTATATAAAAAAATATGCATAATAAATTAGGAAGAGGGGTCTCTTATAAGAGGACCACATTCTTCACATCAAAAAGTTTGAAAACCTCTGATCTAACAAAACACCAAAGACCCCTTCCCCCTCAAAAATGCATATATACCTTGTGCGAGACATTCATGATTTCTCAGAGTTCCTCGTGCTCTCAGGACCTGGATGTGGGCATATGAGAATAGAGATTGCAATCTGATATTGTTTATTTGGATTATAATGCTCCCAAAGATACTATCAGGATTTAGCTGGTGCGAGTTAGCATTTGAAAGGTGTGTGGCGGTGGGATGCGCCAGAGAAAATCTGGCATTTAACACATTCTCTCTGCTCTCATTCACCTCTCGTTATTAACATAGAGACTTGGGCCCTGCTAAAGGACAGTGCTCGTTAACACTATGGCTTTCTGCTTTTAATGAGGCTTTGACACATCACCACACACTCACATGCAACCAGAAGTCCACACTAATGCATGCATGGTCACCAATGCACACTCATACAGCGCCGAGAGCGAGGATGAAAGATTCGAGGAGAAACACATTTCTGACAGGCAGAATGAGCCATTGATCTGATGCTCACTCATTCTACTGCAGTTACTCACTTCACAGCCATCAAATGCACCAAAGGAATCAACTAAACAGGCTGAGAAACATGCAACAAACCGCAACTGGACACATAGATTCACACAATATTCACAGTATTCATTAATCAAAATGTTTTTTTAAAGATAATGTCTTCAACATTTCCATTTGGTTCCCCGATCTAGAATATTTGGTTATATTCTTGGAACACAACATCAGCTCCATCTCAATCCAAACAATTAAACCTCAGACTGGAACCTGAACAAGTGGACAAGGACCATCCATAACCCAACAGAAATAAACCCACCCACAATGAGCTACTAATGACTAACCAGTTGCTGTTGGTCACTAGTAGGTTTTTCTACTCAAATGTCATATTCATTGTGTCAGGATCATGTAAACTTCATTGTTTGCACATTTGCTCAGCGTATTGCCAATGGAGGTCACTGGCTAAAAAAGGAAACACTGGCTAAAACACCACAGATATGCCACATTTGGTTGCCTTCAGCATGGTCAATGATTGCTTTCAAAACAGAGTCAATTAAATCATCATACATACACTTTAGGCATTTTGACATATGTACATTTTTGTAATTGCTGTAAATGTATAATTGCATAAGTGACACTTTTGTTAACCCAGCCATATTTGAGCTTTAATTAAAGTACAGAAATTGCGTTTGAAATCGGGCTTAAATATATGTTAGAATATCGAACCAACAAGAAGCTACAGCACTACTGGTAAACTTTTATACGTTCTGAGATCCTCACAGCCATTGGCTGGCAGCTGCCTATTATTTTTTGCATAAAGATATAAAGCATAAAGCATGTTTGAGGCTCTCACATTATACTCCACACTGCTATCAATCCCACAATCCCTGCTCAGCTCCAAGGGGTCAAGGTTTGGATAGTTAGCACCTGTCCTTTGACATCCATTCAAAATTAGCTGTGTATTCCAATTAAATGTTTTTTTTAGCAAGCAACATTTACTACAATTCAAAGGCTTAGAGTCAGTAAGATTTTTAGCAAAGATGCATTAAATTAAATCAAAAGTGACAGTAAAGACATTTACATCAGTAAAATACTTCTAAATAAATGTTGTTCTTTTCTATTTAAAAAAAAAAATCAGCAAAAATATTAAGCAGCACTTTTTTTCAACATTAATAATAAGAGTGCATCATCATATTAGAATGATTTCTGAAGGATCATGTGACACTGAAGACTGGAGTAATGATGCTGAAAATTCAGCTTTGCATCACATGAAAAAATTACATTTTAAAATATATTGGAACAGAAAACTGTTATTTTAAATTGAAATATTTTTTTCATAATATTACTGTTGTTACTGCATTTTTGATTAAATAAATGCAGCCTTGGTGGTGACCATAAGAGACTTTGTAGATAAAAAATCTTACCGGCACCAAACTTTTGAACGCCAGTGTATATATCATAAGTATAGTATATTTGTATTGGGAATGCTAATGGTTAGCTGTCGCCCGGTACTACAAGAACAAATTGGAAACAGACGCTCATCTCGTCCAGTCATGTATCAAAATCGCCAGTTCTCACCGAAATTCCAGACTTCCGGTCGCTGCAAATCACACGTTTAAACGCCCTCAACACGTCACAACTAACCTCAGGTTAAAAAAAGTAATGAAAGCCATGCTCATATCCAATCGAAGTTCAATCACGCCTCCAAATCCTGGCTTCAGTGTGTGCAATACTGAAAAAAATGATTGAATTAAATATGCCACCTGCAACCGTAACACCTGTATCTGTCCAAAAGGAACAGGTGAGTAACTGCACTTCAACACGGCGCTCTCATATCCATCAGCACCATATGTTGCTCCAGAGGGCCCTGGGGACACGGTACAATACGCTGCAACCCAACTGACAAGTCTGACAGCCTCGCGACAGGCGGCAAAAAGTCCCTGTGAATTACAGTAAAGCTCCGATAACCCGCCCGTCACTGTATCTACCTTTGATTTTCCGTCTCTCTCCAAGTGCCCAGTTTTCAAAGTCCGCCGCAGTCGCACTAATGAAGACGGGTTGCATTCAAGAGCAAAAAGAGCGAGGAGGATAAAAAGGTACAAAAAGAAAGAGAACAATCAAGTGCATGCTTGAAAGAGAAGAGAACAGGACAGGCAATAGAAGACAGAGAGAGAGAGAGTTTGGAGCGCTGACAGAACTCACCGTTTGCTGCAGGTCAGGGATGCCTATGCGGACGACCAGTGTGTTGCCCTGAGGTTCCTCCATGGGGCCGGCCGGCGCTCGGCAAACGTCGGCGTGCGGAGAGCGGGAGATGTCCCCCCGGCTGGTGCTGGAGAGGTGGCGGGGAAGAGGCTGCGCAGGGCGAGAGTAGATGAGGAGAGGGAGAGAGAGAGGCAGCGAGAGAGGGAGAGAGGAGAGGGGGAGGGCAGAGGGGGGCTCAGACGGGAGTTCAGGCTGCTGCTGTGGACGATCTCTGGGCTGGGAAGGCTCATGTTTGCCCGAGCCCGCACTCACAGGCATGCTCTGTGTGTGTGGAGCTCCGACTGCATAGTGCCTCCCTCACGCACACGCGCACACACACACACACACACACACACAGGGAGCTGCTGGCACACGCGCACACACACACACACCAGCGCAGGGGGAGAGAGAGAGAGAGAGAGAGAGAGAGAGAGAGAGAGAGAGAGAGAGAGAGAGAGAGAGGGGAGGGGAGATGCAAGAGATGATTAGAGAGAGAGAAAGAGAGAGAGAGAGAGAGAGAGAGAGAGAGAGAGAGAGAGAGAGGGGAGATGCAAGAGATGATTAGAGAGAGAGAGAGAGAGAGAGAGAGAGAGAGAGAGAGAGAGAGAGAGAGAGAGAGAGAGAGAGAGAGAGAGAGAGAGAGAGAGAGAGAGAGAGAGAGAGAGAGAGAGAGAGAGAGAGAGAAGGTTAGATGTGTGCTGTGATTAAGCATTTCAAGCATCAAACCTGTAGGCTATAATGCCGGTTTAACAGATTTATCAATGAACAATACAACAGATTACAACATCAGCATTAAATAATTCAAAATAATCAGATTACTTTACAAAATAATTCTAATTATCTGATATTGGTTATTTATTATTGCAACAGCTCTCTTGTTTCAGTTAAATTAATATTTTGTTTCTATAAATGACCCCTGGTGCAAGTAACCAATATTCTACAAAGCTGCACTAGTTTCATGTCCCTACACACTCTTCTCAAATAATAAAATTAAAATCCAAACTATTTCATGTCCATTTATTTATTTGTTTATTTAATTGAGAAATGGCCATATAAGTTATATTATCGCAAAATATACTGCTGCATGGCTTATATTTATGCCGTACATCTGCAAAAATTCACCAAGCCTGCATTTACAGTATTTGATTAAAACAGTAATATTACGAAATATTACAAATTAAAATTTAAATATTTTGTTATATTCTATTAAAATGTAATTTAAAACAATTTATTCTTGTGATGCAAAGCTGAATTTTCAGCATCAGTCTTCAGTGTCACATGATCCTTCAGAAATCATTCTAATATGTGGATTTGAAATATTTCTCATTATCATTATCAATGTTGAAAACAGTTGTGCTGCTTAATATTTTTGTAACAAACCAAGATACTTTTTTAGTATTCTTTGATAAATATAACGTTCCATTATAACATTATAAATGTCTTTACTGTCACTTTTGATCAATATGTCCTTGCTAACTAAAAGTTTTTTCTAAGTCTATACAAATGTTTGGGGTCAATAATTTATGTTGCTTTTTTATTTTATTTTAGAAAGACAAAATTATTAAAGAAATTATAGAATCTAAAAAACAAAGGTGGTAAATAATTTTTAATTTGTGGACTATAATGCTGGTTAAATACATTTCTGAATGAACAATAAAACAAATTACAACATTATCATTAAATAATGCAAAAACAATATCACATGATCAGACATACAAAAGAACTCTAATGATCTCTTACTGCATTCAGGGCTCTGTGCGATACTTGATGACACTAATTGAACGCTGACCCAGGCAACTGATTTCTTACATACCTGTAGCTGTGCTAGTGTCATATTGCCTATATCGCTCCAAACTGTCTTTCTTCTCACATAAAATAAGCTCCAATCGATATTTAATGTCTATTCATCTTTTATTCAGTAAACAGCCGTGTAATTTGGATAAGAGGACAATGCACTTTCAGCCAATCATTATCACAAAATAAACCCATTCAGGGTTTACATTTTTGATAATTGCCAGAGTTATAGTGTAAAATGACATTCAAACCGATGATATCAGATACACAGAGAATTCTAATTACCTAATAAATCAGATACATGATACTTGGTAGAGTTTGAGTGTAAAAACATAAGCGGATGAGTGTGTGAGAGAGAGAGAGAGAGAGAGAGAGAGAGAGAGAGAGAGAGAGAGAGAGAGAGAGAGAGAGAGAGAGAGAGAGAGAGAGGCTGTTGAACTATTATATTGATTTCAAGCAAATATTGCCTTCACAGTCCACAGCAAAGCATCAGCTATCTGACAAAGTTTGATGTGTTCACACATCGGTGAGTGTCATCTCATGTTGTCAGTGTGTGTGTGTGTGTGTGTGTGTGTGTGTGTGTGTGTGTGTGTGTGTGTGTGTGTGTGTGCGTGTGTGTATCTGTGTGCGTAAATCAACATTTTATCAGGTTGACTGAATACTATGTAGCATGACTAAAGCAGTCCTGCTGCATAACATCACAAAAAACCTGGACCAGTAAAAGCTCCATATACAGTATAACACACAAAGACACACGTTAATGGTCTGCTGCCTGTGTTCAAGTCCTTTTCATGCACACTTGAGGCTTGTATAATGTATATGTCTACAATTAATTTTAAAAAGAATGAATCCATGCAATCCAGTGCTAAACGCACTGAAAGAATACTATAACTGCACATATACTGTATGCAAATGCAAGTTAATACATGCAAATACATGGCACTATCAGCTGGCGTCATGCATTCTTAGTGAATTCCCCCTTCAGCATGCAACCAAATGCAGGCAAACAAAAAACAAACAAATAAAGAAAGCCTGACATGTAATCAGCACAGAGTAAAACCGTTATGGATTCACCACAGGGATCCCCTCCCTTCCGCTCCCGCCCATCACTGTGATGTCATCGTGCTAGAGCACCACAATTGGCTGGATCAATGTGACTGACTCCTGCTCTCATTTGCTCACATGCCCTCTTCTTTATCTCTGAGGGCCAAAATCTGATTGACCCCATGTCATTGTTCCACTTTATTATGCCGTCCATCTCAGTCTCATTCACTCCCATGACACGTTTTCGCTCAGACTCTTTCTCATTCCTTTGTTATCCTGCTCCTCATTCACTCTCTCTTCCCTGTACAGTATTAACTGACTATTTCCTTCAATTTGTCTTGTTCGGCAGCATAATTGCGTGGCTAAGTCTTTCTTGCATTAACACTCATGGGCATATTGTTTTCTAAACTGTCATTTTCCAGTGTGAACACACACAGAGCTGGGCTGTATGCCGTGCCGCCTCTGTGGGAGGTTAAATTAGCAGACAGACAGGCAGTAGATGTAAAAACAGATGAAGGTTTTATAGTGTGCCGCTAATGCTTAAAATCACTTCTGCTTGAACCTCTAGTCAACTTTAAAGACCTTCTGGGTTCTCTGTATGCTAGTGCAATAAAAAAAGGAACTACAGGTGCATCTCAATAAATTAGAATGTTGTGAAAAAGTTTAACTTATTTCAAAAAGTGAAACTTTCATATATTTTAGATTCATTACATGTAAAGTAAAACATTTCAAAAGTTTTTTTTGTTTTAATTTTGATGATTAGAGCTTACAGCTCATGAAAGTCAAAAATCAGTATCTCAAAATATTAGAATATTTACATTTGAGTTTCAATAAATGACCATCCATACAGTATAAATTCTGGGTATATCTTGTTCTTTGAAACCACAATAATGGAGAAGACTGCTGACTTGCCAATGATCCAGAAGACGAACATTGACTCCCTCCACAAAGAGGGTAAGTCACAGAGGGTCATTACTGAAAGGTGTGGCTGTTTACAGAGTGCTGTATCAAAGCATATTAAATGCAAAGTTGACTGGAAGGAAGAATTTGGATAGGAAAAGGTGCACAGGCAACAGGGATGACTGCAAGCTTGAGAATACAGTCAAGCAAAGCTGATTCAAACACTTGGGAGAGCTTCACAAGGAGTGGACTGAAGCTGGAGTCAGTGCATCAAGAGTCACCACGCTCAGACGTCTTCAGGAAAAGGGCTACCAAGCCACTTCTGAACCAGAGACAACGTCAGAACTGTCTTACCTGGGCTGTGGAGAACAGGAACTGGACTGTTGCTCAGTGGTCCAAAGTCCTCTTTTCAGATGAAAGTAAATTTTGCATTTCATTTGGAAATCAAGGTCCCAGAGTCTGGAGGAAGAGTGGAGAGGCACAGAATCCATGTTGCTTGAAGTCCAGTGTGAAGTTTCCACAGTCAGTGATGATTTGGGCTGCCGTGTCATCTGCTGGTGTTGGTCCACTGTGTTTTCTGAAGTCCACAGTCAACGCTGCCATCTAGCAGGAAATTTTAGAGCACTTCATGCTTCCTTCTGCTGACAAGCTTTATGGAGATGCTGATTTCATTTTCCAGCAGGACTTGGCACCTGCCCACACTGCCAAAGGTACCAAAAGCTGGTTCAATGACCATGGTGTTACTGTGCTTGATTGACCAGCAAACTCGCCTGACCTGAACCCCATAGAGAATCTATGGGGTATTGTCAAGAGGAAGATGAAAGACACCAGACCCAACAATGCAGACGACCTGAAGGCCGCTATCAAAGAAACCTGGTCTTCCATACCACCTCAGCAGTGCCACAAACTGATCACCTCCATGCCACGCCGAATTGAGGCAGAAATTAAAGCAAAACGAGCCCCTACCAAGTATTGAGTACATATACAGTAAATTAACATACTTTCCAGAAGGCCAACAATTCACTAAAAATGTATTATTGGTCTTATGAAGTATTCTAATTTGTTGAGATAGTGAATTGGTGGGTTTTTGTTAAATGTGAGCCTAAATCATCACAATTAAAAGAACCAAAGACTTAAACTACTTCAGTCTGTGTGCATTGAATTTATTTAATACACGAGTTTCACAATTTGAGCTGAATTACTGAAATAAATGAACTTTTCCATGACATTCTAATTTATTGAGATGCACCTGTATGTATTTTCATGTATACTACCCGAGACAAAAAGTAAATATAATATTAGAAAGACAATACGCAATTTGCAACATTAAAAGATTTATTTTGGTCACTGTATTAAAGCATTTTTTATTATTATTACCTGGAAAATATTTCAATATTGTTTGGATAGTATATTTTATAATCAATATTATTCTACTTGCACAAAATATAGTGTTATACAGCTAGTGAACAAGCTAAAGGTGACAGAGGCAAGGAAAACATCCTTACAAAAAAAAAAAACTCATTAATGACCATATGCATGCTGCAAGGAACTAAACTAAACTAATCAAACCAATAAAAACCAAAACAAACTGACTGATGAGCTTATGCATGCTGCAAGGAACAAACAAAACAAAGAAAAAATAAAGCAAAACAAAGCAAAGGAAAGCAGAACAATACAAAACAAAAAGCAAAAAAAAAAATACTCAATGAACATATATATGCACACTTCAAGGAACAAAAAAACAAACAAACAAAACAAAACAAACTTATGCACACTGCCAGGAAGGAGAGATTAAAATAAATGTATAATACATACATACATACATACATACATACATACATGAATAAATAAATAAATAAATACACAAACACATACACACTATTAAGCTCTATTAAGTGATAAGGATTTACACTGACATAGAAAAGAAAACTATACATATCAAGTCATTTTCAAGCAGTTAAAAAAAGCCACAAAAAGCTCTTATGTCCATTGAAAGCTCAAGGCAGTAAGCAGTAGCTGCTTATATCACTGCTGAAATCAGCTTTAATCTGAAAATCAGACAACTTCACATGCACACACGCAACGAGAGAGCAGTCAAGATGATTTAACACGCTGTACACAGTGTCTTGAGCCTCTGCTAACATGAACCAACCAATGGCAGCATGCATAATGTAGCTTTCACTGATTGTATATAAATGATGGCACTTATAATAGAATATCACATTTAAAAACGTATATAGTCATATGTTATGAAAGCCTAGCGTCCTACGTGCAGGCTAAGTTTGATTTGTTTCAGGTCATTTCCCAATGCCATTCCCTGTTTTTTCCCCAGCCCATCTCATTAGAGAAAGTCTTCATCAATAATGACTAAAAATAACATCTGCTATATGACTTTTTAGTAGACATTTCTCAGCAACTGGCAACAGCTCAAAGACAGATTTAACAGGACAACAGGCCTGCACACATACAGTAAGACAAGCCTGGCAGAACCCAGCTTCAGTATTTCAAATAAACAGTCTTTTTTCTCTGTAAAAGACACCTCAAAAGGAACAACTTTCTGAGAAAACAGCAACAAAACCAAAAAGCCCCCACTGATACCATGAGAGACTCGAACTTTGAGGAAGTTGAGGCAAATCCACCTGTGATCAGTCGGGCTTGTGCAAGTCTCACACATTGGAGACGTCTGTGAGCATGCGCATTTATCACAAAATAAAAAACAATCAATCAATCGATCTTTTTAAGTGAACGAACGGATGGTGGTGTATGAGCATTGAATTAAATTTATATTAAATTTATATCATGCATAATTACAATTTCGACTGACTATTAAATATTTTAATATCTTCAATAATATTAAAGTTATTATTGTTATATATATCTAAAGTTAAAAAAATGTTTTTTACTTAAAATGTAATTAAAACATCTTAAAAATGATATGTTTAAGAGCCCATTAATATGTAATATCTGTTAAAATCATTTGTACATTCTTCTAAAGTGCATGATCATACAGTATATGAATTCAAGGTTTAATAATATTTGCATTTTAATCCATGTGAACTAATGATCTGTTTAATCATTATGTAATGTTTAATAGTTCATTAGTAAACATTCTCAATGACATCTCATATTTGTAGCCATTTAAATATATATTAACTAATGATCTGTTAAGCATTATATAATGTTTGGTAATGATTTAAAAATTAAAATTATAAAGTGCTGTTAAAATCATGAATGTGCATAATTATGTATGAATTGAATGTTAATAATAACCCTAATAAGCATTTTAATTTACACAAACTAATAATCTATATATTACATTATGTTTGTTAATAATTTATTAAGATGATCTTATTCTTCAGGTCACTTTTGAATACACATTTTGAATATAATCTGGACAACCCACAGTATGTATAATTATTTATAAAATGTATTAAAATGAATGAATCTATTATAATCTAGTAAAATGAAAAAAAGGCCAAACAAACAATATGGTCCTGATATATCCCTAGCAAGAACATGCCCAGTCACTAACCAATCCACAAAATACCATAAACAGAAGTACATTACCAATGACATAACTACTGCAAAAATGAGATGTTTGTAAGCTGAAAAAAGTCCAACTACATTTACATGATCAACACTGCTGTCGCTACCCGTGTACCAGCGTCCATCCCTAACAGCTGCATCTGTTACAGTTTGCAATATATTCAGGAAACTACATCGCCGACAAGTTTAATTCCAGAGCTGTTACACACTCCACTCGTTTGAAAAGTCTCCAAGGACAGAACAGAAATGAAGGTGAAGGGTAAATAACAGCGAAAGCAGAAAGTAAGGGAGACTGTGATAGTTTGCTGTTCGAAGAGGCTCTGACTGTTAAAATGATGCTTAAAAGTTGGCGGTGTCAGAAAACATATTTCATCTCCATTACATCATACCCTGCCAAAGATAGAGACTATCTATAGACTAGAGCCGGCCATCACAGCCTTTACACCCGCATATACAATCACAACACAGACGTCTGTGTTTCCAAACATGTGTGAATGTGTTGTTCTGCACTAGATTTCTCAAAAGCAAATTCTGTTGTATGCAAAACTGTAAATTATAGGAGATTTTATTGGCAGGCTAAGTGAGGTTTATGGGGTTTTAGATCGCATCCCCTGCTGGGAGGCTCTACCCAAAATCCTCTTTTGGTTTCTACACAACACAAGGTTCTCTGCGGATCGCTCTCACATACAGTCTCCAATGGCTCCCCTTATTTTCAATCCAGCTGTCAAACAAAGTGAATTATTCATGTTCTGTACACTGTACACTAAGCTTTGCGCACAAACTGGCCAATGTATGCGCATTTTTAACATGACCGAAACCTGAACATGTCCAATGTCAGGACTACACATCTGCCTCTAAAAACCTAATCTAGATCAGACCTGGATGTGGATCTGGATCCAGATCTTCAGCTTCACAAATCCCTCTTCACCATAATCCAGACCTCGGGGTCTCTGTAGAGTTGAAGATACCAAATAGCGTGAATAATATTATTAATGTTTTATTTATAACAGCTGGATTCCTTTGATAGCGAATAAAAATTTCATTTTATTTATGTAAATGTATCATCTTTCATGTAAACCCTGCTTTGCGGATCGGTTTACACAACAAAATACTGTACTTATCAATGTAAGCTGAGCTGATGGGTTTTTTATGGCTGCGTTGAGATCTTCTGGGGAAGTTCAAATATCTTGATGTGCTTCTTTATCCCTTTATCCCTTCTGTATATTTACAGACAGGAACGCTGAGGATAAAACGGAGTGGAAAAAAGAATCTGAACACTGAGTAAATATCAGAGAGCACAAACAGAAACACACCTCCAGGGTCCCATACGGCACCACAAATATATCACAACAACATATCTACATACCGGATATTAATTAAGCAACAATGGAAAAACATTAGTAAATTAGCATCAGAAAATAGGAAAATAAATAATTATACACCAAGGCTCCTAAAAGACAAATATGTTTGTGATAATTTGTTATTAGTCATGTAAGAAATAAGGTACGAGAGGCTGTGCTGTATTGTGAATAAGTCACGGATGAAGGGCGTTGTTAAGGTACTTTTTTTTAAAGTAAGTTTGTTAAATGCTTTCCTTCCGCTAAAAATAGTTCCTGACAGCAACAGTAAATGGCAAGAGAATGTTCCGATGTAGGCCCTAACATCTTATGGAGCTCAAATAAAAACAGAGAATAGGAACTCTTCTCATCCGCTGTGTTATTAATTTTCAACACCATATATGATATTTTCTCTCAGACTCTCACACATACATCTGCTTGTCTTTCAGGATGAGTAAACTTCAGTTTTTTAAGTTTAAAATAGACCGATACGCGGCACAGCGCAAGTTTGTAAGCGTCATTACAGAGTAAACTGATGGACAGAATCATACCTGAAACTAATAAATACAGTAATATTCCCTCCTCACTTCGGAAACTGTGGGCTTCCACACACAGACGCGCACACATTTCAACATATCTCCGCATGAGAAAAGTTTCTTTGACTGGGGAAGGGCGTGGTCTCAAAATTAAAGGTGAATGATGCAACATAATGCCAGCAGGGGTCACTCATACTTCATTAAATCAATAAAGTTAATTTTACAGTAATATAGGGTTGGGCCGATAGACGATGCCATAGTCCATCGCCGATGGCTGATAGACATCACATTATATCATTGGGTAATTATACTGTATATAAAATTGCGGCCATGAGGGAACCGCTATTATGCCTGGCATTGAACTGCTTTTGAATGCACAATCGCTTTTTAATTTCACTTTCACTTTCGAGATTCGCGATTGCACGTACTCTGTTTATGCTATGGAGCGGCAGTACTTACCACACATTTTACAAGATTAGATTGTCAGTGGTGCTCAGGATCTGCAAATCATTCGCCATCATCCTCAGTCATCTCTCCTTACTCTGTTTATGTTGTAAGTGAAATTTTATGTACTGTAATGTTACAGGCAACCGTTAGCAATTGCTATTTGTTTTCCGTGCCTTTCTGAATACGGATTCACGCTTCGGGCACACCCCCTAACTCCCCCCTGAACTAACCATTTATATATACAGTATATTATATATATACCATTTAGATATTATTTTTAAATTGTTAAAGGGGTCATCGGATGCAAAATTCACATGTTGTTTGAACATAAATGTGTGTTGGCTGTGTGTACACAACCACCCTATAATGATAAAAATCCACCCAGCGCTTTTTTTAAAATCCACAATAATAATAATCACTTTATAAGATCAGGCTGTTTCTGAGCTTCTTGGCAGAGTGACGTAGTTCTGCACAGGCACCTGCCACAACTATTGGCTGACACTGGCGTTTTAACGTAGACCCGCCCTGAGTGAGCTGTCATCAGTCCGTCGTTGTTTTGAAGCCAGAGCAGATGTAGACAAGATGGTCTCCCAAGCGATTGAGGTGTTCTTGTTGGAAGTAATAATGAACATAACAGTTGTCATTTACTCCCGGCATCTGAGCCGCTGAAGACGCAGTGGATTACGCTTGTTTTGGAAGGGAACGCGTCCCCAATCTACCTAAATGCGTCTATGTTCGTGAAGAATCATTCGTGATCCAGCTTCATCTCCAGAAGAAGTGAGTATAAGGTTTTTTTTATGAATTTACAAATTGCCTTTCCTAATAATGTGCTAGTTAGTAAGTTCGGCGGCTAATTGCAGGTAAAGTTTACAGCCTCAGAGATCTGCTCGTCACCCCACGGAAGAGAGGGGCGGGGTGAGCAGAGCTCATTAGCATTTAAAGGGACAGGCACCGAAACAGGTTGCTGTGAACAGAGCTGTTTTTGTCAAGGTAAAAAGGGTGTTGTTTTACTCTACCATTGAGAAATTTTAACCAAAGTATGTTATAGACTTTTCATGAAAACCGTAAAGAATCATATCAACTTGTGGAAAATGGGCATCCGATGACTCCTTTAATACTAAAATGTCAGTGTTTTAATTGATATTTATTAAGCAATTACTTTTACTTCACTTACTGATTGAAATATTTATTTTATTTTAATTATTTGTACATTTTTTATTATTAATACTTGTCAGTTTATATTAGTAGTGTAAAAACGAATTAATATTTATTAAGTACTTCACTTACTGGTTGAAATATTTATTTTATTTTTTTAATTAATACTTAAAAGTCAGTTCATATTGATAGTGAAAGAAATTATTTCACTTACTGGTTAAAATATTTAATTAAAATTTGCATTGATTAACTGTTTAATTATCAACATCAACATCATCATCATATTATTATTAATTTTAGTTATTATGGTCTGTTTTTATACTTTATGCCACTCTTGAATGAGGCTGTGCCCCATATGGGCCCCAGTCAATAACATGGACATGATACTGTACTTCATTAGTCTTGCTTATATTAGAAAGACTGAAAAACACAAACACACATACTGTAGATAAAGCCTGCTGGTAGAGGGCCAGTGCCACGGACAGAGCAGGAGAGCACGAGATGCATCTTATCAGATCAAACAAAGAGCCAATAAGCTTAATGAATTCCGGGTGAACTGTGAGCCAGCTATTCTCTAAAGGAAGCTGATTGAAATCAGACTGTTGTCCTGAATTATCACTTCATTTGAGGTTCACACTCAGGTAGTGAGAAAAGCTCATCCGGCACTCTGAAACTTCAGCAAGTGAGATGAGGAAGCCACGGCTTCTCAAATTGTTTTGTGCTTGTGTTGTCCGCAAAAAAAGAAGCACACGACCTTATGAAACAGTATCTGCCAATGTAATTCAGGCTCTACACAGTTTATGAGGAGATATTGCTTCTCTAGACATTTCTGCCTCTCAAAAGGAGGATGAAATTTGCGCTCTCTGACACGCTTTGGGCTCGCACAAACCATAAGCCTAGCAAATCTTTTCTAGCAAATCAAACAGGAACAAAAACAATAAATGTAACCTGATTATGTTTATAAATACGTCCCCTCAAGGAAATGGCAGAAATCATTTACACTGGCCTCCCAAAGTAAGACAGAGTAAAACCTGAGCTGATTTACTGTTAAAAGCTGTCTCAGCCTGGGACAGCATTCCCAAAACAAGTTACTATCTGATTGGCTGGATTTATGCAATTTCCGTGAGTCAGGATGCTTTATCAGTCCCCTGAGAATCAAAGACACGCTTACAATGTACCAGGTTGCTACAGCGAGCACTTCTGAGGAAGAACTGGTGTTTTAAGTGTTTTATTTAAGACACTTAGTAAGCCAGCAAGGGGTTGTGTACTGTTTACTCACCACCTTAGATGTGTCCTAACCAGCTATGACTGCAACAACTCCCAAAATGCTTAATATGAATTATTTATTCACTTCTTATTGGTACAAAATTTTGCTCTAAATGACTACGTATTACACAATGTTGAATATATTACATGATGCTCAGAAGGAAATTACAAGTAGGACTATAATAGTGCTTCTATACAAAATAAATGAATAAATAAATAAATAAAATTAAAAAATAAACAAATAAATGTACATTTTAAATTCCAGTTTACAATTTTTTAATCCCCAGAGGGAAATGACAAGTAGGATTATAAAGGAGTTTCTACACAAAGTAAAATAATATAAAAAAAATAAAATGACATTAAACAAACAAATTAATAAATAAAAAAAAAAAACAAAAAAAAAAAACTAAAAACTACAGAGAAAACAAAAAACTAAGCAAACAGAAAAAAAAAACTAAATAAAAAAAAATAAAAAATAAATAATAATAATAATAATAATAATAATAATGAGGAAGACAAAAGGCAACAGCTCCAATTAAGAATATAAGAGATGTGTATCATCATCTCCCATACTCAAAGCTTGATACTTATGTAAACATCCTGTAAATAAAGTGTCAGTTTACATATTCAGTGGGTTATTCTTTGCCAGAACAAGTTGCATTGGCAATGTGCATCATATTATGATCGTCAAAGGACTAAACAAGACTGGAGACGTCCACCAGAAGCTGCTACCAAAACCACACAGCCAATTACAAGCTTCCTCTCCACACTCAAACACACAACAGCGAAACACCTTGAAGTCACATATCACTTCATAAGTGTGGCACATTCTTGTCAAATGATTTGTAAAAGCCCTCACCTCTGGGCTGCTTCAAAGGCAAGCAAGTTAGAGCAAAGCGGCACGCTCCCATCTAAAGAGAGTGGCAACTGAGAAAGAACACTGTCTGATGGAGAGGGGTGTGTGTGTGTGTGTGTGTGTGTTGAGTTAAGAACAGCTCAGACAGGTTCATTTCATGCTTCCTGCCCTTCCTCTTCTTTGGCTGTTGTGCCAACCTGTGTCCTTCAAGAGCAAAACACACACACCTGAACACTGCACAAAGACACGCACTTAAGCTGAGCCTTGGTGTTCCTAGATATGTATCAGTTTATATGTGGATGACTCTACAGGGAACAATGTATTCATTTTGAACATGGTGTGTGTGTATTATGTTATACGGTCCACTGTTAAAAATAAAGGTTCTTTATTGGCATCAATGGTTCCACAAAGAACCTTTACCATCCATGGAACCTATATATATATATATATATAGTAGATATATACCGGCCTTTAATGTTTCAGATGATTGCAGTGACGAACTGTGTGTTTATTGAAGTAGTTGATTATTTGTTTCCAGGACACACCAAAAGATCAATTCCTTCCCTGCCATTGCTCCATTTAACAAATGGCGAAAACATGGAACAGTGGTTAGGAGTGGCCTTTCATCTGACCTGAACTGCCCTCACTTGAGTTATCAGTGTTCATGACTGAAAGAGACTTGATGGCCCAAGACGAAAACTGCTGCTGAGCAAAAAGGCGTTAGAAAAGATGATCGGGAAAATACTCCTTCCCCATTACATAATAACAGCATTTTGTCTGAGGACCTGGAAGACTTGCTGCCATGAATTCAGAAGGACAATGTCCGGCCATCTGTTCGTGACCTCAAGCTGAAGCGAACTTGTGTTCTGCAGCAGGACAATGATCCAAAACAGCAATTCCACCTCTGAATGGCTGAATAAAAACAAAATGAAGACTCCTAGTCAAAGTCCTGACCTGAATCCTATTGAGATGCTGTGGCATGACCTTAAAAAGGCGGTTCATGCTCGAAAACCCTCCAATGTGGCTGAATTACAACAATTCTGCCAAGATGAGTGAGCCAAAATTCCTCCACAGCGCTGTAACAGACTCATTGCAAGTTATCGCAAACGCTTGATGGCAGTTGTTGCTGCTAAGGGTGGCCCAACCAGTTATTAGGTTTAGGGGGCAATCACTTTTTCACACAGGGCCATGTGGGTTTGGATTTTGTTTTCCCTTCATAATAAAAAACTTCATTCAAAAACTGCATGTTGTGCTTACTTGTGTTATCTTTGATTAATATTGAAATTTGTTTGATGATCTGAAACATTAAAGTGTGGCAAACATGCAAAAAAATTAAAAAATCAGGAAGGGGGCCAACACTTTTTCACACCACTGTAGATATATAGATAGATTGATTGATATATTGATTGACGTATTTATTTTTTACAGGTGTTTTACCAGTATTTTGAATTTTACATCGCATTGCATTGTGTTTTAGAGTTATGTCTGTAAAATTAATGGATAACGTCCCTTGTAATGAGCTGCCAGTACTTTTTGTTATTTTATGGATTTATTGTTTACACTGTGGGAAGCTAGTGAATAAATCGGCTTGTGCAAAACTGGTGCAACTGTCCAGTGAATCTGCCCCTTTAGTTGTGAACACGGCTGATTTGTCTCAGTGAATCAGATCTGTAGATCAGAACCAGTCCGATCCTGATTAGTCTAGTCTGTTCTGGTTTCTGGCATCTAATATGCAATTCTTGGTGTTGTTTCTGCCTCTGCTGTTCTTCAGCTAAGTCGGGAGATTTATAACCCCATACTGTCTGACTGGATATTCATACACACATATTCAATTTCTGTTTTCTATCTTTAAACGATCAACTGTGCTTCAGGGAATAAAGACGACATTATTAATTTTATATTGTAAAGAAGAAAAGGCTGTAGAATAGCACAAGAACTGTCATTGTGAGACTGTGCACCATCCTTCATGTGGTGTGAGATATTCAGGCTAAGACCCCATATACCAGAGGCACTAGAGATGCCAGTAACCAAACAGAATACCAAGTGTTTACTTACGCAGTGTTTTTCTATTCTCAATGTATTCAGCTATTCACAAAGGTAGGAGTCAGACTGAGGGAGAAAGAAGAGAGAGAGAGAGAGAGAGAGAGAGAGAGAGAGAGAGAGAGAGATGAATAAGAGATCCCTGCGGACACTGCACTGATATTAATGAGAGCCCTGGTTATTATTGCGGCCAATTTCCTCATCCAATCAGATCGTCGGCTTGCAGAGTGCTCAGGGTTTCCCCTTGAAAGCGAGCAGTACATCACAGACCTACAGAGACTATTAGCTTTTACAGCACCAGTGACCCATCAACCTGAGGACACACACAAACACATACACCATGAGGAGTGTTTAAGGAGAGTTTTAAATGCCAGTGGTGTTCAAAGTGTGAAGACTTCTCTTCTGAAATCTCATTCAGCTTTTCAGACAGTTTATTCAGACAGTTTTGTCTCCTCCCCTTCTCCTTATATGGTCAAATACACTCACTGCAAACAAAGTTCTCACCTGTATTATTAATGCACCAAGGAGGGGCAACACATTACTAAATGGCAGGACAGTCTTCATCTTCCAAGACGGCAGGGACTCGGACTATGTTGAGGAGCTTCTCAACACCTGCCACCGTGCCAGCTGCGACGACGTCTGCTTGATGGAGGGATTCCGGTGTGGTCTGGACGACGAAATCCGCTTCGTCCTGCCCATAGGAGATCCACACTGGACCCTGAAGGACTACATCAATTTTGTGCTGTGGGTGAGAGGATCCACACTCACAGTGGACGAAGCGGATGTAGACAATAACATCTGTGTCCAGCCACACCTCGCAGACGTCTCGCAGCCAGACCCAGAGTCCAGCCCACCATCACCCCGAGCCCATCGCGGATGGAGAGCCAGAGCCCATCACAACCCACGAGCCATCGCAAGAAGAAGCGACTGAGCTGGAGATTGCCCCAGAGCCAGAGCCTCATCAACCGTCCGATCAGGTGCGAGAGCCGGCTACATCGCACGCGACGGTGGATGTTACAGTGGAGTGTGAGGGTGCTGAGGAAAGCCCGTTCCACTGCACCGCCGCTGAGGGTGAGCAGTCACAGGACTCTGAGGATTTGATTGATATGGATATATATGCAGACATGCCTGTTCTGCTTCCGCCTTCATCTGAACTCTCTAGCTACCCTGAACTGTCTACCTGCCTGGATTTCCCAACCACCCTCCCTCTCCTGCCTCCTCCTATCATCCCTGCCGCTTCAGCTCCGCCACCGCTGCTTCCTGGCAGCCCCTCAGCTCACCATCTGTGCGGTGGGATCGCCGCAGGTCTGCCAGTCTCCATCGGCATCGTGGCTGGAGGATCCCTTGTCTCCGCCTCCAGCCTCTGAGTCTCAGACTCTGCCTCGGCCCTTCGACCCAGCGGCTCCACCTCGGCTCCTAGCTCCCTCGTCTCCACCATCGGCCCACCAGCTCCACCGGGCTCCCTCGTCCCTCCGGCTCCGCCTTGGTCGGTTCATTGTCTGCCATCGCCTCAGTACTCCACTTCTCCGGCTGCGTCCCACCGGCTCCGTTGGGCTCCTCCCTCCCTCCAGCTCCACCTTGGTCCTCAGTTGCTCCGGCTCTGCCGCGGGCCTCCGGATCTCCGCCTCGGTCACCAGAGCCCTCGGCTCCACCCTGGCCCTCTGGATCCGCCCGTTGCCCTGGCTCATCGGCTCTCCATCTCCGCCTCGGGCTCCACCACCACCTGCTCCGCCACCGTCGGTCGGCCCTCTGGAGTCGTCAGCCCTTCCTCCACCAAGGCTCCTCCCTCCGTCTGATCCACCCTGGCTCCAACTGTTTCCTCCCTGGCTCCTTCCTCCATCGTCACCACCCTGTACTCTGTGGATCGTCCTCCTCCCGGGGGTCCATCCTCCACCAGAGCCTCCACCTGTACAGCCTTCCTGCCAAACCTTCGCTATCACCTTTTTCCATCCCACGTCCACTCCTTTGTCCTCCTCCGTCCCTCCCTTTTTCTCTGTGGCGCGAGGTTGCACCTTCCGGGAGGGGGGCGAACTGTCACACCCCTGGACGTTTTTGTTGTGTTTTTCATTCCCCACGTGCTCTGTGTGACCTTTCTCCTGTTGATTGTGTCATTTGGTTCAGGTGTGTGTCATTAATTATCATCATTAGTTACCCTTTATTAGTTGTGTTCAGTTCTCAGTTCATCGTCCGGTCTACTACGTCCATATGTGTGGTTCCTGCCTGTCTACCTTGTGTTTGCCTGTCTGTGGATTTATTAAAGACTGTTTGCATTGAAACCTCTTCTTCTTCGTGCGTTTATCCACGGAACTGTGACAATAACATTATTACATATCATTAAAATGCCAAATGTATAAAATGTATTTTTACAACTCTGACAGAACATATAATAAAAATGTAAGTTTTTCTTTCCAATAACAAATTATGCTTAAATAATCTGAATTGATTTGATATAATATAACAGAGATGCCAGAAACAAGTTACAAGAAAAACTGTCACTTCAAGGTTAACATTGTTGATTATTTTAATATACATTTTTTTTCCCAACAACAAAATTGTGAAGAAATAGTATTATATTATTTATTGTTTATAATATAATATATAATATAATAACAGATAAAAAAAACAAGTCACAAAGGCTTTTACTTCAAGGCTAATATTGTTGGCAAAATTCCTACCCTAGTAAGAAAAAAGAAGAAAAAAAAAGCCTATGCCATAATTTATTAAAAAAATCACATCAAATATAGCTCAGTATATCTTTAGTTGGACTTTAGCACTACTCCCGCACAAGCCAAAATTAGTTGTTCCAATTTAGCAGACTTTAAGTATACCAGTTTAGTATAGAAAAGGTACAATTGCAAGGTATTTTTATAAAGCAAATAAATATATAATTTATTTGTAGTATACTTAAAACATCATAAATGTGTTTCAAATAGATTTTAGTTTATAATTTTTTTTTCACTAGGGTAGTGATTTTCCTCTTTTCTTTTTATAACAAATGATCTACTAAATTAATACATGTAAATCATTTTCATTATTTAACATTATTAAGTGCCAGCATTTGGCACCAATACTGCTTAGCAATCAGATGATCACAAAAGTGTTCACTCATTTTGAAGAGGAGCATGAAAACCAAAACTGAGAACCACTGATAAAGTAAAATAAAGTATGACAAGCAATAAAGTACGAGTAACCATGCAATCTTATGAATAGAATCACAGACTTGTGGATTTCAGCACGACTAGAGCATTGTATTGACCAATCAGAAGCCAAGACTGGAATTGCTAATTTTATAAATCTCCAGTGAAACTCAAACACAGAAAGAGAGCAGGTGGCATTTTAATCGCTGGCTTGTGTAAGTAAAAATAAATCTAATAATCAGCTTGGCAATCCCATTACATAATTAGAAGAAGTATTTTATTTAACGGGAAGAATATCTATTTATTTCGCTTTAGATATCAGTGGATCCAAATAAGTGTGTAAGTGTGTGTGTGTGTGTGTGTGTGTGTGTGTGTGTGTGTGTGTGTGTGTTTTGGTTCTGGCTTGAGTCCCACATCCATGAGAAGGTTCTGAGGTGAAATTTGTCCATAATGAGACTAGTAAAAAAAAAATGGCTCAATAAACTGCAGCCCATTCAGGCCAGAGAGAGTAACACACACTCTCTCTCTCACACACACACACACAATACACAGTGTAAGAGCTGTAACAGAAAATAGGCCTGTAAAACACGGCTGCAGATAAAGATCAGGGCGGAGTATCAAGGTGAAGACAGATTATTAACTGCTACTACATCAATTGTACAACTCAATTAAACATCTGTCAGACTGCAACGTCTGCACATCTCCAGTTCTTTTGTCCAGGAGAACAAGGCCGTAAAATTTATTTAGGCAGGAGGATTTAACATTTTGTACTTCAATAATGAAGCACAGGTACAAAATGACAAGAAATATAATAAAGATGTTACAAGAATATTCACAGATATTTTTTTTATTTCTGCAGTCAGAGAATGTCACAAAATCAAAGTTATCCTGGTGGGAAAGAAGCATTTATTTGACAATGAGGCATTTATTTGACAATGAAAATGCATGCCGGGTTTCTGGAAATTTCCACATAAGGACAGTAGATCTCAGAAGTATGAAGATGGTAAATCGATTGCATAAATTGCATATCTAGATATTCATGCTGATTAGATGAACTATCATTAGTTCTTTAAAAAAAAATCAATCATATTTTTGCTTCAAATTTAATTGTAGAAGCGCTACTATAAAAACTATTTTAGTTTCAAGCTTAAATGAGTGTACCTGATAACCGACAGCATGCCACAGATGTTGTTAACACAACTTGTATTGAACCCAGGTCATTCCTTACAAAATGCACCATATCAGCTTTTCCTTTCAGAAGGAAACATGGAAACTCAGCATTTTCTGTGGCAGCTTCATTTGAATCTAATCATACACCAAATACTACTGTTAACATTACCAGAAAATACCTGTTAGAAGGTTATAAAGTCAACACAAACATGGAAATAATTCTAGTAATTTATGTGAATAAACAAAACACTGCAGCTCATTTGGGATAGAAATTTCAGATTAAATTCAAAATTCTGTGGTTTGTTTATTTTTCTCTTAGAAAAGCAGCTTTCTTGAAGACAAATCATGAAAACTGCATAAGATATTTCAGTTTTCACTGTTGAATAATTGAATAGTGCTATTGCTTAAAAAAACTAAAACTTTTTTTTTTTTATGTATAGTACATTCAGTGTTGTAAAAAATACATTAAGCACATAATGATAGAAAACGGACCCCTTAAGTTTAATATTTTAGTTGTTATGGGGATCTGGGACCCACCAGTCCCAAATCTAGTCGAATACTAGATATATAGAGAAAATCATGTATGCTCTCCAAAACTGATGTTTAAGCTTGCAATCAGGAATTTTGCACATGCCTTGGTTCCTTTATTTACAGAACAAAATCTTTTTTTTATTCTTTCTTGACATTTGAGAATGTTTCTACTGTTGTATTTGGTTACTTCACACTTTTCCACATTCATTTGAACTAACAGATTTTAAGCACTCTCAATCATGATACAGAGTCACTTAACAGCTTCCTGAAAAAAAAAATCTAACAACTAAAAAAAAAGACATTCACATTAACCATATTGACTAGATAACTTCCCCCATTCATGTGTATCCTCCTCTCAGAATGTATATCAGGTGTTAGGTATCCTAAATTATTTCCTTTCACTTAACCACATAAACACTGACTTGCTGTGCTTGTGCAGTAAAGCGTCCCTAAACACCTTTAACTTGCAAGACCAATAATCTATAGCTCAATCTTTGGGACTGTACAGTGCAAGCAGCCACCAAGGCATTTATGGATTCAATTAAATACCAAATTGATTTTGTAAGTGGCCAAGCAATTAGGAGTGGATTTCATCCTCAAATGGAGCAAACCGGTGGCTTTGATCTCAGGGAGAACTGAGCCAAAAACCAAGCACACACTACAAGACTGAAGCTCGTCAGCCTTTCAGGTTTTAAGTATGTGACTAATCTGTGAGAAAAAGCCAAAGATTCAAGCCAACTCACATCTTTCCCTTCGCCAAATACTATTTGAATTTCAATGTAAGGAAGTTAAATTAAAATTTAAATTCAAAGAAACTGATGGATTGTCTGTAAGACAAATAGACAGAATGACAGAACTATCAATATACCGACTGACAGACAGAAATATAGTACAGAAAAACAGAATGATCGAACGATAGATAGAATGGTATAGATAAAATTAGTTAGATAAAATGAATGATAGAAAGAACACCAGAAAGAACAGACAGACAGAATGACAGAGATAGATAGAACGACTGATAGAACGATAAAACGATAGAACGATAGAACAGATAGATAGATAGATAGATAGATAGATAGACAGATAGACAGACAGATAGATAGACAGATAGACAGAAAGAAAGAAAGAAATGAACTTTTGTGGCTGTGGTAGAAGAGTTTATTTCCCAGAATGCATTACCTGAGTTGATTTTCTTTGAATTGCAATTCAGTAAGTTCCTTTTCCTCTCATTCGAATTCAAATTTCAGTTTGCTTCCTGGTAGTTTAATTCTGCCCTGATGCAGATCATCCTGACTAGCAAGAGAGCAGCTGAAAACAACAGCCAATGAGATTACAAGAGAGTGGAGAAAAAACATAGCCCTGCCACCAACATCTCAAACACCATGTCATCCATATTTTTTGGCTCATTTTCTTGGAAATCAGTGCAAAAGTGGCCGCTAGCCCTTCGTACTACTTCATTTCAAAGTAACAGGCCGTCGCCTGCAGACTCGAGACGGCCAGAGCCGAGTGCCGCCGCTAGAATAGAGTCATCATGCAGCGCAGTCAATTCAGAATGCGTTACAATCGCTACCTTTCAAACACACTTAATTCACACACTTTAACTCCAGAGGACACGGCTGCCTTCCCAAACAGACCAATAACAGCTCGGAGTCACGTCCTTAGCGGCGGTCAATCAGATCAATACCGCACGGGGCCCCGTACAGAGCGCTCATTCTTCTCATCCTCACGTAATGACCTAACACCCGCTCCTCCACGGAGAGGAGGAGGAGAAAAATGAGAGGTTCCTCCTCTCCGCGCTCCCGGTGGAGGAAATTAGGCAAGTAAGCAATAGGATTTGAAGGGCTATTGTTGTCGGCATGGGCTCCGTTTCAACAGAGAGACTGAAACAAAATAAACGGCTTATTACTCGGCATTGAGGACCCTTAGAAAAGCGGCATGGTGAGAACACACGCAAACAACGGGCTCACATTTGTAAACTGACAGAAAGGCACACAACAACTGGGTTTCAATGAACATCTACGTATTAGCATTCATGGAAGATATTTATGCTCTGTAAAGTGGACTGTACTTGTAACACAGGGTCAACAGGAAGTAGCACCAGATACAGAAACAGTGGCCTTTATTCTCCAGAAAAAAGCTAATTTTAGGGCAGCTAGTAAAAGAGTCACAGGTTTTTCCAAAGGAACCTTAATCTCAACAAGCATAACATTAAAACATTAGGCTGTAATTTGACATAAAAACACAATGAATGCTAAACAGAACTAGAAATGGAATTCTAACTGGGACGCAATCACTCGAGGTTTGTCTCGACCAACTTGTAATTTGGCGCCACTAGCACAGTCATCAAAATGTTCAAAATCATTTGTCTAAAAGACGTTTTAAACAAAATACTGAGTTTTTGTTAGATATTTGTGATATGTAAACATATCTGAACCAGAGTCAATAAATTCTTTACAGTTCCAATCCCTATCAGTTTATTATAGAAATAAATATTTGGGGGGGGGGAAAAAATGCAGTTCCTCTGCCAGTAAATAAAAAAAAACAATTCTTGCAAAAAAAAAAAAAAAAAAAAGTTACAAGGATCTTTTATATTACTTTTTTAGTGAATGCATTCCAATAACTTACCTTAACTATATATTAAACTCAACAACTATATATTAGCTAAAGATATATTAAACCAAAAGAAATGGCAATATATTTTATTCATTAATATTTTTAAAATACTGCTGACTTAAAATGGTAATTCACTGCTTATTTTATTTTATTTTTCAATCTACAGAGATGCTCCCTTTTGCCAGAAGGGTAAGGAAATTCAACTCCCACAATGCAGTGGACAGCACCCCTCTGTCAATCTGACCGTCCATGGGCAGCGATACAAAAATGCAGAAGTGCAAACCTTAGTTTTAACAAAAGCCCTGGAGCAATTTGTGTCACTGGCAAATAAACTAGTAGGAGCCGGTAAAATGGAGAAAGAGTACACATTGTCCATATACTACAGATATGTTGGTTGAAAATTGGCAAACTTGACATTTACTGTAAGCCGAACAGCGAATTGAACTGCATGTGTTCACTGATTCACTAAAAAGAACTGAATAATTTGTAATTTGTACCTTAAAGTAATTTGTTTGGTAATCAGACTATATTGGTTGTGCTTTATACTTCTGAATCACTAAAAAGAATTGGCTTATTAAAACTACATCGGTCATACTGTCTGATTTGGTAGCTGTACTTGTGGCACCACTGAATAGTATAATGCAAAAAAAGTTCAGTTTCTTCTGTATGTGCATTGCCAGAAGAATGCAGTTGCAAGAACCGTTATTGTTTTATTTAAAATGTAACTGGTTCTGAATAAGTTCATGATTCCCAACCCTATTAATAAGCAGAAAGGACAGCAATGTGGGTAGCTAACAACAGCATACGTTACACAGAACTCAGATGAGACAGGCCAAAAAAGACTTCAGTCACTGTCAGATTAGCATATTCTCATGAACTAACAACACAATTCTGATAATGAGAATATGCCACAATCATTGTCGAGTGCACTGAACAATATTGACACATAGCATCAATCAGATCCCCCATAAGTAGATGTTCTTTCTCTATGATGTTCTCTAGAGCTCTGTTACATTTGAACCAAGATCACGCAGCTTTGAAGAATGGCAGTTTAAACCAATCTTAAAGCGAGTGCAGCCGGACATGTTGATTAGTATGGAAGCTGTGTTCATGCAGGCTGAGCGGAGAAACTAAATCTGACCTTGCAGGCACACTGCTTTAATCAGACATTAATTAGCAGATGAGCTCTGACGAGCTTTCCCCCTCTCGTCCTCTTGTGGGTGCTGCTCCGGCATATTGTGGGGATGAAACGAAAGCAGAAAGATGCACACACACACAAACACAGTGATGATATATGAGCTAGAATATAAATGGGGCTAACAAATATTCAAGATTTATTTAACAGTCCAATAGAAATGCATTAGAACGCTGGTGGAGCGAAACATCTACTTAATGAAATTAAAATCAAATACAGATAAGCAAACAAGCAAAAAGAGACTGAGATTGCGTTCATGCTGTGGCAGCCATATACATAGTATACAGTGGATGAAATAACTAATTAATAAGAAACAATAATAAATGTAGTTGAAACTTAAATAATTAAAACTTAATTTTAGTAAAACGTTTAAAAGAACAGAATTTATTCAAAATAGAAATCTATACGTCTTAACAAAACAAGTCTTTAATATACTTTTTTAATAATTTAACACATGCTTGCTGATTTTTTTTAAATTAATTTTATTTTAAAAAAAGAAAGAAAAAAAATTACTTACCCCAAACTTTTTAACAGTAATGTATATTGTTACAAAAGATTTCTATTTTATGTAAATGCTGTTCTTTTTTCTTTTGAAAATTCAGCTTGCCATCACAGGAATGAATCATATTTTAAAGTATATTAAAATGCAGCCTTGATGAGCATAAGAAACGTCTTTAAAAAACATTAAAAATCTTACTGATTCCAAACTTTTGACGGTGCATATACATATACATATACATATACACACACACACACATATACATGTGTGTGTAAGAGTATTATCATGATGATATACCGGAGAGCGTCCTGTGTACGACATCTGCTCTCACCTGCCTCATTACAGCAACACACACATCACAGAGGGTCCTGATGGTGAACTGCTGGTGAGCTGGACCTGACAGCTGTGTACCTGGGTCCCACTGGTACAGACCACGAGCTAATTATAGAGAATTATTAAGATTTATCTGTCTCACTCTCTCTCGCTCTCAGAGCCAATGATCTCATCAACCCTCTCTTCTCAAAGTTAATCGCCAAACTGACTTTTGACTTAATTGCTCACGTACAAGTCACACTCCAACAAACAAATACACATGCTGTTAAATACAAACATAACTAACATTGCAATGCATTATAATGATATAATAGGATCATGATTAAAAATGCAGTAAAAGTGCGGCAGTGTATTTAGAGGACTTGTTTCTTCATTCAGTGAACTGTTAATGAAATGATATGCATGCACACATACAGTGTCCTCCAAAAGTTTAGAAATGCCCTAGGCAAAGTTGCTTTTTGAAAGATATTAGCATACATCCTTATCATTTAGTGATGACTTTGCATTGATGAAGGGCTTTGAAACTACAAAATTATGAAAACATACTTTATGAAATAAAAATTTTATGAATCCAGAGCTTAGAAATAGTAAAATACTACAGCTATAAAATACCAGATTTATGACATACAGCACAAACTGTGATCTCACTGGTCAGTTGTTCTGTCAATCAATCAGTGAAGCTACACTCAAAAAATTGGAATAATTAAGATTTTGTCAGTGTTTTAAAACAAGTCTCATATTCTCACTAAGGCTGCATTTGATCAAAAATATAGTAAAAACAGTAATGTGGGCGGATTTTTTTTTTCTTCATATTTTTTTTTAAATATGACACTGAAGACTGGAGAAATGGCTACTGAAAATTTGGCTTTGCCAATACAGGAATTAATTACATTTTCAAAATATATTAATTAATAAAACAGTTCTTTAAAATTCTAATTACATTTCACAATATTACTGTTTTTACTGTATTTTTGAACAAATAAATGCAGCCTTGTTGAGATTTTTTTTTTTAATTGACCAGTAGTGTATAAAAGTTTTCAGACCCAGTAATCTTTAACTAAAAATCCTGTATTAAATCTAATCCTGTAATTAAACTAACTGTACTGCTTATATATTGCCATTATAACTATATATAATTTAAAAAAAATCATTATTGCTGGTCATCTATTATAATTCCAAGACTTTATACAGATAAGGAAGTACATTGACTTTGTCTAAATCCTTGTTTGCATTTCTAAACTTTTGGAGGACGCTGTACATCGCACAGTCTGCTTCAGCTCATACCGGGTCACTCGGGTCACAATCTGGCAAGATACAATAGCAAAAAAACAGGGGAATAATATCTACAGTATATGCACCAGCTCCAGATGCTGGAGAAGGTTGTCATTGGAAAATATGGAAATGAGTGAAGCTGGTTTTAACACTGTTAAGTCAGTAGTAGCAGGGTCAGATTCACTTAGCCTTTTAATTCAGTCTTCACGTCCCCAGGCATACACAAACACACATATACAGCTCGTACTGTAAAGCTCAGAAATGCTGGTGGGATTTGTAACAGCGCCATGCGGCCGGAGGTCCACAGACACACTGACACACTAATGAACTCTGCTGCTGACCAATAAATCAACTTCTCACCCACAGCTGAACAACTTCACATGTCTGATTCAAGGCCTCCAGGCACATGTAAGGATATAATGAGGTGAAGAATGCAGCAATAAGGCTAGAAAATACTCAACTGTCTGTCTAAATGACTTAAGAGTGCACTAATTTGTACATAACAGAGCTATCACACTGAAACCAGCCAATGGCACGTGCATAACTATTACCATTGCTCTTATTTATGGTTAGGTATGCTTTTTAAAAAAACAAAACAAAAAAAAGGGCAGAACTGCATTGAAAATAGAATAAAAGAAAGATGAAAGAAATAGTTGAAAGATGAAAGAAATACATCACTTGCTCACCAATGGATCCTCTGCAGTGAATGGGTGCCGTCAGAATGAGAGTTCAAACATCTGATAAAACATCACAATAATCCACAAGTAATCCACATGACTTAAAGGGATAGTTCACTTTGAAATTAAAAGATGTAGGTGTCTTTTTTTCTTCAGTAGATCCAATTTTGATGTTTTTAGGTCAAACCGTTCTAGTGCGCACACGCATCCGGTGTGTGACGTGTGTGCGCGCGCGCTCTGGCTCACGCTGCATTCACACGGGGCGTCGGCGTCAACGCTTGACGGAGGGCGTGTCTGAAGCGTGGTGCTGACGCAACTTTTCAAGCGCCAACGGAGGCGTCAGCCAATCAGAACGCCTCATGCAAATACACAATCCCGTTCACCGGATGTGTGTGCGCACTCAGATCACTTGGACATGGTTGTGTATGTCCGAGGTAAAAAACGATATAAATACTGTTCGTTTTCTCACACAAACCGCTCGTTTCGTGTCTTAGGCCATCAATGTGTAGTTACGATGGGGAATTGTTTAATTTGGATTTCTCTGTGCATGTTCTTTTTCCCTCTTATAGAGACAGTGACCTATACCTGCCATTATATGACTGACAGACTAGAACGGTTTGACCTAAAAACATCAAAATTGGATCTACTGAAGAAAAAAAGACACCTACATCTTGGATGCCCTTGGGGTAAGCTGATAGATACCAAATTTTAATTTCAAAGTGAACTATCCCTTTAAGTCCAACAACTAATGTCTTGTGAAGCGAAAAGCTGCATGCTTGTAGGAAACAAATCCACCATTAAGGTGTTTTAACTTAAACAGGAGTTATATAAATGAGAAATATTTTGATAAATGAGACAATTTTTTTAATTGAGAAAGCAATATTATGGATAGAGGACTTGAATTTCATCTGGAAGCAATGGTTTGAAGTTAAAAAGGTCTTGATGGATTTGTTTTTTACTAACACGCGGATTTTCACTTCACAAGACATTAATTTATGGACTGGAGTCATGTGGATTACTTGGATGTTTTTATCAGCTGTTTTGACTCATTCTGACGGCACCCATTCACTGCAGAGGATCCATTGGTGAGCAAGTGAAATCTGTTCTGATGAAGAAACAATCTACATCTTCAATGGCCTCATTTCAGCTCATTTTCATTTAATCAATATTCCTTTAACAAAGACTCCATTCAAATAGTGTTATACATCATTTCAGTCTTAAATGTTCTATAAAACAGATGCTTACACTTAACAAGTTTAACAATACCATTTGAAACTGTCCCACTAACCTAATAAAATGTTCTAGAATGTTTTATTACTTTGAATGTGCCATTCAAATTCAAACCGACAGCAACATCACATTGTCTCTGATTGGTGTCTCTACATTGTAAACGTGCTCTTGCATTACAATTTGACCCTAACAACAACCCAGAACACCTTAGCAAATAGCAACCTCGAAGTAATGTGCTTAAAATCACTCAGAAGACAGAGGACTTCTATTTAGTATGTTTACAATAGATTAACGTTAATATCCATGCCAAGAAATGGTATAACAATAGCCCCATGTCCAAAAAACACAGTTATACATGGTACACTAGGCACTTTTAGTGGTCTATTTATTTCTCTCAGAAGTAAATTAACAAAAAATAAATGGAGTGTTAAATCAATTCTATTTTGTAACTTAGCACCCGTTTTTACTTAAGTTATAAAAGTGAAATTAATCCGTTAACAAAGTGCCTGATCATTACCACTACCATAAGCACTGTCTGCAACCAGTTTACTTAAAACGTCAAAAACAAAAACCCATCTCTCTCACCTCTCAACGAGCGCTGACAGGAAAAGCTAAAAAACACAATTAGCGCTGAAGAGCGACTAGCAGCTCTATTATGCAGAAATGCTAATCCATCTCCCACCGAGGCGGCCGTGTTGGAACAATTAACGAGTGGATGGTGTAATTCCTGTGTTTGATATTGAGATTTCGCAGGGGAGGGACTTTAATCAATTTCAATTGCTTCAAAGCAATCAGGCATTTGCCTTGTTTTGTCCGAACGTTTCACTCCATGACTCTCTAGGGATTTTCTCAGAAAAAAAATAAAATAAAAAAATAAAAATAAAGAGTCTTCGTTTCTTTCTTCTTCCTTTACTAACACTCCAGCCAGTTCAAATGGTTACAGTAAAGATTTAAATGGGAAGTCTCTTATCTGAAATTGTACAAATCAGCAAGCTAAAAAAATTGATAGCATAAGTTATTCAACCACAAATGAGATCTTTTTAATCTCACAACTGTTTCTTCTGGATACCAGTGGAGACTTTGCTTACCTCTTCTGCTTCTCAGTAAATCTCACGTGTGTGTCTCCTCGAGAATGTCAGAACAGATATCAACAAAGTCTTAAAGTGATAGTTCACCCAACAATAAAAACTCTGTCATCATTTACCTCAAGCTGTTCCAAACCTGTATGAATTTCTTTCAGCTGATGAACACAAAAGATGATATTTTGAAGAATGTTGGTAACCAAACAGATGTGTTCAGCAGAAGAAAGAAACTCATACGGGTTTGGAACAACTTGAGAGTGAGTTTCATTTTTGGGTGAACTATACCTTAACTATCCCTCAAACTTTGCTTTGTTGTGACATGATACACTAAAGTCTGCATTCAAAAGTCGGAGATCTCAATAGAAACTCACCCAAGACCACATTAATTATTTTTTTTACATTTAAATTACTAAAAGTTTCCTTTTTGGGTGAACAATCCTTTTAATGGAGGACTGTCATTATTTACTCTCGCAAGTTGTTCCAAACCTGTATGAATTTCTTTATTCTGCTGAATGCAAATATTTTGGAGGTAACCAAACAGTTGCTGGTAGCCATTGACTTCCATAGTATTTTTTTCCCAGTGGGCTCTAACATTCAACATTCTTCAAAATATCTTCTTTTGTGTTCAGCTGAAGAAAGAAACTCATACAGGTTTAGAACAACTTAAGAGTGAGCAAATGATGACAGAATTTGATTTTTTTTGGGTCAACTATCCCTTTAAGTGTCCTGAGCTATGAAATGGCCAACTCAGAGCAATATTTTCCTCTAGAATGTTTATTTTTGTTAGTTGAACAACTTTAATGCACCTAGACATGTATTTAAGAGACCAAAAAAAAAACAAGTCTAAAGTGTCCCAGACATTGAAGCAATAAGTAAAAATGGTCAATGGGCAATGACTGTTGAAATCACTCTCCGGGGCTTGTAAAGGCTACAGAAGTCTGCTTGTGGCACATTCACAACACTCAGTGTTACAGGGCACAACATTAAAATCATATTCTGCTGTGCACAGGTTCAAACCTCACTCGGAGCGAAGGCCAGTTATAGACTCAGGTCTGGCACAAATCATGAGTTTGCACCTGTGCACTATTAACTGCACCCTCCCTGAGGACCGTTTGCTCGGCTGGGGCTTTTAACTCAGTCTTTAGAGAGGAGTCTGTTCAGATGAGTTATTAAACCTTTCTGATTTCTTCCAGCACTCCATCTTCATGCTTTTCTTCAGCAAATTAAAGAGTTATAATAAACCGAAGGCTGCTATTAAGTCTATTACATGTTAAATTACTTAAATGCATTTACTCTCTCTTTCTCTCTCTAAATATATCTCTATATGCATATGTATCTATATTTGACACTATCATTCCAAAATTGCAAGTTTGCCATCACAGGAATAAGATACACTGTAAATTTATATTAAAATATAATTACATTAAAATATAAATATAAATATATTAAATATAACCTTTAAATTGTAATAATATTTCACAATATTAATGTTTTATACTGTATTTTCAAATAAATGCAGCCTTGGTGAACATAAGAGATTTTTTGGGGAAAAATATGATTTAATTCAGCAAGGATGCAATCTATTAATAAAAAATGACAGTAAAGACATTTATAATGTCACAAAATATTTCTCTCTCAAATAAATGCTGTTCTGCTGAACGTTCTGTTTATCAAAGGATTCTAAAAATGCATTATGGTTTGCAAAAAAAAAAAACAGTTTTCAACTTTGATAATGATTAAAAAAAAGTTTCTTGAACAACAAATCAGCATGAATTGAATTGAATGATTTCTGAAGGACCATGTGTCCTTTATGTGATAATTATATAAAATATAAAACATTTTAAAATAAACTTCTAATATAAATATATTAAAATAATTAAAAATATATATTAAAAGTTATTTTAAATACTATTTCATTTTATTTTTGATCCAATAAATACAGCATAAAACAATTTGTGAGACAAAACATCTGTTACTTTACTTTTATATATTTTTTTAAATATAATTTTAAGAATGTCCCCAAAAGGAGCTTTTGCCAAGTTTAGTTCACTTCTGGGTACAAAACTGTGCCTAAAGTTTGGTTAAGTATGCACACACACAGACAGAATGACAGACATTTCCATTTTCCTCTCTCACTCACCGATTCTCTTTCTATCTCTCTTTTTCCTATTACGGAGGCCGGACCTTGGTACAGTTATTTAATTTAAATGCCATACAGTCATGTTGAGATGGATGGAAGTAATGCCACTGATAATGACTTTGATAATGAAAGACTCTTAATCCGAAAAGACCGAGAACTTGTGTGTTTTTGAAGAGCGAGACCAACCAGCAGCTCAATAGACGAGCTGAGTGTGTTTATATTCTGCATATGAAACGTCTCTCGGACTGCTGGATTTCTGTGAATGGAAAGGTATCACGAAACGACCACTCCATCCTGCCGCCCAAAGAGAGAGGCAGAGCGCGGTCACATCGCTCAGTCCTAATGTGCTTACGGAGCCATGCATTAATTAACGTCTAAAACAGCAGAAAGACCATTCTCAGCTTCAGAGGTGGAACCGAATCAATTTATTTCTATTCCATTTATTAGCATTAATTCACACAATTGAACAGGCAGGACAAAGCCATTTTCTCCTGGCATAACCAGTCCCCAAAAGGAACAGAAGAGGAACAATAAAACAGAGATGATTATGCAAATTGTACCAACAGGCATATCAAATAAAAACTATGAGAAACATAATAGCTCAGTTCCAAAATCCAGCAAGCTGCCCAATAACTGTGTGCATTATGGGTTTTTTATGTTTCATATAAATACTCATACATGGCTACGCATTGACTATACAAAACACACAAAAAATCCATTATGAAGTGCACTGCCTCCTGAGTCTCCAGGCTCTTCTGTGATTGATAGCTTCCTGACCAATAAGCATCACCCTCCTGTGGCCTCCATCAGCGAGAGTCAGAGATTGTGAAGTAGGTCATGTTTGCCTGACGCGTCCAATGGCATTTCTATGGTGACGGCTTGTTAGAAAGTGCTGTCAGGCTGGTGTGACGCAGCCCCGCTCCATCACTGAATGCTGTCTTGCCCCATTTAATGCCCTTTCTCTCAGTTTAACGCTGATGACATGTAAACTCTCCCATGGCAACCAATTTAGACGCCTCGGAAGAATCCATTTATCAATTAATAATGCCTAATACTTGACGGAAGGATACCAAGTGTTTGAATTCCTGCTTGATGTGAGTCGCTAATGAACGCAGAAAGTCTTTCAAAGAGACACATGCCACAAAATGAATCAAAGCGATTTATCCTTTATGTGACTTATAGTTCAGCCATCATTTGCTCAAACTCATGTCCTTACAAAGATGTATGACTTTCTTCTGTGGAACGCAAAAATAAAATAAAACAAAAAATAAATTGCAAGTTAATACAATTTAATAATAATTTATTTAACAATAAATACAATTGAAATAAAAATAATATTAAAAAAGCACATTACAAAATTACTAAAACATACTAAAACTACAATGATAATAAAAGCTAAATCAAAATATTAATAAATGATAATACATTTTCTATATTGATTTTTCACAGGTATTTTACTAGTATTATGAATTATGCATTTTATCTGGTTGTGTTTTAGAGTTGAACAGAAAAGGTAATAATCATTTTCTGCCTGAACATCATTTTTTCTTACATTGTATAAATGCCATATAAATAATACTAAAATAACACTGATCATAAATTCTTAAATGATGCTTCTGTTTCACATGGTTCCAAAGTTGCACACAGGAAGCGCAATACATTAAAAAAAGATTATGCCGCTGAAACTGGGTGTTTTTAATTGGCTTCCTTCTTTATTAGTCATGTGTTAAAGACGCTCCACTTAACACCAACAAAGTTCAATTAAATTTAATAAACACCTGCATGCACGCGAACGCACACATGCATGCCTGAATGCGCAAACGACTGTGTTGTGTCTGTGTGTGTGTGTGTCTGTGTGTGTCTGTCTGTCTGTCTGTGTGTCTGTGTGTGTGTCTGTGTGTGTGTGTGTCTGTCTGTCTGTCTGTCTGTCTGTCTGTCTGTCTGTCTGTCTGTCTGTCTGTCTGTGTCTGTGTCTGTCTGTGTGTCTGTGTGTGTGTGTCTGTCTGTCTGTGTCTGTGTGTCTGTCTGTCTGTCTGTGTGTGTGTGTGTGTGTGTGTCTGTCTGTCTCTGTCTGTGTGTGCGTTTAAAAAAAAAAAGCAAATGCGAGAGTGAGAATATTGTCACATACCTGCTGCTGGACTCAGAATAAGTGCACTAAAAAAGCTTGACATCAGCATGTGTCCGTGTGCAACTTGAGACTACAGTACAGGTGAGAAGCACAGCGTGCTCACGTTCCCTGAGTACATTAATGGTGCTAATAGGATCACGCTTACCATCTGTTCCCTGTAGCATGATGCACACTATAAATAGCACTTCAGCGGCAGGGGACTACGGGATAGCCCAGGTACTTCCTTGCCTTAAAACTGATCTCCTGTGCAACAGGAAAGGTCAGGGGTCAGGGTTGATAAAGGGTGAGTCAAATTAGACTAATTAAACAGCATCTACTAGCAGCGTGGCTATCGATGTAGTGGCTTAAGGTGTTTTTCAACACTTAAAGTCAACATGAAACCCATTTTTACTTCCCCAGTGTAATGTATTACCAAGTGCCAGGAGACAGAAAAAAAGAAAAGAAAAAAACTTAAGAGTAAGTGTTTGATTTTATGCATTGGGAATTCAATAGCTTTTGAATGAAAGTTATCAAAAATAAATAAATAATATATTGCATTGCAGTCAAATCATAATTCAAATAATCAATAAAAATGGCTTCCCTATGTGGATAAAATAAAATATATAAACTATATAAAATAAAATATATAAACTATATAAAATAAAATATAATATATAAACTAGCCTATATAAAATAACAAAATAAAATAAAATTAAATTAAATATTGCATTGCCTTCAAATCATAATTCAAATGATCAATAAACATTGCTTTCAGATGTGGTTTAGCTAAACTACACAAAAAATTGCACTGCATTGCACTGCATTCAATTCAACTGATCAATAATCAATAATGTATTCCCATGTGGAATAAATAAATAAAAATATGGTCCAGACAAACTTCTCTGAAATGATGTGCACCAATAAACTGCTCAGAATAAGACCGAGAACATGTAAAGTAAAAAGATTCCATTTTTATTTCATATTAAGTGTGAAGATGTGGGTGAAAGCAGAGCTGAAGGGCTAGCTTTGGCATAAACCCAATATTTTCCATAGAAAGTCATTGCTGGATGTTTCTTAGACATTGCTGTGCCTGTAATGCAGCTATGGGACGTTCTGGGTAATTACAGGAGCTCAGATAGTTTAGGATATTCTCCAATAGTTTTGAGCAAAGCAGCATTGAGCAAGCAGCATTGCATTCAAATGATAATTCAAATGATTGAATCAAAAATGGTCTCTCCATGTGGATTCCATGCCAGCCATCTATCTTGTGTTTAACAGCTTAGAAAGAGAGAAGAGAATCACAATATGTCTTGGTGTTTAACAGACGGGCCGTGCAAAACTCAATCAGAGTGCAGTGACTGCATCAAGCTAAATAATTCACAGCCAAAATAAGCCCCTTCTCCACACTATCCCATCACTCTCCCTCTCACACACAACTTCTGTGTGTCTGTCTTTCCCTCCAAAGAGCATCAGAAACTCACTGTCACACTGTGATCTACACAGCTGTCAAGCACCTTCCACAGTCCACTAGCCACTACTGTGGCTCTCCGTCAATGTAAACAGGTGCAAAAGCAACTCTTGCTGCATCTGCCAATGGACAGTAAAGGTAGAAAAATATTACTTGATATCCTGTTCCCAATCTATACTCACATATAGACAGATAAATGCAACAGGGGTAGAGAGGAAAATCAGATGCGAGTTAAAAACAGCATTTCATTACAATACCATTTTGCAATGCAATTTTTCATTTTTCTCCTGAATGCTGGGAAAAAAACACATTGGCATATGCCAGCATCACACCATAGAGGGTTAATCAGTTCCACCTCATTCTGAGACGTCACCGACCGCTAGAGGGAATAAACGAGGCAATCAGACACACATCACGATGAGTTATCTTGACTTAACAGGATATTACACTGACTATAGTAGCCTGTACAAACAGCTTTCAACTGTTTAACTGGTGCTTAAACAACAGCAGGGTCAGATCATTTCATTACTCTTTAGATCCTTTCCATGGCCGCCCACTTCACAGACAGGCTGATTCACAAGGGCATGTTCATAGATAATCGCTGTTGGTATTTCCTGTTAGGATTTGTGAAATGCAAGAGGGAGAAAACAGAAAACGTGTTCTTTTCTTTTTGACAGAGTTATAGTTGAACCCAAGTGTTTCTCAGCTTAATATATCACTTTTTCCTCTAGAGGGGTCATGAAGAGCTATACCACGAGTTTAACAAAACAAAACAATTGCATTCAAATCATAATTCAAATAATAAACGAAGCAATTCCAATAGGGTCCTCACACCATCGGTGCTCGGGCCCTAATGATCAATAAAATTGCTTTAACAATGTGAAAAAAAAAAAAAAAAAAATAAAACAAAACAGATGTACTGTTAAACGCATGAATTCTGAATGAGCAAAATTGCAAATGTTTTTATGCCCATTAACATTAAACACCATGAAAAAAAAAAAATCATTTAAAGCTGCAGAGCATAAATTTTTGGGTTAAAAATGATCCGAAATCAATATTTGAGCAAGTACATAACCAGCCAGTGTTCAAAACTATCACCTTACTTTAGCCCGATTCACAATGGTTATAATAATGTCTTCTAATTTGAGTGGTACGGGTAGGTTTTCGCGGGAGATTCGAGCATGTCACTGCGTCATTACATCACGTCTGTAAACATAAAGAAGTTTTCCCGGCTAGTAGACTATATCACATGTGAGGATCCTGCAGGTGACTGATCGTTTACAGACTTTTCTCACAGCAGCTAGAATAATTAAATGTATCATTTTAATGGCGGATTGTAATCCAGGAAGGATTATGTGTTTATGAAACACATGTGAATGAAATTAAATTATATTCCAGTTTTAAATGTGCTTACAGATTTCACAAGATTAATGGTAATGCTTTTTTCCTCAGTTGGTCAGAACAAACGTGGCAGACTTGTTACTTACTTGTTCAGATGACAATATACAGAGAAAATTCTTATTTGGGTCATATATTCCAAGACATAGGCTAGAATCTGTGATTGTGAAGTACAGTAAATATCCACACCGGTGCGGTGACTGACAGACTGACACACATACTCCTCAAAACATTAGATTCATCCGCGCTGAAGCCGTGCCGGAGCACAACCCCACGCATGGAAGATAATTCCGCACAGAGCTGCAATTCCAGGTTTTCAAACAGAGATGGCGACAAAGAGGCAAAACGTATGGACTGCAGCTTTAAATAAAGCTGAAATAAAACTATCCATCCATCCATCCAGATCCCGAGAAGAAAACCTTAAACATCTAGTCATAGTCATAGTCCTTTTTAAATATATTTTTATAATAATAATAATAGTAATCATAATAATAACAATAACAACAACAAAGATTTTGCATACTTCATTAAATGAGAAAAAATTGCTCTCTGACATAATACATTTTTTTTTTTTTTTTTTGCATACTCCATTAAATGAGAAAACAGTTGCTCTCTGACCTCTTTATTGTCACTGGCCACACAATGTTAATAAGCAATCAGCAGTACAATTAACTGACCCCTGGGCTATTAAACCCACCAGCTGCCATATCATTTGACCTTTATCTCTATATAGAGAGAAAAAGACTATGAAAGAAATTTACTGAGTAATTGTAGAAAAAAGAGGAGCTTTTTTAAAACCGCCAAGACAGACAGAGAAGCGTACAGAGAATATGATACATAAAATGAGTGACTGGACCCCAGACAGAGCGAGAAAATGGCAAAGGAACACAAGAGAGAAGAGTAAAGATGGAAATAATGGGCCGAGCAGAGAACGGCACTTTATCCTTTCATAATATTCCAGTCTGTTTGTGTGAAAGGGAAGTCAGAGATGACGGCATGACAGAACACACACAAGATCACTATAACCGCCTAGCACATTGTCAAACACACAAATATACACACAAATATACACACAAATATTCATCATCCGTTCCTGTATGCCGTCTGTGATGTGAAAGTACTGTGGAGGAAATGAAAGTTTCTTCTCTACGCTTTCCTATACAGGGAGCCGTCAAAACGAGACACATGAGACATGCTGACAGGGCCTGCATTCAGTGTGCGGGCGAGTAAGAAAGCTATAGAAATTTATACAGAGCGCACAATGGTGATATTTCATTGCTTGATTTTACCAGGCTCAACCCAGCGGCTTTATCACTTCTTACCCTGATCCTGGAGCTGTGATTAAACCTGACTCAACTTGACCTTCACCTGATTCTACTGTAGTGAACAATCAACCTGATCGATTTCAAGAAAGCCTTCTAACAAGGCAAGTGTAAGCTAAGTGATTTTTCTAGATACACTACTGTTCAAAAGTTTGAGGTCAGTCATTTGATTTTTAAAGGAATAATACTTTTATTCAGCAAGGACACAATAAATTGATCAAAAGTGACTGTAGAGACTTGCGTTGTTACAAAAAATTATATTTCAAATAAATGCTGTTCTTAAATTTGAACCTGAGAAAATGTCACCGTTTCCACAAAAACATAAGCAGTAAACTGTGCTAATGACAAGAAATGTTTTTTGAGCATCAAATCAGCATACTAAAATGATTATTAATATGATTATAATTATTATTAAAATTTCTGATGGATCATGTGACACTGAAGACTGGAAATAATGATGCTGAAAATTCAGCTTTGCATCACAGGAATAAATTACATTTAAAAATATATTCAAATAGAAAACAGCTATTTTAAATTGTAATAATATTTCACAATATTACAGATTTTACTGTAGTTTTAATTAGATAAATGCATCATTGGTGAGCATAAGAGAGTTCTTCAAATAAATAAATAAATGAATAAAACCCAAATAAAAAAATAAAAAATAAAAAAATGTGTCAATATATTTAATTTGTCAAAATAAAATTCATAGAAATATATTAAATAATAATAATAATAATAATAATTTTTAACAAACAGGGACTTTCAAACAAGTGCTCACAAATTTTATAAAGTAACAAGACTTTTACAAAAAAAAAATCCATTTTCATTCTGCTTTACTGATAATTACATTCTTTTTGATTTGAGTGCAGGTAAAAGCGTATAAAAATTATATAAAAACAAAATGATTTTACTAGGGGAAAAAATGGTTTTCTTTATAAATCACTAAAATATCAATACTTTTCCTCATACAGTATAAAAGCGTTTTTATACTTGTTATAGTATCCAAATGTTAATGTGAAGAACAGAAAGAAAAAAACGTTTAGATATCAATCTATAAATGCGATGTACATCAGTTATGCTCATCTTTAGTATCTCATTTGAAGTCATCTTGAGTAAAACAGCTCCATATTTAACAAAGCACAGAGACCTGAAGTGGAAGCAACTCAACACGTTTTACACAATACAGATGTTTGATGCTCATAACCTCTATTTCAAGGAGGTGCAGTTGTGTTCTGTTCACAAAGAAAACTCGACCTCTTCTCATGTGGAGGATTTCACCTGTTTGATGTCCCGATACACCAAGTATCATTCATTGATTCAGACACCAGTGTAAAAAACGGTTTAACTACCCTTAAATCTAGTGAACTGGTGTGCAACAGTGCATCAAAGGCTCCTTAATACTAATATGATATGTCGTGTTATTTCAGGAAGACGTTCAGTCTATACTGACACCCTTAAGAGAGAAGCTTAGCTTGCTGTTAGCGGCAAAATTGAGCTTCGATCTGACTGCTCAACACATTAAGGTGTAAATGACGGTCCTGAAGGGCATTCTGCAGTTATCTAATGCAACAATTCTGTCGACACTGTCCTGATTATATCATTTTCAGCAGAACTGGGCTCAGTGCACAGAAAATAACATTACAGAGGAGTATGGGCGTCCTCGACAGCAGAATAATGCAGTGAGGGAGGAAGAGGAGGACAAGAGTGAGATGATGATTGAAAAGATCAGTAGATTGTGAGATAGTGTAGCTTTCTGAAATAATCAGATCTACTATGGTGCCATTATTGGCTTTGGGTGCATCATTTCTGAAGGTAGGAGCAATTTTCTTCATGTTTTCTCTGCTTTCTCGTGACTTGCATTCTCATCACATCTGTAACACCTGTGTCTGTTATTCTGCATGTTCTTGTAATCCCTGCTGGAATAAACTCATTAAACAGCATTGTTTGTGTTAAACAGACACAAAACAGGGTTCAACAGTAAGAATTTGATTTATTTACTTTTTCTGCTGACTCAGTCCACCAGTTTTCTGCTTGACAAAACAAAAACTAAACTAAACTAAACTTCAAGCAATGCAAAAAACTAACTTACTGATAAAAAAAAAAAAAAAATTGTTATTTTAAAATGCATTTAAATATTTAAAAAAGGTGTAACCATCAAAACTTTTAATATCTATTGATTCATTATATTTGCTAAATGTATTATATATATATAATAAAATACTAATCAAAATAAAATAATACTATCAAAAATATTTACAAATGGTACAAAAATAATATTTTAATATATTTATAAAATATCTTTTTTAATAATACAATAGTATTAAAATAATAAATAAAATAATATATAATAAAAAAATTAAAACAATATGAATATTTATTTTTGTTATTTTAACAAAAATGATTTGTTATAAAAAAACATTTAAAGTCAAAACTTTTAATATCTATATTGATTCTTTTTTTTTTTTTGGTAAAATGTTACAATAACAAAAAAATGGCAACATTAATCACTGGGCCAACCACAAAAATACAACAAAACAACAGACACATACTCAACATCTCAAGGTCCAATCAAAAGGGAGGGGGAGAGGGAAGGACAACAAGAACACAAAAGTCACTCCTTTATATAATCACGTATATTCAACAACAGACTGTACTAGTGACTAGTGTCAAGCTTTTGATAATAAATCATACAACAGCTGATGACTGAGACATTAGCGTCATAAAAGACCAGTTTATAATGACTTACTCTTCCAAGCTTCTGTAATCCTGGATCCCAACCAAAGTCTACAATACCTGGAGAAATGCATCAGTAGCCATTCATCTTGGTTGCTGCAGAGCCTCCCAAAAGTATTTCATGTAAAATAATGCTTTCTAAAGCCATATGATGGTAGATGTTACATCTAACTGACAAAACTAACCAGCAATATTTTGACTTCTTGAACTCAACAATGTCAAATAACCAATCTCTTACTGTCAATCACCTTACTAGCTTTACACTTAAAGACAAGCACCAACATAGGTTAACTATTTCTTTAAATACGAGCCATCTGGTGTTGAAGCTGTGATGTGGAGGTGAACGGCAGTGAACAATGGTCCACATGTATTATCTGAGGATCAGGAATCATAAAGCTCTGATATTTTCTTCTGCAAGGGGAGTATTTAGAACATCCTTTATAGAGTAACACAGATCAAGTTCCTCAGATTGTCCCATAATCTCAGGACAATCCTGGGTTTAACTGCAGAATCCTCCACGGTCACGGACTCAAGGTGTGGAATCAGATTCAGTCTTAGAGTGCCACCTGCAAACTTTTACACACATTCACCAAGACAGTCTGAGCACAGTTCTGTAATCAGAGTGAACACTATCCTCTGAGATCCGTCCCAGCAGAAGCCTCTATAGTTATCGACCCACACAGCAGACGTATGATTGAGCCAGAGCATCTGAACACATGCTCCTCAGTGTATGCTGTCTCCTAGAAGTTTCATTCAGTTTCCCAGTCATAAAACTCCAACGGAGAGACGGATTTTGATTGACTATTTATTGTCAGACAGTCTTCTGAGATGTGTTTTTCTACACTGGTTAGAGTAAGACGTGTCAGTGGAGAAGCTAAATGATAAAATCATTTATAAATAAATAAATCATTAAATAAATAAATAAATGATCATTTTAACTATTTACATAAAGTTTTAGATGTATTAAGTATAATCATTAAATGAATTATATTTAATAAAATGTAAAATATAAATTAATAAAATGTGGGGTAATATATGTGTGGTGTAAATTGCAGTCGAAGCTTACTATGACAAAAGCAGCAATTACAAATATTATTAATATTACGCAGTAATTTTAGTTTAATTTAATATATTTTTATACTTTAATATCAATATTAAATATTCAAAATACTTGAATTAGGGCTGGGCGATATGGCCAAAAATCATATCAGTCATATTTTTTCATATCAGTCGATATCGATAATTATCACGATAAATGTCAAATCTTTATTTCTTTCAAGTTTAAACCCAGAATTTTGCTCCAAAGTGAAAGTTGTACAACCCCAAATCAGAAAAAGTTAAATGCAAATAAACGCAAATAAAACGCAAATAAAAAAAGAAAGGAGTGATTTCTAAATTTACTTTGACTTGTATTTCATTGTAGACAATATGGACAAAATATTTCATGTTTTGTCTGGTCAACTTCATGTCATTTGTAAATATACATCCTTTCCTGTCATTCAGACCTGCAACACATTCCAAAAAAAGTTGGGACAGTAAAGCATTTACCACTTTGTAATGTTGCCATTCCTTTTCACAACACTTAAAAGACGTTTAGGGACTGAAGACACCAAGTGATGAAGTGTTTCAGGTGTAATTTTGTCCCATTCTTCCTGCAAACAAGTCTTAAGGTGGGCAACAGTACGGGGTCTTCGTTGTCGCATTTTGCGCTTCAAAATGCGCCACACATTCTCTATTGGAGACAGGTCGGGACTGCAGGCAGGCCAGTCAAGTACCCGTACCCTCTTCCTCCGCAGCCAGGACTTTGTAATGTGTGCAGAATGTGGTTTTGCATTGTCTTGTTGAAATATGCATGGACGTCCCTGGAAAAGATGTCTTCTTGAAGGCAGCATATTGTGCTCCAAAATCTCTATGTACTTTTCAGCATTAATGGTGCCATCACAGAAGTGCAAGTTACCTTTGCCAAGGGCACTGACACAACCCCATACCATGACAGACCCTGGCTTTTGGACTTGTTGCTGGTAACAGTCTGGATGATCCTTTTCTTCTTTGGTCCGGAGTAGAGGTCTTCACGGAGGACCCGAGACCCGAGGACCCGGGACCCGAAAAAAAAAAAACACGCATTACCTCAGCTGCCAGAAACAGCGCGGGCGGAGTTAATGTTAGTATACTGCAAACGGACGGTGATCATGGATTTCTTCATGAGTGATGTGGAAAAAAAAGCTGAAACAAAACTGAAGAGACGCACCTGTTATTGAACACGCACGCAGTAGAGTGTAACGAACTTCTAATTCTGTGTTTTTTGCTAAAAAAAAAAAAAAAATTGCTCCGAGTCTTTATTACAACCAACAAAAAGTATCGTTATTGTAGTTTAAAAGGGTAAACGTAATCGAAGTTGACTCCAGATGAAAAAAAAAAAAAACTGCGAAGTTGCATTAGTCATCCGTCTCCGTGACAGCAAGTAGACTTTTGAAGCTGGAATAATGAGTGGATTAAGAGTCTTTCAGACGACAAGAGAGAGGAACAGCCTAACATGGATGGAAATTTATTGGCAAGGAGGATTGTATGCATCGCAGTCAGGGAGAGGGCTACTAACAGTATAAGGCAAAAAGGTTTTTTTTTTTTTTCCCCAACTTGTTTATTGACTTAATAGCATTTGCTGTGCAATATGTGTCGGGTCTGTGTCTTCCCAGCCGGGTTCGGGTGGTACATTTAAGGCATTTCTCGGGTCTGCGCGGGTTCGGGTCCCACTTTCAAATAAAATACGGGTCCGGGTCGGTTCCGTGCAGCATATTTACGGGTCTCTTCGGGTTCGGGGACGAATTTTTGGACCCTTGAAGACCTCTAGTCTGGAGCACACGGCGTCCATTCCTCCCAAAATATACCTGAAATACTGATTCATCTGACCACAGTACACGTTTCCACTGTGTGATGGTCCATCCCAGATGCCTCCGAGCCCAGAGAAGTCGACGGCGCTTCTGGACACTGTTAACATAGGGCTTCCTTTTGGCACAGTACAGTTTTAACTGGCATTTGTGGATGTAACTACGTATTGTGGTACTTGACAAAGGTTTGCCAAAGTAGTCCTGAGCCCATGTGGTGATATCGCTTATAGATGAATGACGATTCTTGATGCAGTGCCGCCTGAGGGATCGGAGATCACGGTTGTTCAGCTTAGGCTTGCGCCCTTGTCCTTTACGCACTGAAATTCCTCCAGATTCCTTGAATCTTTTAATTATGTTATGCACTGTTGAAGGTGAAATATCCAAATCTCTTCCTATCTTTCTTTGAGGAACATTTTTTTAAACATTTCAATAATTTTCTCACGTATTTGTTGGCAAACTGGCGATCCTCGGCCCATCTTTTCTCCTAAAGGACTAGACCTTTCTTGGATGCTGCTTTTGTACCAAATCATAATTACAATCACCTGTTGACATCAACTGTTTCAAATCACATCATTATTTAACCAATTTACCTCATTACTAGCCCTAAATTGCTCCTGTCCCAACTTTTTTTGGAATGTGTTGCAGGTCTGAATGACAGGAAAGGATGTATATTTACAAATGACATGAAGTTGACCAGACAAAACATGAAATATTTTGTGTTCATATTGTCTGCAATAATGCATGTGTGGGGTACATTGTCATAGTAAGCTCAACTTAGTCATAGTAAGCTTCGACTGCAAATGCAGCAATTATTACAAATATTATTAATATTACACATACAGTCATTTTATAGTTCAATATACTTTTACACTTTGATATCAGTTTTAAATATTTGAATGTAGTTGAATATTTTCCTGGCTAGCTCAATGTTTTTCCTGCAAAATGTGCAGCAAAATAAGATATTGAAAAGGATTGTACGTTAGTAAATTGTTTCTTCTCATTTATGTTCATATGTTTTCACCTTTATCTCATGTACTTGCCTATAGAGCAATTTAAGTAAAGACTCCCACTCTATGAACTCATGTCATATATAAGGATTGTTTTCCTCCTCGGTCAAATAGAAAAAATTAAAAATAAAAATAAATGAGCCACCTATTTCAACATAACCCAGTCTCATTTTGATGTTAATTTCATTTATTTGTTCTTTTTTTCCATTGCACAGTGTGAAATAGACGAGTTCAGTGTGGCAAAGACTCTATCAGTCTTATTAGTCACAGCTGAACCTATTTCAGTTATAGTGAGACCACCTAGAGCGCACAACCCAAGGCTGACTTCCAACCAAAAGCAGCCCAGTATTATTTCAAACATACAGTTCTCTCTTTCCTCTCATTCTAGCGTCACATGCTGTGCACAAATCAACCCGTCTCAATCACGCTCAACCATTCTCTCACTATAAATGACTGTGCATATTATTCATGCTAATCAGTTGGCATATGAATAAACTGACGTCATCGGAAAGAAATATGGCCACCGTCGTTTTGTTCTCATTTTGATCCTTCACACTCAATGTGAAAGAACAAAAAAGATGAATTAACAAAAGACTGATACATTATTCTCCAACGAAAATGAAAGAAAGAGAAGAGAGAGATCTTCAAAAATTGGTCTACAGTACAAAAGAGGAAAAATAAACTATTCTAAAAGAGGCAAAACATTGCACTCAGTAACCGTGAAGACTGATATTTTTGCAGAAAACACCAACATATCTGTCACTAGCAGAGATTACACTACAAATAATTATTATCTGTCACTTTGACATACTCTCTCATGCTCTATTTTTATCCATCAGTTAAATAGCTCTTTTAGTCTCACTATTCTTCTCTAACACTCAGAAAAAAGTAGAAAGCTGTCATTGGGCCGGTACCCTGAGGTACATAAAGCTAGAATGTACATCTCTGTACCTTATTTGCCCCATATGGTACATATTAGTATTTTAAAATTACATATTAGTACCCAAACCGTAGTACCTTTTGAAAAGGCTTCAGTGAGTTTTTTTTTTTTGTGAGAGTGAACAATGAACAAACACAACAGATAAAGTAGTGTACCATTATGAGCATTATTTTTAATACCAACTTAATTTATTCCACTTCATAATCATCACACTATCTACCGATCACCATCACGAAGTGTGAAGTCACACTTCCTGACCGATGACTATCTTGTGTTCATTTTTGGGCACATTATGGCAGCAGAGCTTCATATTTTGGTCTGCGAGGACACTTTGTATGAGGTTAGATTAATCATTTATGATGATTAATCTGATCTAATAATTTACACATTTGCTTTAGGGAGACAAGACTGTATTACAGCAGTGTGACACCTCATGAGGATTGATTTGACATTTGTGATCAGAAAGAAAGAGAGCAAAGTTTGGTGACTCATCAGTTCTGAGATCACCTGAAATATATTATTCAAAGAATGAGCATATCAGTCCAGGTAGAGTACTACAACCTTAATGTGATCAAAGTTTCATGCACATTTAGTATTATCAAGAAACTAAACGCTTACACACTTTATAGCAGCAAAAATCTGAAACCTGTTGGCCCAAAAGTACACTTAAGTCAATACACTAAAGGTGAGAATGGTCAAAATTTGGATCACAGTACAGGAAGAAATTCTTTATTTATTTACGTATTGTATTACAGATTTTCTGACATGTGCAAATATGCAAATAAATCAGATTCAATTCTTGTTTTATTTTGTTGGATATCAGAGGAGAATCTGTTTTTAGAAGTCCAAAAATACTGTCAATAGCAAGTTAAGAATGAAATGTGAAATACATATCAGGTGATTAAAATATGAATTAACCTCTCTGCAAAAACCTTCAAGATGTGCAGCAGATAGGAATAAAACTATAAAGTTTAGTGTATAAAGTGCTACTGAAAAGGAGATTTCTGACTGAGAAAAAAAAAATCATTTTGAGAAAGCAGCCTTTATCGTAATTGGATTCTACAGATGCAAATAGATAAAGTGTAATAATTAAAAAAAAAACATGTGTCTTTTGAATGTTTTCTTTCCACTAGTCTGAAAGAAGTCAGGTTATGGAGGCAAAATAGTCCAACATTTTAAAATGGTCTTGCTTGCTTTTAAAAAGTCTGAATATCATTGCATTACATAATACAATGTTAAACCATGTGGCATCTGCAAACAAATGATGCTAGACTCAGAACTACTTTACTTTTCTGAGTCATGTTTGCAAGACTTTTACCCATCTGGTTAACCATCTGGCACCTTTAAAGCCCTGTTCACACTGACAGCAACTTGCAGCAACAAACCAAGCAGAAGTCATTCATTTTCAATGAGAGTCTGTGATTTCCAGTGACATGAGAGTCAATGGCCGTTGGCAACGCGATGCGGCATGTCCAACAGCTTGAAGCTGAGAAAAGTTTAACTTCATGCAAATGAGCAGCAACATCATGCATCAAGCTCACGAGCTGAATCTATTGTTACTGTGAGTTATCTGACAGTAATATTTGTCTGTGCTCACATAAAATCACTAAGAGAGAGTCAGTTTGATTTGCACATTGAAAATCCTTTATCTGGCATTATGTGCTGCTGTAATTTATAAACAAAGGCTGCATCTGAATACATCCCTACTATATAGTAGTTGTAAAATGAATTCACAGTATTCATAAAACAGTAGACAAAAATAACCCAGATGAGCTACCATTGCGAAGATTTCGAAGTGTACAACAAAAGTACACTTCACTTTCCTATGAGGCCATGGGAGAGGATTTGTGACGCAAATGACACTGTAAGTCACATGACAATGTAAATATGATGAATATAGTATGTCTGACTAATATTCAGTGTTAAGACATAAATATGGATGTTATTTTAAATGTGAAACAAAAATGCTTAGTAAAGTTTTCTGTGTAAGGTTATGTCCAATTTTACAACACTCTTGCCATGGCAATAGAACGCCATAAACTTTAAACCACTAAAACAACTGTTTCAACTGCTTTACAGCCCAAATAACACCAAAGATTTAACAGAGGAGTTTGGTTTCACAAAGTTTTAAGCTTCACATTTAAGCTTTCAAATCTGCCAAAAATTGCCCTCATTCACTTCCACTGTAAGCGTCTCACTGTAACCTTGATTTTAGCTTAAAAAAGGAGAGAGAAATGAGAAATTAGTGCAAGTTATTTATTGTGGTATTCAACAATATTCCATTAATGCTGTCAATTGAGCTTAACTAAACCTACAATATTTCTTTAAGAGCACGAATGCCACTGCAGAAGTTAAATAGCAGAAGAAAAGTGAGTTTGTCACATAAGTTATGTCTAACAGGGATGAATTACCTGGATTACTGTCAGAATTACAGACCATCTGACTGTTACTGAAAGACTGACTGATTGTTTAACCAACTAACTGAGAGAGAAGGTCAAGTGGGTTCTTAGGGCATAAGAAAGCTATTGCTCAAGCTTTATAAATAAAGCACCTCCTCGCTTTGGTTTCCCTCAACGAAAACTACCCACATGCCCAACTTGTGGACTCCTGCTAGATGTAATTTGAAAAGTACAATGCATATAAATGACACACAATATAATTATGGCAAAATATCAAGGAGTATCACACTAATGAAATAAAGGAATTAAAATTGTTATGCTCATGAATACACTCTGCATGAGGCTGATTGAAAGCACTTCATTATCCATTTCCATTAGTGGCCTGATTGTGTTTCCATGTATCAATCTGATTGTCGCAGACTAAGGCCAGTCTGTAGGTGTGTGTGTTTGTCTTGGAAGTCAGTTATGAGCTGATTACTGGGAGAGCTTCAGTTCATTTGCTGTGAAGTGTCAGTCTGACCTGTAAAGACCACGTTTAATCTAACAAACACAGCCAGAGAAAAAGAGATATTTGCTCAAAACATAGAAGGCAGCTGCATATGTAAACAGCAAGACAGCATCAGAACCCTAATGTGACTTACTTAGAACACTCTTCATAGGCAGCTACAACTTACATGAAGTGCACTGGAGAGTGGACCAAACAAATAAGGGCCAATCACTTGTTTGATAGTTGAGTTTGTTTTCTCTACACCAGTGATATTTCAGTATTATTTATATACCTTTAAAGTTAAACTTACAATTTTTAAATATTTGCATATAATATTGAATATACATTTATATTTTAATATAAACATAATATATCATTTTCATATATAGTTAATCTAAACTGAATATTGACATTATTTTAATTTTAGTCCAATTTTTTTCATTTTCTTATGTGCTTTTGTCCTTTTTACTAGTTTTATTTTTTTAAATATTCAGTTTGAAATAATTTTTTATTTCAGTTGTAGTTTTAGTTTCAGTTCAGTTTTTATTTATTGTTCATATACAGTGAGTATATAGAGTGCTATTAACTGTTCTAAATTTTATTTTATATTGTTCATATATATATATATATATATATATATATATATATATATACATACACATATACACCCCCCCTCCAAAAGTATTTTTTGTGAGAAATTCCTTTAACAGACTGGGTTTGTTTGACACCAAAAGATGAATATGAGATGAGAGATTAACATTTCAGCTTTTATTTATAGGTGTTTTCATCTGGATCTGATACACAACTTAGAAGATATCACCTTTTGTTTGAACCCACCCATTGCTCATGTGAGCAAAAGTATTGGAACATATGACTGACAGGTGTGTTTTGTTGCCCTGGTGTGTCCTATTAATTGAATATTCAAACAATAAATAGCACTGAATGTCTGCACTCAGTTTCAGATCCGTGCAGACTGCATTTATTGTTAGTTAGACGTGTAACCAACATGAAAACCAGAGAGGTGTCCATGGGTGAAAAACAAGCAATTGTGAAGCTGAGAGAAGATGAAAAATCAAACCATTGCACAAACACTGGCAAGAGCAAGTACAACCATTTGGAATCTCCTGAGGAAGAAAGAAACCACTGGTGTACTAAGTAACACACATCGAACGGGTAGATCAAGGAAAACATCAACAGTTGACGACAGAAACATTGTGACAGCTGTAAAGAAAGACCCTAAAACAACTGTTAGTGACATCAGCAACAACCTCCAGAGGGCAGGAGTGAAGGTATCACAATCTACTGTTCGCAGAAGACTTCATGAACTAAAGTACAGAGGCTACACCAGAAGATACAAACCACTCATTAGCAAGAAGACTAGGAGACGAGCCTCAAAAATTCTGGGACAAGGTTTTATGGACTGATTTTATGAACCAAAGTGATGGCAAGGCTAAAGTTTAGAGAAAAAAGGATCCGCTCATGATCTCAAACATACAAGCTCATCTGAAACACAGTGCACACAGGTGTACATTATAGTACACATTACACAGGTAATGTAATGGCTTGGGCTTTCATCGCTTCTTCTGGGACAGGCTCATTAATCTTCATTAATGATGTAACATGACAGCAGCAGCAAAATTAAGTCAGAAGTCTACAGAAATATTTTGTCTGACAATTTACAGAAAGATGCAACCAAACTGATTGGGAGATCCTTCATCATGCAGCAAGATAATGACCCAAAACATAGTGCCAAAACAACAAAGGAGTTCATCAGGGCAAGAAGAGGAAGGTTTTAGACTGGCCAAGTCAATCTCCACACTTAAACCCTGTAGAGTATGCATTTTACCTGCTAAAGAAGAGACTGGAGGGAGTAACCCCCCAAAACTGAAAGAGGCTGCGGTGAAAGCCTCAAAAAGCATCACAAAAGAAGAATGCAAAAGTTTGGTGAGGTCAATGGGTCACAGGCTTGATGCAGTTATTGAAAGCAAAGGATTTGCAACTAAATATTAAGTATTTTTCACTTTAATCTATGTTAATTCTATCTGTTCCAATACTTTTGCTCACATGAAAAATGGGTGGGTTCAAACAAAAGGTGATATCTTTTAAGTTGTTTATCAGATCCAGATATGAATACCTGGAAATAAAAGCTGAAATGCTGATCTCTCATCTCGTATTCATCTTTTGATGTCAAACCCAAATGTTTTCAGTCTACAGCAAAAATAAAGAAATTGGCCTTACTGTTCCAATACGTTTGGAGGGCACTGTACATACACACACATGCATACATGCATACATGCATATTCACACACGGAAGGATAACGGATAATTTCATTGCAGAAAAGTACTACCTTTTCTAATTTTTTTTTTCTTACAGTGCATTTCACATGCACATGCAGCTAGGATAATTAATTAATTAGTTAATTAAATAAACCTAAGCTGTTTTTTTACTGAGCACATCACAATGCATTCTAGGATTGCAATGCTGTCTAGATATGCAGCTCAGTAGGTTTTGGTACTTGCAGACCAAAGAGTTACAGAGTTAGAGAGAGAGCGAGAAAGAAAGCGGACATAACAAAAACAATTAAACTGAACAAAAATTCAGAGTAATTCAAGTGTACAACCGCACTGGTGACATCAAAGTGATGCATCGCAGAACTGATACAATATGGGTGACCAAAAAGTACAAAGACTTGTTTTACATTAAGCAGTAAGGAGAAATAGGGTAGTTTCATGTGTTACTCACCATTACAGAAGCCAAGCAAACAGCAGACAGGCCTGCTAAACTTGTCACCATAGAGATCCAAGTGTATTTGTAAGTAGTAGAGAGAGAGAAAGAGAGAGAGAGCTTAGCCATAAAAGAGCCCTTAAACTCCACTCACCTTTAAGACTACTTGCTCTCTCTCTCTCCTTCTCTTTATCTCTGACCTACAACCAAATCGGGAGGGGAACTGGGTTGGGTGGAGACAGGAGGTTCCGATAGTTTGATATGTTACCATGGAAACAGAGGAAGAACCAAACACCGAGTAAAGAGAAGAGAAAAAAGAAAGAAAAGGAAGAAAAAAAATCTCAGATCTCTAAGGGGGAGAATGTCAGACTGTGCACAGACTCTACACACACACCAACATGTAAGGATTGCATGCTCAGAGACAGGAATACATACGGTCATTCTGAGTTAAGGAATAACGGATGTTTTTCACTGGTGTATTCTGGGTTGAGATAAGTAAAAGGCAGACATTTAACAACATTTCATTGCAACAGTCTAGAACTTAGCATTGGACTTGTCATTAGAGAAAGAAAAGGAAGGAAGGAAGGAAGGAAGGAAGGAAGGAATACAAGGCAGGCATTTAACAACATTTCATTGCAACAGTCTAGAACTTAGCATTGGACATGTCATTAGAGGAAGGAAGGAAGGAAGGATGGATGGATGGGATGGAAGGATGGATGGATGGATGGATGGATGGATGGACAACAGAACAACACATGGATGGATGGATAGACAGAACAACACATATATGGATGGATGATGGATGGACAGAACAATATATAGAAAGATGAAAGGATGGACAGAACAATACACAGAAATATGGAAGGACGGACAGTACAATACACAGAAAGATGGATGATGGATGGACAAAGAATACACAGAAGGATGGATGGATGGACAGAACAACACATGCAGTGCCGTGAAAGGTTTTTGCCCCCTTCTTGTTTTTTTATGTTTTGCATATTTGTCACACTTAAAAGATTCAGATAAAACAAATTTTAATATTACTGTATGGACTGTACGTAAATGGACTGTTTAAGGTCATGCCACAGCATCTCAATCAGATTTAAGTCCGGACTTTGATTTGGCCACTCAAAAACCTTCGTTTTGTTTTTCTTGAGCCATTCAGAAGTGGACTTGCTGGTGTGTTTGGGATCATTGTCCTGCTGCATAACCCCAAGTGCACTTGAGCTTGAGGTCACAAACTTGATGGCCGGACATTCTCCTTCAGGATTTTCTGATAGAGTGCAGAATTCATGGTTCCATCAATTATGGCAAGTCATCCAGGTCCTGAAGCTGCAAAGGGCAAGGGCACCTCAGTCGTGGTATTGAGGGTGGAGAGAGCGCTGTACATTCACTCCCCCCACCTACAATTCCTGCCGGACCTGAGTCTCGAACTCGCAACCTTTGGATTACGAGTCTGACTCTCTAACCATTCAGACTTCCCCAAACTTGACTGTTTGACTGTTGGTATGATGTTCTTTTTATGAAATGCTGTGTTGGTTTTACGCCAGATGTAACAGGACACACACCTCCCAAAATGTTCAACTTTTGTCTCATCTGTCCACAGAATATTTGCCCAAAAGTCTTGGGGATAATCAAGATATTTTTTGGCAAATGTGAGACGAGCCTTTGTGTTCTTTTTGGTCAGCAGTGGCTTTTGCCTTGGAACGCTCTCATGGATGCCGTTTTTGCCCAGTCTCTTTCTTATTGTTGAATCACAAACACTGACCTTAATTGAGGCAAGTGAGGTCTGCAGTTCTTTAAATGTTGTTCTGGGTTCTTTTATGACCTCCTGAATAAGTCGTCATTGCACTCTTGGAGTAATTTTGGTAGGCCAGCCACTCCTGGGAAGGTTCACCACTGTTCCAAGTTTTCTCCATTTGTGGATAATGGCTCTGACCGTAGTTCGCTGTGTCCCAAAGCCTTAGAAATGGCTTTAGAACCCTTTCCAGACTGATACGTCAACTATTTTGTTTCTCATCTGTTCTTGAATTTCTTTAGATCGTGGCATGATGTGTTGCTCTTTAAGCATGCTTAACTTTGTCAGACATGTTCTATTTAAGTGATTTCTTGATTCAACAGGTCTGGCAGTAATCAGGCTTGGGTGTGGCTAGTGAAATTTAACTCAGCTTTCTAAAATAATGTGATTAATCACAGTTCTTTCATGATTTAACAGGAGGGGGCAATTCATTTTTCACATAGGGCCAGGTAGGTTTGGACAGCTTTTTTCCCTTAATAAATGAAATCATTATTTAAAAACTGAATTTTGTAGTTACCTGCATTATCTTTGTGTAATAGTAAAATTTGTTTGATGATCTGAATATTTTAAGTGTGACAAATATGCAAAAAATAAAAAAAACAGGAAGGGGGCAAAAAACTTTTCACAGCACTGTAGATGGATGGATGGACAGAAAAACACAGATAGATAGATGGATGGACAGAAAAACACATGGATGGATGAAAAGAACAATACACAGAAAGATGGATGGAAAAAACAATACACAGAAAGATGGATGGAATGAACAATACAGAAAGATGGATGGAATGAACAATACAGAAAGATGGATGGAAAGAACAATACACAGAAAGATGGATGGAAAGAACAATACACAGAAAGATGGATGGATGGAAAGATGGATAGAACATCAACAATGGATGGATGGATGGGATTGGATTTATTGCTACCATGATAGTAAGACCACATTATTCTTTAAAGCAGATTGGAGTTCTCTTTAAATACCATGGTATATGAATATGCTAATCATACATTGCCATACCATCATCATATGATACCATTACTGTACACAAGATGTACACAAGAAGGGTTTTGACACTACATGAAGGATTTTGGTAATGAGGCAGGATGCCTAACTAAATATTGAGGCAGTCAATGTGAATGCGGATCCTGCATGAGCTGCTCAGAGTGTTGAAAGAGTGTTTAAACAAGAGAATGACAAACCACACTCACAAGGTGCTCTTGATTGCTTGCCGCCTATTTTGTAAAAACAATTTTAGCCTAAAAGCATGCATAAATTTGTAAGTTTTTACGCTTGATGATGAACATGATGCATACGCGATTAGATTTCAGAGCAACGTTAATGCATTATTTGTGTAAAAATGCTAACTATCTTAATGTACTGTTTTCAGCACACCCCACTAATTTCAATAAGAATAAAGAACAGTTCAAGGTTGCAAAGTTACGGATGAAAGAGTAACAGCACATTAACTTCATTACAGGATTTCACAAGACATTAGATATTTAAAAGGTTGTTTTTCCCACCTTTGATTTTCTCCATCTGTTTCTAACACTGAATAAAAACATATGATAAATGCCTTAGTCAAAGTGGTTTAAAGTAGTTTTATTTACTTTCTCAATACACAATTCCTGGTGTTATTGCAGATGATTCAGTGGTGCATGCCATTCCAACCAACACATCTCTTTGTAATGCTAATAATCAAAGTTTTGCTGCTGAAACAACTTTCCTTTTTTTACTGAAGGTACTTAGACTATACATGCTAAGTTAGGTAATAGATAAACAGCTGTTTAAAGGTGCAGTATGTAATATTGACAGCTAACGGGTGAAATGGATACTGCAGTCCAAATTAAAGAGTTGCTTCTCACCAGGCCCGGCTCCAGAATCAAATCACTGAGGGTGCTTCTTAAATTATTGAGGGTGCTCTAACCTTAATCTAAAGGTTTTAGTGCCGTCCATTGCTGTGGCACAAAGAACGCTCTGTTTTTAATCACTAAAAGCTGTCACTCATCTTAGTTCATCACGATCTCACATAGTTACGTTATAATCAATGAAGTTCTCTATGCTATACAATGAATCTCTTACTTACATTGTGTTCACACTTTGTTATGATAAGATGATTCATGCTGAACACAACACCTGCACAAAAACTCCAGCAATTCTCGCGGTGATTGGATTCTAACTTAAATGCCTCTGATTGACTGTTGGGTTCAAGAAATGCTGCAAAAACACGTTGAAATAGAAACCGATCTCCAAAGCGCAAATGCACTGGATAGTTTGCCAAATCTGCAATGAAATGCCATTGTTACGGCTTTAACTGAGGGTGCTATTGATTTAGTTTGAGGGCGCTTAGCACCCCTGTAGAACCTGGGCCTGTTTCTCATTCTCTCCTCCTCAGACTCGGCGCTCATGCAGGTTGCCAGATTGAGGACACCTAACAGGAACAAGCACAATTGACAACGGAAGGTGACGAGCCTTATAGTTGATGAGTTGATTTAACTGCATTTTAATAAGCCTCTGATCATAGAGCTTTTTAGATGGATGCAGAGACTTTTCAGCTTAGGTAGCATTTGTGATCTCTGACCCAGTTTGTTTGCTGGCTTCCATGGCTGCAATACACTGTTTTCCATTAACTTGCAACCTGAGGTGTCAAAATACAATTGGGTAAATTGGCAGTGGGCAGAGTCACACAGACCAAAACAAAACATTCTGACACAGAACAAACATTTCAAAGTAAAACAGCTTTCTACAGTGTTGTTTTTTAGAGAAACAAGTATGTGAACTTAGCATGTTTCATAAACATCTGCAAACATATTATGGTATTTTTATGCTTTAGTGCAGTGGGGGGGGAAATTACATGCAGAACTTTAAGCAAAATCACACTGAGTCTTGTATATTATATTTTGGTCTGTATCAACTATTTTTCACAATCCAATCAAATCCATATAGTTAAAATAAAGTCTTACCCTATTTTTTTACGTGTGTACACACACACACATATATAAATGGGTAGTTGTCAAATAAAAATTGGACTGTGTCCTATGGTGTGACATAGCAAAAATGTAGAAAAAAAACCTTAACATACAAATAACATGAGAAAAATGTATCTTCGTTCTTAGAGTTACAAATAGCATGAGAGAGGTTTATCTTCAATGTTAGAGGTTATTTGTTTTTACATTTTTCCGTCACACCATAGGACACATTGATACATCAACTACCCAAATATCCATACATATAAGACAGACAGATAGATGGAGTTTAATAAGGAAGGAGACCGGAAGAGAGGAATAAAAGGGGCCAAGCAGGAACATGGTCTCTAGAAGACATGAGAGAAAATTATTTTTTTCATTTCTGACAGTGTTTCATCAGAGCAGTCCGGAGAGCCCAGAGCCTTTTATTAAAGAATGAAACTCTTGTCTTACATTTCAAAGGCAAAACGGTGCACACGCAAGGAAAATTACTTCTCAATTATGAAAAAAGTACAGTTCGTTGACTATGAAGATGTGAAAAGATAAAAAGTGGCATTGTGCAGTTATTAAATTATTACTGTTTTAGCATAATTACATGTTAACATAAAATGCACATGTTTTGACAACTCGTCACTGCACGCTTGCGGTATTGCCATTACCGTCAATAAAGGACTATTTCAATGTGTTAGCAGGTTGCCATGGCAACCTCATATCAAGTATTTCCCAGACGCTGCCAAGAGCTTCCTCCCTTTTTTGTGTCTTGTCTTATGTTCGCCACGAGAGCCGAAGCGCTATCCTCTCATTACTATGACACTTTGCTTTCAGCTACATCCAAAACAGGTCATTCTCCTTATCAGCAAAGAGACACATTGTTTCCCGCCATCAGGTAAAAGCAAACGATCTGAGGGAGCTGCGAGCGTGGCGGGAGCAAAGGCGAAAACGAGAATGTATACAGCCGAGTCTAAGCGGTCATTAAGAATTTAGGTGGCGTTGAGCAGGCTTGTGGAGGTCTATAAAAGATGCAAAGAGGAGAAGCAGCAGCTCGGAGCTCATTACTCCAGCTGATCAGATTTCCTGTTCTGGTTTGTTCACGATGCCACCAGGCTCACAGCAGGATGGCCCAACAAGATTTAGATAAGATGAAACCTGGGCGTGCATTCACCAAAGGATCACTCACATTCTGTTCTTCATTTTATTTGGACTTTTTTGCACTGGTTGGATCCTTCTGGATTTGGAATAAACTAAATGTTCTCCTCATCTGAACTGGGACAGGACTGTGTATTGAATGTTTAGATCATCTGGCCTCTCATGAGTAAACAAGTAAACAATGAGTCATTTCAAACAAAATCAAAAATCATTTTATTAATCAGTATTTTCCTTGTTTTCCAGTCAAGATATCTAAACATCCTTAAGTCAAGGTTTTATATCTCAAATCAAATATTTTTGTACAAAAGGGACATTTTTTGTTGTTGTTTTTAAGAGCAAATCTTATATTATTGATAAAATGCTAAAGATAGAATGATCAATAGAAAAAAAAATAGATGGAACAAAAGAGCGAATAAACAATAGATAGACACAACGAACGACAGACACAAAAAAGGATAGATGGAATGATAGACAGAATGTACGACAAAAACAAATGACAGAATGATAGAAGGAACGAATGATAGATAGAAACGAACAATATGAATGAATGATAAATAGAATGAACAACACAGATAAAAGGATAGCGAATGAGCAAACAACAGATAGAAGGAACGAAAGACAGATCGAATGATAGAACAAACAATAGAATGAATATATAATTAATGGACGGACGGACGGACGGTTATATATCTTGTATAACCAAGTTTGTTAAGGTATAATATCTGTAACATGCTTAACTAGTACATACTAAATAGAAGACTAGATCTATGTACTTTCTGGAAAAAAGAAACTTGTACAGGCTACCTAAAGTAGTTACTGTAAGCTGGTTAATTCATTCACATTATGTTTGTAATATGCTTAACCAGTTCAAACAGGTCCCCGTCAATGTGGAAAAAAAGTCTCAAACCAGGTTAAACCCCATATGATAAACCACTTAAATGAGCTTGTACCAGCTTGGAGCTACAATCAGTCGCTAGTTTAGCTGAATTGTCCATGAGCGACAAAGCCTGAAAGCATATAAAAATATGCGACAACACAGTAGCGACAACAAAGTTACTGCAATATAGAAAGCCCTATTAGTTTTTCATAATTTCTACTAGACTATCCCACACAACTGTTTATTTAGCTTTAGAAAAGGGTGATGAGGGACAAGTAGTTTCAGTGAGATGGGAAATAGCTTGGCTGCTAATAGCCGCTATCACATTGAAACTCAGCGGCATTAGCTTAATGAAAGTACACAGTCCGTACCCATCTGAGAAACACATTCGGCGGCTACTCTCTTTTAATCTGTGTCACTGATCCCCTACAATCCATCCTATCCCTCTGGACATGCCAGAGCGTGACTAGCCTATCAAATTAATTAGCTAGCCGTACACACTGCTTTAGCTAGCCGTGCACCCAAGCACCCTCTTATTAAGCTGAACAGACCTGCGGCTCTGACAAAGTAGCACTGAAGGGTACGCTAGCTCTGGCTGGTGCTCACAAGGGTGAAGTTTATTTAACAACAACACAGTAGGGCGAGGACAAAGTTAGCGCCGTGTAAACAAGTTAGCACTCATTTAGCCGCTGTTTGTTCACGAGAGATAAAAAGATGGGACCGGGGCAGGGCTGGGCTGAGGAACGCAGCTCGATTATGATTCATTTCAGAGGTAAGCTAGGTTATTGCCCTCTCATGACATTCTGAAAGCAAAAAAAGACCAGCCAAAAGAAAGATTGAACGAACAGCCTTAGCTAAAGCTTCTGGCAGCTTTCATTGGAATAGGCTGGAAAGTGACATGCTGAGTAAAGAGCTGGATGGTGTGAATAAATGAGCCGAGTAAGAAGAGAGAGGATGGCTAATGGGAAGCAGAGGATGTGCTCTAGTTTGAATGAACATTAACCAGGTGAGATGACGAGCCTCTCCGGTTTCAATTACCTGCCCTAATAAGGGAAATGAAGAGGTTTGTTTTGGGATATAGAGAGGACGATGAGAGACATCAGGGAGGGCAGAAAACTCAGGAGAAAACCCTCTGAATGACATTGTCCATTACAGCTTGTTTACCACAAAACAAAAACTTGCTTCTTATGCTTGCATTTATGCATAAGAGTTCATTCGCAATTTGCAATGTATCTGTGTATATCCTTAACAATATTGCGGGTTTTTTATTTTAGTTAAAGTACAATTAATTGTAATAATCCAGTGAGATTTTTGTTTGCACAAGCAGTCTGACAACAGCCAGTGCTCCACACAGAGATCTGATCTCATCATCCAGTCTGTCTGGAATGACATGAAGAAACAGAACTGAGACAGACTAAATCCAGAAGAACTGTAGCAACGTCTCCGAGATGCTTTAAGAGACCTACCTGCAAAGCTATGCGCAAGTGCACCTAGGGCAAAAGCTGCTTTAAATGCAAAGGATGGTCACACCAAATGTTGATTTAATTTAGATAATAGAAGTTAACTGATAAAGAAAATGCTATTTTTGATAGCATCTTCATTTTACAGCATTTTTTACACACGTGCCTAAAACTTTTAACAGTACTGTGGCTTTGCAGGTAGGTTTCCGACAGTCTCAAAGTGCAATGAGGTTCATTGGTATGTAGGTTTAGTGGAGCACACTGTTGGTGGCTGGTGTTTAATGACTGGGGGCCTCATTAACAGCTGCACTGCATTGTGGGGCAATGCTTCTTATAATTGATGTTGCTGGATAAGACTTTAAACTCTGACTCTGGTCTTGCTCGCTTGTCTTGTCACCTAACGTTAAGCTAGAAAAACTGAACATTTGAAATCTATAGAAGCAGGGTTATTATAGTTAACTAAAACCACCATCACAACATCATCACAAGATGCTTTTAATTTAACTATCATTTATCAATTCAGAAATATATATGTTTAAAAAAAAACATTTTCTTTGGTGGAAATGCATTCAACACTGGGTCCAGCACTAGCTCTATCGGTGAAAAACTGGTAACGTAAAAGAGAGATTTGGCATCTACTGATCTCACATCTTGAAATTGAGCTAGCCAAATGAAAAGGCATTAAGTGTTCCCTCCACTTCTTCCTCAGCACATGCCATGTGGCGAATGTTTGAGCATCTACCCAGCCAAACAGACAGAAGTCTCGTCTCCGAACACAAGCAGCAGCAGGACAGAGTTTGGCCTCCTCCGTCTCTCACTCTGCCCTGCAGGCTACAACACAGACACATGGAGCAAGAATGAGGACAGAGAGAGAGAGAAACCTACCAGACAAACAGAGTGAAATGAGATTTAATGGAGGTGCATTATGTCTACAGAGACAGAGAGACAGACAGATGAAGGAAAGAGAGGACAACCATTGATATATATATATATATATATATAACCCCCATATGCGTTAATAACAGTCTATTTGCAAACACTTTGCATACATTTTGTGAGAAGTTACAAAAAACAATCCAAAATGAAACATGCAGCATAAACTGTCCTTCACCTTCAGGAAAATGGATCAAAATGAGCGCATGGGAGAGACAAAGTCTTTGCTCATCTCTGCAGCTACTCTCCTGTTTTTGTTCATTCACCTCTATTTTTCTCAACAAAATCTTTTTCCTCTCATCGCTCTATCTCCATTACTGCTACCTCTGTTCCTAAACCTGCTCAGGGTAATCGAGGGAGAGAGATGTTGCACAGAGCACTCAGCTGTTGTATCGATTCCAGCCTGATCTTTTTAGGTTATACATGTTCTGTGTGTTGCCTCATTATTTAACCAAAGCAGACCGGAGGCCAGCGATGATTCCAGCAGCAGTGCCCGGAGCAGCCTCATTTTCATCCATTCATACGACACACTCATAACAGCGCTGGGAGAGCAGGCCTGCTGGAAATGCCTGCTGAATGGAGGACTCTGAGATCAATAAACAACCTAGAGATACTCTATGGCTTTATCTGTTGAATCTCAGACAAAAGAGAGATCTAAAGATGAAGAGACCTGCGCTCAATATGCTTGAAAAAATAACCAAGTAAACTGATTGGTTGGAAAGAGTACATTTTTCACTCGTATAGCACATATAAGGACTGTGGAAGTGCTATAAGGATTCGCCTCACATGGACGTTTTCACAATATGTTGTGTTAAAGCCTGGAATTAAAATCCTTTTCATTTGTATCATTCGATTTACACTAAATATGTAACATTTAGAAGTTATTTTATATATTCTTTGCAGTTTTTAATAAATATATTTAAGAGATATTGCTAATTGGTTGCTCAAGATCTTATTAAGGGGTTTCACAGCAAAAGCAGCACACTCTTAAAATAAAGATTCCAAAAGGGGTTTTCATAATGATGTCACACAGAGAGAGAGAGAGAGAGAGAGAGAGAGAGAGAGAGAGAGAGTTCTACTTCAGTGAACATTCTTAAAGGGATAGTTTACAAGATACAAAAAATGAACATTTATTTTTAAGAGTGTATATGAAATGTATAAAATATTGTTACAAAATATTATTATTGTAAACATATTTTGCACATCCAGTTTAAAAAGAGAGAGAGAATTAAAGTTATTGTAATTCCACGATGCAATATTCTAAAATCTAGAAAAGGGAGAATCTGCTGACATCAGGAAGCAGAAGACAAAATCTGAGAAAAACTTTTTTTGGTAGGAGATATTACTTACTAAACCTTATTTTTCTCACAGTTAGCTGCAAGGCAAGAAAGAAAGTTCTTAATACGTACAAACCCAGCAACAAAGAATTTGTCCTTGAGCAGCTAAAAGTTCTCACAGACAGGCTGACAATATAAAGTCACCCGTTAACTGATCAAAGGTCTCTGCCTCTTTTTAGGATTCTCACATACACTAAAGTGACATTTTCAGCAGGTTTCAATCTCAAGCCAATGAGATGGTCATGAATGAACCCATAGTAACTCCTGTAATGGAGCAAAAATCACACTCTCATTCAAATGCATTTCATTTTGTCCTATTTTCCCAGTAACAAGACACCTGGATAATGGGGAGGGCCACTAACATCTTGCACTTAAGGGTTTGCATATTAATTTTGCATAAACATCGTTCAGGAAACATAAAACAAATATTCTCTTTAAAGCAGGGGTGTCAAAGTAATTTATGTTAGATAACACAGCTAATATTGCACTAAACAACACATTTTTTAACTTTGTGTACCCATGCTCCTCTACAGCTAATAAAGTCCAGAATCAAATTCTTGCTGCTTTAATAACCAACACTGGGGTAAAGCGGTATTTTCTAATTTACTAAAGGAATCCCCAAAGGTCTCAGATTACATTTACATACAAAATTGGTAATTATAGAATATTAATCAAGCAACAGTATTGACAAGAAAAAGAAACTCACAGCTCTTGTTGGGAAAACTTCAGCTTTAATAAACCATCTCACACTAAACATTAATACAAGTAGGATTAAAAAACAAAAGTACCCCTCATTTTAATTACAGGCCTTCTCGGTCAATCTGCTTTAAAGGATCTCATTATTTTTATATGCTCTCTCATAAAAACAACAACAAAAAGCATGACATTAGTAAAGTCGGTTAAACAATGAAAAGACCATATGCATCAATTACGGGTTAAGTTACATGGCTCATAAAGTCTATAAGACTAATTAACCTCACAAAAATGTGACGGTTTAATTGCAAACAGTGGAGAGTCACACAGAAACACTCCATTACACAAGGATATTAGAGCTTCCTGTGCCTGAACCAACTTGGAGAGGAAGTCAAGTAACTGCTGGATGGTTGTAGCTGTAAGCTATATTGACTGACAATGAACGATATAATTGTCCAAGAGCTCACAGTGCAGCATGTGTGTGTGTACAGTAATCCTTTGTGGATTATGTTTACACGTCATAACACCATGTTAGATGTGTGATCTGACTATTTTCTATACCAGTACACAGACAATAACCTATCAATAGCAACACCCTATCAACATCCCAGCAACATCCCAGCAACACCCCAACAACGTCCCAGCAACACCACAGCAACATCCCAACAACACCCCAGCAACATCCCACAAACACCCAGGCAACATCTCAGCAACACCCCATCAATTCCAACAAACACTCCTGGCAACATCCGAACAACACCCCAGCAACATCCCAGCTACAATCCAGCAACATCCCACCAACACTCAGGCAACACCCCATTAACACCTCAACAACTCCCCAACAACACCCCATTAACCTCTAGCAACATTTCAACAACATTCCCTCAACACCCCATCAACTCTCCATCAAAATCCCAGCTACACTCCATCAACACCCCAGCACCATCTCACAAACCCACTGCAACACCCCATCAACACACCAACAACACCACATCAACATCCCAGCAACACACCAACAACATCCCAGCAACACCCTAGTATTGCGGCAACCAACAAGCACCACTCACATTTTCTTCAGGAAAAATGTAAAAATCTAGTTTTAGTTCAAATAAACTTCAAATAACTGATCCAGTTATCAATTCACATAGTGGATTAAAATTTCCATTGACTGAATCCAAAGATATTATTTCAAAAGACAAAAGGCAGCTGCAGACATACTTGGGCAGTTAGCTCTGACATTACTGTTCTCTTTCATAAATCAGGTCACTAGTGGCCATGTATTTCACAAACTCAATATGGACATTTATTCGTGTAATACTGCTTTGCCTCATCACACACTTTCTGAGGAGTATCGTCTTCTCCAGTCATTCAACCTGACACTGCAATCGGATGCAGTCAAACGAGAACATCACAAAAGGAAGCTTCTGTTAAATCTGAGAAGCATTTAAATACTATCCGAGCAGCACTGAGACTGACAAAACTTCCCTATCCGTGCATACAGCTCTGTCTTCACAATCAACATTTAACTGATCGATTTTTGTGTGTGTGTGTGTGAATATGTGCGAGTGTGTTTGTTGAGTGAGAGATTGCTCACCCCAGGCTTCAACAGCAGGCAATCTATGCAAGTCCACTCGCACAGCTATCAAGCATCGAATTCCACGATGGAAGTGACGGATCAAACACACACACACATACACACACAGCTGTGGTGAGAGGTAAAAGACAGCTTGATTGCATCTGAAAGATATAATATGAACTCCTCCGGCAGCTCAGTCGAGCCCATGACATTATAAGCAATTATCCCTGTGTGGCATCCTTTAACCACACAACATCCAATCACACATCCTGGCAGGAAGTTACACTGACCTGTGAGATTCAAGTCATTATTAAAAACAGGAAAGGAACGTGAAATTTTTTCGAAAACAAAAAAGACCCACAAGGTGGAATTCTCCATCCAGCATATTAAAACACAATCACACGCATGATCATACAAATCATGTTTGCTGCTGATTAAAGGGCCCAAGCAAGCTATAGAAAATAATGACGGACTAACGATGAAGAATTTCCAATTAACGTCCCAATTAAGTTTGGATCAGTGTTGGGTAACCAATGGCAACAGAGCTACTTGTTGCCACGTACACACTACAAATATGGTCGTCACTTCTTATGTAAGTGCTTAATCTCGTTCTGTAGACAGTCATTGACACATACTTAGGACTGACAACAGGTGTGATTCTCAAAGAAATGACAAATCGCTCTTCTATTCTTGTGATATTTGTGGGGGGGTGGGGGGGCTGTAACCATACAGTCTTTAAGACCATAACAGCAGAAGGTTTAATCACAATGACCACAACATGACTGAATGGAGCCAGTCACCCTCATTGTTTAGTACTCCAACACAGGACTAAATTTGGTACAGAAATTCAGAAACTAGCTTAGTTCATTCACAAATTCTTATACAAGTCTGTCCCCACCAGCTCTGCAGTCTGAGGATAAGCCATGTAGAGCACACTGCTAAATGGAGCAGTGTTAGCATATAAACAAATTACACTGCAACTGTATACATTTATATATTTTTTCATTTGCTAATATAGTTTAGCAGATGTTTATTACAGATGTGAGATGCCAAAATGTTGCTTTGATTATCTTATTAAACATCCCAATTTCTTTGAAGAAACTTGATGATAATTAAAATAATAAAACTGCATCACTCCCAGAACTTTGCAGTATTCAGCTGATGCTGATCACTATTAAAAAAAAACATGTAGCACGATAATTATTTAAAAATGGCAACACTTTCCAATAAAGTTCTATACATTAACATTAGTAAATAACATTAAATTACAATGAACAATATATTTAGTCCTATTCTATATATATATTACTTAATTTAAAAAAAAATAGTGTATTATTTATTATTTACTGTATTATTAATTATTAATTGAATTATTAATTATAAATGTATTAATATATATATATATATATATATAGAAAGAGAGAGAGAGAGAAAGAGAGAGAGATGGATAGATTTTTGGTTGCTGTAGAGATTATTCTTTTTTTACAGTGAATTGTATGGTAAGCAAAATATATTAATGAATTTTAATAATTCATTTTGCAGTGTAATGTCAACAGGCACACATATACACACATTTCCACACAAATCTACAAGCATTGATGTTTCTCATACTACATCATATAACATTTCACAGTGTTTGTGAAACTACATGTGCCTTGCAGCAGTAAACAGACTCTATCATAACCTTAATCGACTTGAATGGCCCACGGTTTGCTAGACAAGATCCTCCTGGCACCTTGCATATTTTTGTCAGGTACAAGAGAATAAATGATGTACTTTCTAAGTTATACAGATATTCACATCTTCAGTCTAGCTATACACAACTCAATAACATTACCCACGGGCATTTCTCTTCTCAGCTGCAAAAAGCCTGTAGAACCAAATCCACACTTCACAATACAGTATATGCATTTTTTGAAATCCTAAAGATCAATTTCCCAGAGGGTTTTCTTTTTTGAAATATTGAACAGGTACTAAATTTTTTTTAAAAAGACACTTCCAAATAACTGCTAAATAATTACAGTGTGTACACAAACTCCATCAAAACTTTAAAAGTGAAGATAATTTATTATTTATTGGATTGAATTACTTTTATAGACTACTTAAAATGATAGTAAAATGTTCTTGTGTTAAAAAAAAAAAAGAGTACATTTTGTAAAAAGTTGTATATATAAACGTGGGCAGTCATGTTAATGTATTAATCTATCTGATGTTAGAAATGCTTATGTTTGGAGTTTTGTTTCAGCTCTTTATGGACTGGGAAGGGAGTTCTGAGTTTTGAAAGTTACATCCAACTTTTATTATTTCAAAAGTTCAAGTAAAATTGAATTTCTATGATATTACTCCTTTAAAGGATTGGATATTAAACACACAGCATGCACTACACAACACTAAGACACACCAAAACTGCTGTAGCTTCAGAAATAAGCCTAATTTTCAAAAGCCACTGAATGATCTTACACAAAAAGGGGAGCTTAATACAATCCTCATTAAAATCTCTGACTGGGAGTTTAACCCACATTTAAGCTCCCCTAGAGAACAGGTTCTTAGCATTACCAAACACATTCGTTTTGTGTTGTAAAGTATAATGTGGTTTTGCAGGAAGAGCAAGCGAGATGGAAAGAGACAAAGGCACGTATTCATACATGATCCTCTACAGAAATCATGAAATCAGAGATTAGGACTGACTGTGCGATGTAGCCTATTAGAATGCTGTTACATGAGCATAAATTTAAGATATGAGAGCAAAAATGTCCCTCTGAGGGTTTTAGAGTTATATTTATTTCATATGATATAGTTTAGCAATATCACACAGGCAAGAGTGCTGTTTTTTCCACGAATATCTGCATGATTGCAAATGTGGTATTCATTTTTTTATGCAATAGGTTAAATAAACGAAGTTTGTTAAAATGTATTTTTTTTTTTAAATATATATATATATATATATATTTTTTACATATTTTATATATTATTTTATATAAAATCATATACAAAATACTTTGCAAACTTGTATAAACACTGCATCCTGCTGAAGTATTATGATTAGTATGATAGTATGCAATTCTGAACACTCCATAAAAATGCTTCCACAACAGAAATAGGCCTATTAGATAAAAGAATATCTGTTTTGTCTGGTAAAAGAACTAGTCAACAAAGTTGTCTAATACCCAAAATCCTATTAACTATTTACCCAAAACTGTATTAATAGTCTTCTATCAGCCAAGAAGTTGACCGTATAAAGCCAGAGAAGAGCAGAAGCAGGAGACAAAGTAATTATGATAAAGACGAGCAGAGTTTATTGAATAATCTTGGTTGCGCATGTCTCAATGTTTATCGCCTATATGCATGTGATCCTGTGAGTATACTGTATACACCATCTATCCAGCCCCTGCAGCTCTCATCTGCTCTAAAAATTAAACACTCATTAGAAGCATGTTTGTGTTGACGTCAATGTGCAACATAATTACAGCTGAGAGACTAACACCAAGCACAGAGTAATATCCCTGCCCATCATCCACGTGTTGTTAAATTTCCAAGAGGAGTTTTGCCAATAATATCAGTGCACCGATCTACAACTACAACCATCATCACAGTAAACATCAGTCCTGACACCTTCACCTATTGTTTTTCTAGCTGCATATACACATACCTCCCACAGCGGAGAGAGCTGTAAGCATGAAATAGCTTTCTAACCAACAGAATGCAGATGGGTTTTGGTGTTGTGCCGTTCTTCACGGTTCACGGTGTTGGAGCTGAACAGTGGTTGAGCTGTGGCCTGTAGATAATAAGAGACTTTGCTCCATACAAACACATTAGCATGTACAAGGACAACAGGTGACCGTGCTGGATTCACACTATTATGCATCAATTTCCATCAATCAACAACAAAAGAGACAGGGGAAAAGGTTGTTTAAAACCAATTATCATTCCGTTTAGCTCTTGAAGCCTTGTAGAAAATATGCTATGCTAATGTTATTTCAGCATTCAAAAGTAATTTATAATTGGAGACCTTCCTTCAGTGCGTGCTTTGAGATTTTTCTCCCCCTTTTATGGTCTGCCAGGTAAAAAAACAAAAACAAATCAATAAATTTGATTGCTTAGAAAACTAATAATACACCTTGCCCAACATTCTACAACCTCAATTATTTCCAAAACAAAACAAAAACAAATGGTATAAGATCCTACATGACCTAAATACATTTAGTCATTTAGCAGATGCTTTTATCCAAAGTGACTTACAAATGAGGACAACAGAAGCAATCAAAACCAACAAAAGAGCAACAACATGCAAGTGCTATGACTAGTCTCGGGTTAGCCTAACAGTACAAGTAGCAAGGTTTTTTTGGGGTTGTTTTTTTTTTAAAGAAAATGAGTAGATAGAATATAGAAAAAAGAAACCTAGTGGGGTTTTTTTTTGTTTAGTTTTTTTTATATACGAAACAAGTAGATAGAATAGAAAAAAGAAAGCTAGTGTTAGTTTTTCAAGGAAAGCTAGCAGTTAGAGAATAAATATGAAGTTACATATAAAGTTCAGACTTTTTTATACCAAGGACCCTCAAATATTAAACAAACAGATATATAATGTTATGAATGCAGCATATTTATAATTTTATGCATGCAGACCAATTTTTACTGCGTGAGAAAATAGTGAAAGAAAATATGACCCTGGACCACAAAACCATGCAGTCATAAGGGTCAATTTTTTGAAATTGAGATTTATACATCATCTGAAAGCTGTATGGTTTGTATGGATTGGACAATATTTGGCCAAGATGCAACTATTTGAAAATCTGGAATCTGAGGGTGCAAAAAAAATCTAAATATTGAGAAAATCGCCTTTAATGTTGTCCAAATTAAGTTCTTAGCAATGCATATTACAAATCAAAAAATAAGTTTTTATATATTTACAGTAGAAAATTTAAAAAATATCTTAATGGAACATGATCAATAAGCACCAAAGTTGATTGATAAACATTTACTTATTTTCTCTACAAAGCTATATTCAGATTTGTTTTTTTACTGTTAAAAGTGTCAATACAATAATCAATTAATTTAGAATAATCTTTTTTTTTTCTAACCAGTCTTTAGAAACGAGAATGAGAAAATTAAACCATAACATCTCTAAATACTATAAATATTTAAAAAAATCAATGTTTTAAATATATTTAATTGATATTTAAAAGTAAACAACTTAGACACACTTAAAAAAAAAAAATTTTTTTTATTTATGTATTTTTTTCAGTCAGATATTCTACAGACCGCTTCAAATTGCTGATAAAACTGTACTGTCCCATTTCCCTTTGTATTGTCTTGATTTGGGCTCCTGGCCAACTGTGTTGAGATTCCCAGCGCACATGAGGAACTAAAAAGACAGAAAGGGGCTGATGGGAAAGATAGCCAAATGTCTTCCCACATTCCTTTGCCCAAAGCAAAGCTTAAATTTCAACAAACCCTCAGACAAGGAAAACAATGGACTATTTAGTCCGAGACTCACTTTCGACCATTTAGCATGTTCGGTATTGAACACACATCACAGTGAGACCAGTGTTACATAACAGAAGATGACAAATAAACAATCGTCAAGCTGCCGGCCTGACTTAACTCGCAGATCTTTAGCATGAGAAATGTGTTTAGCCTCAACCTCTAATTATGAAAGCAAATAAACATCTGGTTGTTCTGGACATGTTTATAGGAAACGGTAACGCTACCGTTTCCTATAAACGTGTCCGGAACAACCAGATGTTACGGGTGAGATGATTGCCGAAGCCGCATTAACCCTCATTCTGACAGATGTTTCGTAAGTGTTTGGAAATGGCTATGATTGCCGTTAAAAGCAGCAAAACGCAATTAGCCTGCTAATCAAGGAGCCAAAACTGTGGCGGAAGTCATCTACAGCAAACGCGCTGTGTCCAATTATTTACCTCTCCTACATTAACACTGACGGATAGTACTAATGAAGCCAGCACCACAGGCTGTGAGTGTGTGTGTGACGGAAACGGAGAAAGTGAGAGAGGTAATAAGCCTTAAATATGATTAGTGGGACACGTCTCATAAAGATGACCCATGGCTGCAGAGACTCCACTGCAAATAAAAGCAAACCTGAGGCAGACGCCGAAAAGACTGACATTATGACACCATGATAAACACTAAAATAATTAGTGCTGCATGCTTAGTCATTAGCATTGAAGATGATGCCTCATTATTATTATATTGCTCATACTGAGTGTTAGGGATTTGAACAAACCCCTAATCCTAAGTATTAAACTTCATAACTCATCCCACATTATTCATTGTTTCAATAATTACACTATGTAGGTTATGGGAGTTCGAATCCAGCGTGCAACTTTTCCCAACCAGTTTCTCCTTTCTCTCTCCTGATCATTTCCATTCCTCAGTCTGCTAAAATAGAATAATGCCAATGCAAAATATAAGTAAAGGCAATGTCAATATAAAAAAAAGCCTAAAACAGGTTTTTTGTTTCAGTTTAGTTTCCCCTTTCTCCTTATCATTTATCCTCCCCTCAATTTGCTAAAATAAAATAATGCAAATGCAAAACATTAATAATGGCAATATATAAAATAAAATATATTGCAATATTAATAAAAAAAATAACATTTAAAATAATGATGGAAAGCAAAATTTTTAGCCCAAAAAACATGAGGTTAAGGTTTCAGCGTAGTTTCTTGTCTCTTCTGATCATTTCCTCTCCTCAATCTGCTAAAACAGAATAATGGCAATGCAAAAAAAAAAAAAAAAGCAGATGCAAAAGATAAAAATTAAATTAAATTTTAAAATAAAATAATTAAATAAAAATAAAACAATAAAATAAAGCCAACGGAAAAGATAAATAACAAATGTCAATAAATAAAATAACGTAACATATACAATGAAAAAGCATATTTTTTTGGCCCAAAAACATGAGGCTTACGTTTCCTGCTAGTTGCAACAAAGAACAGAAATGACAGAAATCAGAATGAGAACTGTAACTATTGTGTGTGTGTGTGTGTGTGTGTTTTATATAAATCATCAGAAGTGAGGCTTTTCATCAAGAAAAACACTTCAGCATATACATCATTCTCTTTACTGCTTTTATACAAAAAGAGTAAAAACTCACCATGGAAAACAGTTACATGTCCAGAGGAGGAGTGCATGTGTGAGTATGGAGAGTAATGCACATGCAACATGTGTACATACATGCTTGACATTGAAGATGAAAGCATGTATCTAATGTGTGTGCGCGTATGAGAAAAATACATTTCCATGGGAAACTTTCTACCCTGTGTGCAGACGTTATTTACTTATTAACACACTGCAAACAGTCCTTGAGTTTACTCTGCCAGTGAGTGACAAGAACAGTTTGAGTCAACAACAGAATGTAGGACAGAAAAAAAGAATAGATCTAGATCAATCAGACCCTCATAAACCTCCAGAAAACTCCATGAATAAAAGCCAGACACTTGAGCACTGGGACAAAAATGAACAAATAAAGCATTAAGCATTCATTTAGGATTAATCTGCTCCCTTGTTTGTCAATTAATGTGCCAACAATATCAGAAAAAAAATATTTTGCTTTTTAAGGGAAATGTTCTAAAATTCTCAAACAAAGTTTTCTCATTTTTATTCCTTGTGATAGAAATTACATCATAGTTCATAGTTCTGAATAAATAAAAAAATAAACAAACTCTGACATTATAAAAGGAGAAATATAATAAGACCTTCAGAATGAAGGGTGACTTTAATATTACTTGACAAAAAAGTAATAAATCTGATGTTATTGACAAAGTAAAGAGGCACCTTTGAAAAACTAAAAACAGCATATTTTTTATATTTTTATCACCTTCTACATGGTGGTATTGTTTTTTTGTATATTAAACTTAATATTTAGTATTATAAATAAAATGTCTAATAAATTTAATATTTATGTACATACAAATGATAATGTCAGCGTTGATACAGAGTAAATCAAAAGGTTAACAATATAATGTCTCATCAGCTAACATTAGTTCAAGAATTAGGTAACATGAACCAATCAATATATTTTTACAGCATTATCAGATTTGTTAATGTAAATGAATAAAGAAAAACTGAGGGTCTTGCACACTTTTTCACTCCACATGTGACATGATTGCAACTAACCTAAATTCTTCCAAGAGTAAAAACTTGGTATTGTAATTGATTTGCTCCATTTCCAAAAAAGGGAAATTTAGTTAATAAAAACAATTGTTCATGTTTGTGCATTTACTAATGTTAACATACCCAGCTTTACTTGCACATTTTTAAAATCAAATGATGAAATGACATGAAGATTTATAAATGCTGTATTGTTCATTGTTATTTCAAATGTTAGTTAACGAATGTTAATGACTGAAACCTTATCATAAAGTGTTAAAACTGAAATGATGCTTCTCTTGATCATCTCTGATTAATATCAAAGTGGAATTGTTGCCATTTAAAAAATGAACAGCAGGTATGGCTTTGTTTGGTCTCATGTCTCAAGAATCGGTGCAATGTTTCACCTTCTCAATCCATTTATCGAGGAGATCTTTAGGAGTGTGTGCTCCATTGTGCTCAGATCTTGTGTTGTGTAGTGGTGTTATTTGTGGGCAGGGTGAGAGCTCTCTCACTGTGACATTTAAACCCGGCAGTGCAGTGAGTCCTGCACTCACTTTAATTGAAACAGATGGAGAATCTGAGGCACAGCCGCAGGGCACGAGCTCTGAGTCTGCACACACACACAGCTAAACATTTACTGCATTTATCTGCTAAGACAACCATCACAATTACTATTGCTCATACTTGATCCCTAACATCAAGTATTAAACTTTGGCACACAACTTGTCTCCTGCAATGTTTGTGCTTAGGATATGAACGATATATCAAATCGCGCAGCTTGTTGCACCATTAATTTTCTAAACAATATAATTCATGGTATAAGCCTGGTGGACATTAAAAATGAGGGAAATAATCCAATATACTGACATTGAAGGAGCAAACTGAGCCATATATAAAGACCAGAATATATTAGATACTTGGAGCAGTCAGCAACTACATAGCAAGAGACTAAAAACACTACTTTAGTGCTCACAAAGCAATAGCCCAACATTGTGACAGTAACTTTTGCATGGAAAAAGATTAAGTTAAATTAAATTAAAAATAAAAACAAAAAAGTAAAAATAAAATTAAAAAAAACTAATAGCCTTGCAAACTTAAAAATAAGAAACATGTTTTGACTATGCATCCACCTAGTACACAACACAATTCTCTTCAGAAGTACAGAGCAAATGGTCTAGTATGCTTGTAAGCAGCTGTTTTCTGGCATACTAAGTTGCTACTAGGATTGAAAATAAAATTTAGAACTTAAAAGGGGAAAGGAATTTAAATAAATACATTTTTGAGTTTTAATTAATAATTAATTCAATAATTAATTTGTTTTCCTTTTAACAGTTTTTTTAGAGAACCATCTACTATACTAGTGTTGATCTGAAGAACCTTTAAATGCATTTATCAACTTTTTTTTTTTAAAGGAAGACTAATATACTTTCCTAAACATCTTTCTATATTATAAGCGCTATAAAACAGCATATTATTGTATTTTCTTAAATTGTAGCACTTCATTGTCCAGATAAAGTCAGAAATCTTTTGATCTTCAGTGGAAAACAGACTCAAAGCGGATGCTCCAAAAAGAACAAAATCAAATTACAACAACAAATGCCAAAAGCTCTCAACTGCAATAAAAACAGACTTAAAACATCATCTTGAATGAAACATCTCATGCTACATCACACTTTACCTTGAATATGAGCAGAGTTTAAACTGAATAATCCAGAACGTTAGTCTTTGCTGTTGCAAAAGGTTGTAGCTCAGGAGCACAAAGTTCAGGAATAACTCGACTCCATCCGCTAACTGACTCATGTGACCATCCAAGAGAGGCAGAGAAAAGGAGGGAGAGAGGAGGTGGAGGAGGAGTTGAGCTATTCACCTGTGGAGCAACGATCAGACGCCGATCAGCCGCTGCATGAGACCCATTGACAAAGAGTGGTGAAGCTGGTCCCAGGTCAGTGAGGAGGCCGCTGTGAGCTCACATTGCCCTCCTGTATGCAGCTGATAGCAGGCGGGTAAGAGGATCTGTACTTAGTCAGGGATGAAAACAATACCTGCTCGCTCAGGCTACACCGTTCGGTGGGGGTGGTTTATAGGTGGTGGCAGTGTTTTTCTTTGATGGCGGGGCAGTCAGTGAAATAGACCTGTCAACACATTGCTGTTATGTGAAGATAGGCTTCCTTTTTGACCATACCTGAGCACAAACCACACACACACACACACACAGAGAACAGCGGCAACTATATTTCTTCTTTGCTAAATTGCTGCAGTAGATGCCAACATCCAGGGTGAAATACACACACACAGTTTTCAGCTGAGTCACATATGGGTTAATATATCTACTGTACAGCGTTTGAGCTGACAAATGCGTGCGAGTGTTGAATGAGAACACTGTCTTAAATTTGAATTCTCAGAAAGAACGGTAACGTACACCTTCATTCATTATACATTCTTCCAGACGCTCTTTGTATCTGTGCCTTTATCTGGGAGTGTTCGGAGTGACATACTACTCATGCAATTGCTGCAGTATTCATTATGTATACTTCAGTATGTACACTATGAACATGTACAGTATGTATGGAATGCCCAGATGACCTGCTCCTGTAATTTGCTGAAATGCAACCAGAGCACAAGAAGTGCTGTATGCCCCAATGCCATGAGCTCCACTTGATTTCCCAGTGTTACATACCATTATTTAGCGTGACTCTTTAATTAGAAGCAAAAATCTATAGAAATCTTTAGTGTCTCTTTCTGGACTTTCAAACTGAAATATATTTAGATAAAATGGGTAAATAACCTTATTCTTTCTCATGCACTTACACTATGTCGTCTACCTCAGATGCATGAAGTGAGCTGTGATGCAACCAGATCACTTCCATTATAAATGGCAAAGTAGAACCATGTTTCTACTTCTGATGCACTGCAGAGATAATTCAGTGTCTTTATTTCCCCATCCATTGGAAAAAAAAGAAATTATTTATTGACTATTACCATATGTAAGAAGGTTTCAGTTTTTTTTTTTTTAAGGAAATTAATACTATTATTCAGCAAGAATGCATTAAACTGATCCAAGTGTAACAGTATAAAGACATTTATAATGTTATAAAATATTTGTATTTCTAATGAAGTCTGAATTTCTAATAATAATTTTCTATTCATCAAAACATTCTGAAAAAGCAGTAGTTTCCAGAAAAATATTGACACAATTTTGAACATTGATTATAATAAATGTTTCTTGAGCAGCAAATCAGCATATTAGAATGATTTCTGAAGGATCATGTAACACTGAAGACTGGAAGTAATGATTTCTAAATTATATTTTAGAATATATTCAAATAGAAAACAATTATTTTAAATTGTAACAATATTTCACAATATTACCTGTTTTATACTATTTTTGATCAAATAAATGCTGCCTTGGCGAGCATAACCGACTTATAAAACAGTACAAAACTGTTCAAAATTTTATACAACATCAATATAAAAAAGTATTATGAACTATTAATTAAATATTTAAATATAAAATATATTAAAATAAAAAGAGTGAAAGAGCAGATTGTTATAAAATTATGTATTTCCATTGAAAATTAATCAAATGGTAAACATAACGCATGTTATAAACATAACTTGATACTTTCACATTTTCTTCCACAACATAAACTGCACACAACCATACTGAAAATGTGAATTTTGAAGCAGTTATGTTTATTTTTGAAAGCATGTTTCTAATAAGTAACTTGATAAGATGGTTTGGGATGTCAGTGTGTGCTGTTATGTTGTACAACAAAACGCCAAAGTATCATCAAATTATGTTTACCACAGGATTTATTTATTATAAATAAAGAAAGAAACATTATAAAACCCCATAGGAAAATCTCGAAGGAATTAGCTGCTAATCAATGTCCATGTGTCTGCTGGACAGTAGTTTTACAGCATGCAGAACTTTATGGACTGTCATAACTCTGAAATGAGACGCATAAAACTTTAACAGGAGGTGATACTATTCCCTAGACTCATGTTAGGTCACAATGACAACAGAGGAGAGGCAAGGTCTTTGCGGTATAAATATTGCCACTTAAAACTGTTTAATATTATAATATAAACAAGCACAAACTGTTTTGTGCACCCACACATAAAAGTTTCCAATAAATATGCAATAAACTTGTATTTTACCACCTTTGAGGAATAAAGTTAATATCTATACAGAGACACGTTTAACAAACCTATTTACACTGATGCTAAAACATGAAGAAATATAAAATGCATTGCTATCATTTCAAATTAGCATTTTACATTGCGTGTGTGAGAATGGTTTCAGGCAGACATTTTGCAGGTATGGGGTCAAAGCCTACCGCTGTCAGACACGTTTGACTTCAAACAGAGCAGAAAAAGATGGAATAAAATATGCATGATGGAATGGAGAGTGAGAAAGAGAGAGAGAGAAGCGTCCTTTGAGATGCCTCTCCTGAGTCCTGAGCTGTCATAAACTCAGGAACAGCGGTTCAATGACCTAAGACAGTTCACAGACTCTGTCTAACCTTTGACCCACAGCTCAAACACCCCTGAGAGAGCAATTCAAACCAGCGCAACCTTAATGTTAACCTACCATGACCCAGTTAATATACACTCAGACCCCTGACCATTACCTTAAAGTCATTAATGGAATGGAATGTAAATGATAATGCTACAGCAGCTAGTCAATCTGTCTTTATGCACGGTAATTTACTACAGTCTAAGTTTAATCAGTGATCCAGGCTATGAAAATAAGCTTAGACTTAGACTTAGTTCCTCCCATGCTATGTAGCATATCGGGCAGCAATCATTCTCCATCGGCTTCGGTCTTGGGCGAGAGCTTCGGAGTCGTCCCACGCCATGTTAAGCTTCTTCAGATCTTGTAGGAACGTTCTTCGCCAGGTGTTCCGGGGGCGTCCTCATGGTCGTTTGGCGCCAAGGGCTACCCATCGCATGGCTGTCTTGGGGATCCTGTTGTTCTTCATACAGAGAATGTGGCCGGCCAGTCAGAGTCTTCTACGGGCGACGATGTTATGAAGTTTGCACACGCCACTCCTTCAAAGTACCTCTTCATTGGTGATGTGATCATAAAAACGGATCTTCAGAATTCAGCATAGGCACCTCTGCTGGAAGACGTCGAGCCTGTTGTTAATGCTTCCTGACGCCTTTCAGGTCTCACTGGCGTAGATGGCTGTCGGGGCCACGATTGCGGAGAATAGGCGAAGCTTGATCTTCAATGAGATGGACAGCGAGTACCAGATCTTGTTCATCCTCCGAAAAACGGCTACCGCCTTCCCGATGCGGCACTTGACATCCACCCTCAGTGTCGCTGTTCTGGGAGATCACACTACATATCTAAGAAAATACAAAAATAATGCTGCCAAAAGGCATAGTGTAGGCCTAAAATAATATCATAATAATGTAATATATAACAAAACAATGCAATATTATTTTGTAATTTTAATATAATATATACAGCTTATTTGTTTTATTCTATTTTTGTTTTTTCTATGTAACTCTTTTAATGTTCAGCTTTACTGTGTTTAAATGTGCTATAAAATAAAATGTACTTACTATTGAATTATATAAACATATACAATTTGTGCTATAACTTGTAAAAAATAGTTTTGCTTGAGAGTTAGCAGGAAGGAAACCAGACATCCATGAGCAACTGTACACATGCTTTGCTTGCCGATTTATGTCAGTAAAATTGTCAATACTTATTGCATTTGAATGGATAACAATTCTGAGCACACAGTTGACATCCTTTTGCCACTCATTTCTTTGGTGTTGTCTGTAAAAGCTTTAACAAAGACACTTAGTTTTGCACTTGTCTGATAGTATCATCAATTTCAGATTTGTCCACTAAACAGGTACTTCCTGTCTAAGCAGGCAGTTCATGATCATAATAAATATCAGGTCTAGTCCACATATCTTGGGAGATTCTTATGTTTAAAGTTTAAAAATCAATGAAGAGATTGAACAGAAAAAAATAAGTCTAACAAGTTATCAGAATAAAATGAACAAAAATTCATACGTCTTGTTTCATTGCCTGGCAAAGACAGGAATACCTGTAACACTGAATAAGCAGGAAAAGAAGCACACTGATCAATTTGATCATTACTGAGCTGCCAAAGTGAATGATGGGAAATGTAGTTAAAACAGGTCAATTTACAGCTATTCTTCATCAATAATTAATACAAACAACTTTTGTAACAAGTCAAAATGCACAATTATTGTAAATATTAACATTTATTATGATCAATACAATCAATTAGCATAGAATTCAAAGAAATTCACTGCTAATTATGATATTTTTGTGGTGTTTACGTGCAATGCTCTCACAGCGTGTGTGGACCAGAGTTTTTGGTGAAGAAATGGCTTTAAAATACCTGCTGAAGACCTCCTGTGGTTTGCTCAGACGTCTCAGACTGATATTTCTCCCTAAGGACAGAATGTTTATCTACTTCTGAAACATGCTGTGAGTGTGAATGAAGTACCATGGAGAGGGAGATAATCTCGTAATAAACACCATTTACCGTATAGAGAATTTCACACACGCTCACATTTCATGATCCCTTTGGGCACACAGATACACCACAGTGTGTGCAACAGCATGTAACGCCCACTCAATGAAACATCAATCCTGTCATTTCAAACACACCCCTTCATACAGTATATCGTGCAAAAAAAGATGAATGAATACCACATTCATTTACCATGGAATTACACAATATGCCAAGGCACTTAAAAATACCATTTCCACAAATCTACAGATATCAGTGTTTATAATCACACAGTAATGCTAGTAATTGAATGTACAATGACATTAACATACAGAAACACCATACTAGCCCAAAAAAACTAGTACCATGGTACTTCTTGGTTCAGAACACCATTTATAATTCACCACAGTATTACATATTACCCTTTGTGTAAAAAAATTAAGTGCTCTTTAGCATACTTTAAAAAAAGAGTACTTATGGAAATATTATGATATTTAATGTACATAATACTTAAACTGCATATAATGTTTCAGACGTGAATTGCAATTAAAAGATTGCAATTAAATGTATTAATGTTTAAAGTTATATTAAATGCAATTAGCTGAACATTAGAGTGCTTTTATTGACCCACATAAGTACATGTAATATCATAATTACTTCTATTGTGTTTGAAATATGGTTAGAGGGTACTGCCAATGTACTGTCATTTACATTTATATATTTCCATAGCATTTTATTCTGGAAAAAAACATGGTACCAGTAATAAGAGAATCATGGTATAAAGTACCATGGTATTACGGTTTAGCCAAGGTACTGTCTTTGTAGTTCTTTTGTAAGGTTAGACACAAACACACACCGATCATCTGTTCAGAGACTCTGTAAAAAGGTCATTTACAAGTAGAGCGGAAAAAAAGTTGACATGTCTTTGGTTCCATTTCCTGTCTGAGACACCGTGACAGTCTGAGCACGGCTAGTAAACATCGGAGAAACTTTCACACTCTTAGAATCACAAACACAATCCAATCATTTCTTGTCAAGGTGTTTGTTTTCCCCTTCAGAGTTCCCTAGAGAAGCACATTTCTATTCCTCTGTTCACGAATCCACCGGCATTAGAGAATACACATTTCCCTCACGTCCCACCGTGTGTGTGTTTCGTTTTACTATTCCACAGCACGCTAACCTGCAGAACAGAAAACTGACAGCGCTATGCTAACAATCCCAGTTGTTACAATGGCAACGCCACTTGCCGCTATGCTAATGTTTACAGAAATGCTTGAACCTTTCATACTGACACCTGAAGATGGAGTGAATGAGAAATTGGGTGAAAAGGGTGAAATGTTGAACAGCAAGGAGAATGGGGCAAGGGGAACAAGGGGACGATTGCTGTTATCGAGTTGGACAGGTAGAAATTGAATCAGCATTGCTAGCAGTGGAAGGGTAATTGATTCTCAGATGAGGCCGCTTTAGGATACAGTGAGAAAAAGAAGGCAAGAGAAAATGAAAGCTGGGGATACTTGAATAAGACAGATTAATAGAGGAACAGAAGATCCGCAGATACTTACACTGCAATAAATAGCAGATCTTCTTCATTAATGTTTTCAAATACAGGTAAGATGCAAGTAGATAATAAATGTAAGTGGAACATAAACATCTCGAATTGAGGTTTTCACAAAAATTAGTTCATTAAGCCCTCATCTAGCGATCCCAACACTCCAAATAGTAACTAAACATCTAAAATGAACACTTTATTTGTATGCTATTCAAAGAAGCATCTCTCAGACAGCACACAATCCCGATTTACAGATTACAGTATTTCAGTAAGTGAACGTCTGGTTAACTGTTGAGGAAAACCATCTGATTTGTAACACTACATTAGATCCGTGCATTACAGTAGGTCTTAACATATAGGCCGCTATAATAAACAGCTGTTACATGTCTGTGTGTTTTGAGTTTCTATTGTGACCTAGTTTTCCCTGTGTCTTGATCAGTTGATTGTTTCCACCTGTTGTGTCATTAATTATCTCATTAGTCCCTGTGTTCTCAAGTCCTGAGTTCTCCCCAGTTAATTTGCCAGTTATTGTCTATAGCCCTATTCGCACGGCATTAGTATTACCTGGTGACCTCCAGTCATTTGTAATAATTGCGGCCATGTCTGTAATTTGTAAAGTAAAAATTCCCCCGCAAATGACCTACCATATTTACATTTAACATTTACATTTAATCATCTAGCAGACGCTTTCATCCAAAGCGACGTACAAATGAGGAGAACAATAGAAGCAAACACCAAATTTCCCCGAACACCAAAGTCCTGTGATAATATTAGTCCCGTGCGAATCAGCATCTCTGTGATTTGGCCAGCATTTGGCAGATCGTATATCATTTTTCAAGGTTTTTGTTTCCTGTGCACCTTTTTATCCATCTTTCACGAAGAATGGGGCTGCGTTGGAGTGTTTGATAGTATTTTGGGTGCTGTCATATCGCTACACCATACAATTTGCAGAAAGAGAAAGCTGAAAAGGTTTTGAGGTTAATGTGTTACAAATAAATCAAGCATAAAGCTTGAGATATTATTTTAACCTGCTGAAATGTAAATGACACAGGGCACGAAAATATATTAGTTTCTTTTTTTTTAAATCCATCTAATTGGACCATAGAACGAGACTCTCAAAGGCTTGACATCCGGGTATCTGGGTATTCGAGTAAAATCACAGGCTTCGATTATCCCGTGCGAATGCACCACACGAAATTCAGATGTGGGGGGGTAATTTCAAAATCACACATGGTTCCCACTCCCCAGATAATACTAATCCCGTGCGAATAGGGCTTATGTTACACATTTGTGGGGATATTTCCTGAGTTCTTTCTGTCTTTTTCTGAGTGGATTTATATTAAAGACTGTTCTTTGGGATTCCTTGCACTCTGTGAATTCATCTACCAGAGACCATAACAACAGCTATATTGTGATTATTAATATAGTAATCATCATTAAGAAAAGAAGTGGAGGGAAATATGCAACGTTAGGTGATTTTGCTTTGGAACCTTTAGAAAAATTCCCCAAATTGACTTTGCTGACTCTATCAACTTCAAACGGGTGTAGCTCAGTCATTTTTTATTCCAACAAATCATACATCATTTTTGAAGGTTTTTTTAATGGAGATTGTGAAATTAAAAAAAACTCCATAGATAAAGAAAGCTTTAGTAAAAACCTCCCATTACATCACATTATAATTTTGATATTATTCTCTCTTTCTCTCTCTCTATAGCCTTCATAAAAAATATATATTATGGTTCACTCATAATTCATCATACAGGACATCCAGTTGTCCCCATAATCAGCTGGCTAAATTTATCAAAAATATAAAAATGCAGAATGTTTTCTGCAAGGGTTATGTTAAGGGGAGGGGTTAGGGGATGGAAAATATAATTAGCTCAGTATAAAACTATTATGCCTATGAAAAGTCCTCATAATGATAGATGTACCTGTGTGTGTGTGTGTGTGTGTGTGTGTGTTTACTGCTTCAGCCGTCTCTCTGGACTGTAGAGGATGAGCAGAGACATATCCCAGTGTTCTGCTCTGCTGCTCTTAATGAGTTTAGTCCTGTTGCTGAAATCTCTCTCTCTCCATTTCTCCTCTTTCACAAACACATACGCACCGGATGAGAGTCAGACACAGAAATTAGCAATAGGAGGAGAGCAGCATATGTTCATTAAAAAGATTAAATAAGCCACATCTATTCGTCTCCATAACTTCCTGACTCCGGTTTCAGCTTGCATTCACAGTGAGGAGACTGGAGCACCGACATCCTCCGTGGTTTGTGGCTTTCCTTCTACTATAGTATTGCAGTCCAGTGGTTGTAAAATAGACTTCAGATTAAGACTGGACATTTTTAGATACTAGATTTTATAAAACAGGTTTCTACATAACCACAAACAACATAAACAACCTGTCTGCCCACAACAAAACAGAAAACCCTGTCTGACCTAACAAAAAATCGTACCAATATGATATTTGATGCATTTAACAGTGAATTAGTAAATTTATATGCATGTGCATATATTATATATATATACAAATGTATATGTACGTGTATACATATGCATACATAAACCATTAAAAAATGTTTTTTGAAAGACTACCGAAGTATGTTTTACAAGAAAATATGGTATCACTTTACGATAAGATCTCATTTGTTAACATTAATGCATTAACAATGAACAATATATTTTTACAGCATTAATTAATCTTTGTCAACTTTAGTTAATAAAAATATTCATGTTCATGATACAGTAATTCACAGTGCATTAACTGAAGTTAACAGAAACACCTTTTTGATCTTAAAAATGTATTAGTAATTATAAAAGTTAACCTTAACTAAAATGATTAAAAGCTGTAGAACTATTGCTCAAAGTTAGTTCATGTTAATTAATGTAGTTATGATGTAACAAATAAAACCTTATCGTAAAGTGTTACCGAAAAAACTATTTCAGTCTTTCTACTTCAAAATTTCATGTACAGTATAATTCAGTGTTACTTGTTGTTTCTTTGTAATTATTTATCAAATTTACTAGCAATTTCTGAGTGAAAATTGTTTCAAAGTCATTTTGTCCTTTGTCTTGCACTCAGTTCCAGTTTTCTACACTTCTGGTCTACATTTGGTAAAATGCAATGCACTGCTTCAAAAATCATTGGCTCTCTAAGATAAATGCCTTGTGCTTGTATTTCCCCGATTGGTAAGCTGCTCTGGATGAATAAATGTTAATACAAAAGCTACATATGGATAATTCAACCTAGAAACTTTTAAATGCTGGTTTAGTTCAATCTAAAATGACACATCTGCGTCCCTCGGGCAGTCACTGAAAGTCAATTAACCAATCAAGCACACATCTCTCAGCCAATTAGATTCTCATCTGAGAAGAGAAAGAAAAGCTAAGTATCGACTAATAATCTGTCTGGTTTACAATTCTGTACAATCGCTCGGAGAATAAGAGTGACACTATCATATCAGTAAATTCACCACAGATCTGATGTTTCAGCTCAAGGAGGGTGAAGATCAAGATATGCTCTCTATCTCTCACACACACACACACACACACACAGGTAAAAGCACTATGAATAATGAAGGGAGACATGTGGAGAGAAAAACACATCCTTGAAAGAGTAAAGACCTGCTCTCCTCCTCCTCCTCCGTCCTGCCAGTGTCATACTAATGAGACTATGGTCATAAAAAGATGAGCAGACAAATAAAAAAAATAACAATAATAAATAAATAAAACAAAGGAAAGAAAATAGGGAGAGAGCAAGGGTGAAAAACACAAGCTATGACACCTGATTACAAGTGCAGCTTTGCCACAGGATGATAACACTCCGGTTAGACAATACTTGTTTCCATTAATATGGAAATGGAAGAAAGCAAGGGTTTTCTGCGAGCAGACGAGCAGAATGACAAACAGTTAAAGATAATAGATGCTGGCGTTCAAGATAATAGATGCTGGCAGAGTTATTTACAGGAAGGGTGACTTTGAGTTATTAGTAATATTCAACTCCAGCGGACCTGTTGACCTCAAGATCCGCTCGCATGTGTCTGTGAGTAGCTTATGTGTGGTGTTGTTTGGTCTCATTCTTACAAAAATTTGAGTCATGTTTACTTCTAAACAATCTCTCATGGTAATGTGCTGCATGTAATGAAGATTTTAATGTTTTTAATTAGAATCCATTATCTGTGATCTAGCTGTTCCTGAAGTAACGGTACATCAGTATGTAAATTTAGTGTGTTGACATTTTTCCACTTAAAAAATAATTTGTTTGAAATTATACACCCAAATGAGATGAAAACAAGCAACCATAATCTGTGGTCTACAAAAAGATGAGAAAGGTCCAAATCTCACGGTGGCCACTTGTTGAAATATCGTTGCATAAATATATATAAAATAATTATTTTAACCTATGTCCCATGTGTCCTGTGTCCTATGACCATGCTAAACCATAAAAATAAAAATGTAACAGTTTTTAAAATAAAATAAAATAAACAAACAAAAGTAACTGTGTAAAAATAAATGTCAAATATTAAAAATAAACTAACTGTTTAAAAATATACAGTTTTAAAAGTTTTGAAAATAATAATGATATTTATCATAATTATTTTTATCTGTGTCCCATGGTGTGCTAAAACAGACAAACAAATAAAAGTTATTAGAGGGTGAAAATGCAGATAATAATTATATTTATTTTAACTTGTGTGTCACACGGTGTGCTAACATACAAATAGTATATAAAATGTAAAAGGGTAAAATGCAGATAATAGTTAATTACATTTATTATAAACTATTTTTACTTCTGTCTCATTGTGTGTTAAAAAAATAACTATAGAAGTAAATAAATGATTTATAATATTATGTATAATATATAATGTTAAAAAAATATATCACGTATTTAGTTTGAAAAGCGCATCAATAGCCTACTTATATTTAACATTTAATTGTCTACTAAAATTTGATTATGTAGTAAAATTGTTTAACCTAAAATCAAAATAATACCACTGGATTGCCACTGGTGGCTGTTTACAAAACAGGTGCATGACATGGATGTGTCTGTGTCTCGTAATGGTTTAAACTAAGTGGTATTTGAAGAATCACAGGGGCAAGAAAGTCACAAAAGGATGACAGTCATTGCTCATATCAACTAAGAACACACACACACCCAGCAAGAGACAAGTAACACTTACAACAACAGTCATTACAGCATTTTTGTGAATGGAAGTGTGTGTGTTTGTGTGAGTTTAGATGCACTGAGATGAAAAGGATTGAAGTCAAAGACTGACCCACTAATCTAACAATCCAAATCACACAAGAGCGACAGGCCAGCACAAACAAACACCTGTTCTATCAGCCAATGGGTCAAAGACGAGACGTCCCACTTTGGTGTTCACAACAAATTAAATTGACAAAAGTGATTTTATATACATAAAACCATATTAAATGCAAGTAAAGTGTCTACTTTAATGCTATAAATAACTTGTAAAATAAAAATCTCATGTTTCATCATTATTTAGTGTTACAGATATATTTATGTAAAAATTAAACCACATTTTTTCTGTACTTATTAAAATATATAAAAGAATAATAATCATACTAAATTGTATTATGTGGTAAATGATTAAAAGCTTATTGCTAACAAATAGTGGTTTGAAAGGTAGTAGCAAAGATTGATAAATAATTAAAATTGCAATTAATTAGTTAAATTGACAATAAAGCAGACTTTGACTTGACTTGACTTATTGAGGACAGCACTGTGATCCTTAAATAGTCTTTTAATGTCATCTAATAATTGTTGTTCTAAACATGCCTGACTAGATGTTTTGGTATACAAACTCTTGTTATATAAGCTTTCATTATAGCTCACAGTTTATGCATCCTCTACAATGATTTTTTAACGACAATAATAAGGGAAACCCTTCAAGCACGAGTAGTAAGACGTCATGTTGATGCAGCTCAAGAAAGTCGTGGATTACCTTCTAAAACTCAAGAGTGTGTAAGAGTGAGTGTGGCTTATGGCTTAAAAGATCTAGTGAAAGAGTAGAGAGTTTGCTGTGGGATACAGCTAATGCCATTTCATACTTCTTTATTCGGTTTGCTAATAGCCTCTCTGTGGGTCTGTCAGGCTTTGAGGGGGGAACCGAGCTCATCTCTCCTGTTCACTCTTCCCTACCTGAACCACAACAGCAAAAGCAATACATTTTTACATTTTCTGAGGAAAATATGAGTAGGGTCTGTGCAAAATTCACAGTCAGGGTGTTGCTGTGCCGTTGCTAGGGGCTGGTTGATAGGTGGCTGCTTACTAGCAGAAGAGCTCACTTAAAGTCTCAATGTCTTTCCTGTAATGTAGGTCTATGGGATTTATAGTACAAAATGAACAGCACATCACTCCTTAAGACAAACAAGGTATGAAGGTTTATGCATTCACATCAGTAGCACAAACTGGACAAGCTAAACAGTCTGTTTGTAATACTTTGTTCAAATCACCAACACTCAATGAGCAATAGTAAAATTACTGTCTTGCTTGTTAGCAAACACCACTAAAAAAAATTGCCTTCACTGAAATAAATAAATAAATAAAAATTAAAATTAAGAGAATAATTTTGTTTGTTTTATGGTTAGTTTAGCAGCACAAAATTAGGGCTAAATCAATCGAAATCAATTTAAATTATATACACTTAACTGAAAAATATGAATGAATCAATGAATGAATGAATGAATGAATGAACGGAGGCATTTATAGAGCTCTTTTATGGTGTATTGCAGTAGACCCAAAGCGCTATGAAATCATATTGTCTTTCAGATGAGATGTTAAACCGAGGTCCTGACTCTCCGTGGTCATTAAAAATCCCATGGCACTTCTCGTAAAGAGTAGGGGTGTAACCCCGGTGTCCTGGCCAAATTCCCTCCACTGGCCCTGGTCAATCATGGCCTTCTAATAATCCCCATCCACTGAATTGACTCTACCATTGAAATAAAAATAAACTTTTTTTAAATAAATAAATATTAAACTTATTTAATTAAATTTCAAATGTTTCATTTAGCTCAACTTGATGCACCTAAATAAAAAAATAAAAAAACAGAAAAACAACAAAATCACTGCATAGAAATACAATTCTGTTAGATTTACGTACGTACACACACACACACACACACACACACACATGAATGAATGTTTTATGGTTATTTTATCAGCACAGAATTAGAGCTAAATCAATTGAAATAAAATAAACTTTAACTGAAATAAAATAAAATTATTAAATTAAATTAATTAATTAACTTAATTAAATTTCCAATTTTCATTTAGCTTAATATGCATTATGCACCTAAATCACTGAAACTGAAATAAAAAATAAAAACTATATAGACAACACCACACACAGAAAAACAACAAAACTAAAATTAAAACAAAAACAGAAAATATATCCAAAAAGTAATTCAAAGTATTAAAGAAAACTATAATAGTATCTATCTACAATAATACTGCATATAACTATTAAAATTCTGTAAGATTTAAATTAAATTAAAAGCTATTTGTCAATGGGACAGAACAATAATTGAATAATATTTAAAATGAGTAAATCAATAAATGAATCCTGTATCTTAAGGATCTTAAGATGTATTTATAGTGTGAAAACAAAAATACTAAAATACACACACAAAATCTATTTTAACAGTAATGGTACATAGTACCATAGTAATGTCATCAACCCAGGAGTACCATGCAAGCACCACAATGCTGCTATGTAATCAAAGTACAAAGATGGCATAACCATCTGATGCAGTCACTGTCCTACAGAACCACCAGTACAGTTTAAGAGAAAAGTCCCAGAAAAGCTTGTGGTGATTGATAGTGTTGGTGGTCTGAGGGCAGATTACCCTCTGTATCATGTGCTTGGAGCACTTCTCATTATGGCCGGCTGATTTATGAGAAAATTTTCCTCTTAATACTAGTCAGCAGACATGCACAATATCCTCCGCAGGAATCCAGAGACTTCTAACTGTTCTCTGACTCTGAATGTTCTATAAACATGATAGCAGTGGCAAACACCCGGCAGAGAAAACGGACGATGGGAACTGAATCCCATCCAGAAAGCTAATGAAGCTGTCTGTACAGGCAGATGGTGTGTTTAATTTGGGTGATAGCTGATGTTGGACATGAGGTAACATCTGGAGGCGGGTCATGGTTTGGACTTTGTAGTCTTTCCAATTTGCCCCCCAGGTAGGAGCTGAGGGGGTCAAAGGAGTCAAACTGCCCAACGTTCAGACTCGGAGACAGCCTGTCGGTTTGCTTCAGACAGAGTGAATAAACTTTTTTAGCATACAAGATAATTCAAATGGCCCATGAAAAGGGTTCATACTTAAATTGGCCTAGAAATCTAAATTTGAATTTGAATTTGACATTGTGATGCATGACTTGGAGACAAAAATTGTGATATATCACTAGGATTTCAGCAGAATAAACATTCAGGTTTTAGCTTTTCAAAAGCCCGAATCGGACGGTAATTGTTTCTCATATGGACGTCTGTAAAAATAAATTTACATATCACCATATATGAGTGATAAAATGGGATTCTGATGGCGATTTATTCACAGTGGAGGATCGAGTTCTGTGATCCTACGAACCCGGGAACACGCTGCTCACGTGGCCAGTCACATGAATGTCTGCTATAAAATTTATTCTTATTCTGTAAAATGTATTTAAAAATACTTATTATTATGTAAAATGTATTCTTATTATTCCAAGCATATTTTATAATATATAATCCTATTTATTATTTGATTATTTAAATCTCCTGTTTAAAAATAGGAAAATAGATGCAGTATATATCCGTTTATAATACACATTTTAAAATTGTATTGCCTACCTGCTGCTGCCATAATAAAGACCCATTTCAAATGTTTACGTGCTTTTCTTCTTTTTGTCATTTTTGTCAATCATTTTGTTCAATTTTGGCAGCTTTTTTTTTTTTTTTTTTTACTTTAATATATCAAGCATTTATTTTTGGTGAAAAACCACAGGGGAGACCTTAAAGCTTTTTATTTGTTTGTGAAGTTTGTGAAGATGTTTGACACGTTGCGTTAAGCGACCCAAACTCAGACGCAGAGGTGAGTTTGTGTGGAGCATCATTTACTGAAAACACCATCATGAGCTGCTCATGTGTAAATGATGCACACAAAGCATTTATTTATTTAATTAAATAACAGTCTTTGAGATCTGACAATCGCAGTAAGCAATATTGCCATTTCAGTTTTATTTCAATTAATCGTGCAGCCCTTTGGCTTTGCAATCACTGTAATTATATTTATTTGGTAGCAAAGAGAAGTACGCTAAATTAGCACACTTGATCCTGAGTGATTCCAGTGACTCGAGCACAATCACACACACACCTGCATGTAAAGATGGCCTCTCTCTCATACACACACGCACACACACGCATATTAATCCCAGCACCGCTGCACACCAGAATCAGATCAGAAAATGATCCAAGCTAAGCAGCAACTGAAGTTAGATGAAATTGCTCTTGCTACCCAAATGACTCTTTAAACATTAACAAGAGTGTGCTGTTGGGCTTTGTTGCATAACCTCGCTCTGAGTGCCAGAACCAGCCAATTACAGCCAGAGATTAGACTAATGGATCTACGCCACAATATGAGGAAGTGTAGTGCTCATAGCACCGTGGGGAAAATCACGCCACTCTCCCAAAACAAATAATATCAGTAAGAGCCTGAAGCATAGCTGCATGGAATCATGCACTGGCGTAAAATCATAGAACAACAGGATTCAGAAACACAGAATTTCAGGTACAAGTGAAATACCATATGACTCTATTAAATATGTTTCACTCTGGTTATAAAAATCCTGATCCCCCAAGATGCACTGCTTAATTAGTTTGGTTTCAGAGACTTAAGCAATCATTCTAACAATCAGCAAAAACTACTAACCAGGAGCGACACAGTCCAGGCAGGTTTCTGCTGTTATACTAATGATTTTATGCAATCAAGAGTCCTACCGACAAATTGTCAAGAGCTACAGACTGTGATTGAGAACTCATGCTATTTTTGATCATGTAATTTCATCGAACACATTGGTTACAACTAGATCTGATGAAGTGGCTCCATCTAGTGATCCAAAATCAAGATGGGGTTAGAAATGAACACAATTATAAAATGAAAAGCATGTTCCCGCAAATGCCTGAATGATATCTGGGACATTTCTACGAGCAATGACCAACAAACTTCCCTATACTAGATTCAGCTAATGATCATTTGAATGACCATTTTTAATGCTGGTTACCATTATTCATGAGTCATGATTTGGGCATGTGCATGCTGGTTTTGGTTGGTCAACTAGTATTGCCCCAAGTCAAGCTGGTCTACCTGCAACAATAAACAACTTAACCAAAATCAAGTCATGATTTCCAAAGAAAAAAACATAACTACTTGACAAATGTAAAATTTAAGTCACTGTGGTTAAATAAGGTGTAAGTACACTACAGAAGTAAAAAAAAATATTTGATTATTTAAAGAAGTTCAATTATTCAAAAAACAAATCATTGCTGTTCTTTTGAAATTTCTATTGATCTCAGAATCCTGAAAAATGTGTCACAGTTGTGCTGCTTCATATTTTTATGGGGACTGTTTTCAACATTCATAATATTATTTTTCTTGAGCAGCAAATTACCATTTGTGACCATGAACCACAAAACCAGTCATAAGGGTAAATTTTTATTAAATTGAGATTTATACATCATATGAAAGCTGAATAAATAAGCTTTCCATTTATGTGTGGTTTGTTATGATAGGACAATAATTGGACGAGATAAAACTATTTGAAAATCTGGAGTCTGAGGGTGCAAAAAAAAATCTAAATATTGCGAAAATCGCAATTAAAGTTGTCCAAATGAAGTTCTTAGCAGTGCATATTACTAAATCAAAATTAAGTTTTGATATATTTATGGTAGGAAATTTACAAAATATCTTCATGGAACATGATCTTTTTTTAATATCCTAATGATTTTTGTCATAAAAGAAAAATGTATAATTTTGACCCATACAATGCATTGTTGGCTATTGCTACAAATATACCCGTACTACTTATGACTGGTTTTGTGGTCCAATGTCACATATTAGAATAATTTCTGAAGGATCATGTGACACTGAAGACTGGAGTAAATTTTTTAATTGTAAATACATTTCACAATAATTCTGTTTTTGATCAAATGCATCCATGCCATAAGATAATTCTTTCAAAAACTTTTAAAAAATCTTACTGACCCAAACGTTTGAACAATAAATGTGTAAATGTAACCAGATTTTACCATCATTTCCAATTTAAAATCAATTAAAACTATCTTGGAATTTAATCTGGTCCAAACTGCAGGGTCTTTTTCAGCAATAAGGAATCTAAAGTGGTTTTTGTGAGGCTTTTTAAATGTTTAGCAACAAATTACTCCAAAATGACAGTAAACAGCCTACTCAATTATATTTAAATAACAGATTGATGCATAATGAATGAACAAAATATCTGTCGGTGGCCGCTCAAATTTAGTGTTTTATGCTTGTGCCTAAAGCCTAATATACTCAAGCCTAAAGAAAGCACATTCACTTGGGTCATGAATATTTGTTCAGCATCATAAACGTCGACAGTATCCAGTCATGTGGCATCACTTCATGGTTTGGTTTTCATCTCAGCGCTGCTGAAAAGACCAGTGTGGTAACACTTACCAGAGTCTCTGAGGACAGCAGCCACACAAAGCCATCGATTCCTCCAGAAGTCATGGGTTCTCACACCTGTGGGCTCCGCAGCATCAGGACCACGACTGTTAGATTCCAGTATGGTCCCCTCCCTTCTGATGGTCACATCTTTGACCTGTTAATTACAAAACCCAAACATTCTCAACACTCATTTACAGATAATCACATTATTCAGAATATTATAATTATCCATTCCTCTTTACTGTACTCCAGCTAATTTATTACTTAAATTGCTTCTAATTACTTCCATTTATCTGCATTTAGATTAGACACTCATTTTTGCTTCATGCTTTACACATACCACAATAAGTTGTGTATTAAATTCACGTTTCTTTTGTGTGCAATGGAGTATTCCATCAATTGCTTGCTCCAATTGTAAATTATGCAAATAGAATGCAGTTGTACAGTGAAATTATAAATACACTACCATTCTAATGTACTATTTTTAATGCTTTTGAAAGACATCTCTTATGCTCACTAATGCTGCATTTATTTTGATCAATAATACAGTTTTTACTATCAAAACAACTGTCCTGTAAATATTTTTGTGGAAAACATACTTTTCTTTTTAAGGAGAAAAATCGAAAGTTGAACAGTATTTGATGTGAAAAAAAACTTTTGTCACATTATACATGTCTTTACTGTCACTTTTGATCAATTTAATGCGTCTTTGCTGAATAAAAGTATTACTTGCAGGAAAAAAAAAAACAGTACAAAATGTACATGTATACAATTGACCAAGTGACTTGCTAACAATCTAAACTTTGACCACACCCCCTGTATTCCATTGGTCAGACAAACAGACAGTCCCGCTGCAAACTCACACCATTGGTTGATCTAATGTCAGGATACTCAAACAAAACAGAGCAATGCTTTGATAGCAGCACAGTCGATTTCTCATAGGCTTACTCATAGATTTCTCTGCAAATTACTTCAGCCATTCAACTTTGGCATAAACTGCTATATTCATCATTTGAATATTTATCATCATCCAGCCAATACAGATTTCCTACTGAATTTTGATTATGAACCATAAACCTTGTACAGTGAACTCACCAATGCTCGATGCTGGATGCCTTTCCTCAATCTCCCTTCTCTTTTTAATCTGTTGGTGATAAAGTCTGTCCCTTCTATTCCTCAGAGAAGCAGTGAGTGTCAGAGAGAGAGACAGAGAGAGTTTTTAGGGCTTATCACACTTTTCCTTCAAAAAAATAAGCGCTTTCTCTGGTGATGTGTTGGAGAGAAGCATTTCCTGATGTTCTCCGAGAGTGAGATTGGGTTTGATGATGTAAACCCATCCGTTACGATGCCATGCGGGGATTGCTGACAGGAAGTTCATTTTTCTGCAGACCACCACACCCTCTTGTGTTAGTGAAGCAGGGAGCGATGGAACAAATGTGTGTATGTGTGAGCCTCAAAGGACAGATCTAGACAGATTGGTCTTTTCCCTTGGACACACACCCCCAACTGAGAAACATGAGTCAAGCAAGACTAAACTGTGATACAACAGAGAAAACTGCTCAATGTCACACACACCAAGCATCCCCCAATGTAACAATTAACACTGCAATGCACATACATGAGTAGATTTGGAAATTCTCTGGAGAAAACGCAAGTGGTGCTGTGCAAAACTCGCTGTCATTTCGATAAGGTGTTGTAAACAGTAAACAGGGGAGCTGGAAAGGGATTCTGGATTGTTTCTCAGTGGTTGCTTACTGGCCCAAGTCAAAAGAGTCAACAGCCAAGTCTCTATGGCTTTATCTACACGGCAAGGATATTTATTTTTATTTTTTTATGTTACATGTGGTCAGAGTGTCAGATTTCACTCAATTTTGCTTGCACGTCTGCACTGGTTGTCATAGTACCAATGATAATTAGCATAGATTTGTCATGCATGACTTTTCTATATTTATTTTTTGCGATCAACTTTTTATCCCATTTAAATGTAGTAGTAGCATACAGTACATACATATTTATGCATATAATACAAAAACAATTAACAAATTGTCAAAGTCTTTCATACAGTATGTGCACCAAGTCAAGTCTATCCCAAGCCTATATAATAATCATTTTATGTTATTGATTGGTGTATCATTATATTTGATTTTATATAGTTATATTTATATAGAGTTATAATCAAAAATAATACCTTCAATTGTTCGTCTACCTCAATTATTAACATATCAAAAACTAATTTGGAGGTCATACAATTTCAAGATAAAGTATTCTTCATTTAACCAATTAATAAAAAACAAAAAGATCAACATCTTGGAACAACTTCTGACATAACTCATTGCACAAGGAATGGAAAAGAACAAAAAACACAGAAATTCAATACATTTCTGATGATTTTGAATCATGCTTGTGAAAATCAGATTTCATGTGTTTTTTTCCCTATTAAGAGTACAAAAAAGTATGTCTAAATAAGGTCTTTTAATATTCTAGTTTCTACGGCTCAGGTCTCTCCCTCATTGCATCTGTGGGAGTTTTCAACCGTTTTATTGTAAAAATTTAAATCAGATTGTTTGGTAAAGTAATAGCACACTTCTTAACTAGCAAAATGATTAGGAATCATCCAGTCTGTAGCACATACAATAATATAATAAGCAAACATCCCAAAAAATACTACAAATATCCGTGCCCACAGACAAGGACACAAACTAAAATGTTCTGTCAAAGTGCAGACCTACTGCTCAGCACAAAGCACTTAATAGAACTGGCCCAAGTACAGAGCCTTGGGGGTTACCCGTTAAAGTACTACAATAATAACACACGTTGACCTTGAAGTCTGTCTGCTTTTTTAATAATCAGTTATGACTTTTATTTCCCATGTCTGCAGGACTCACACGCACCCGCCCGAACCACAATATCAGACGAAGCCCAAGTGTGATTGAAACAAATTAATTGCTAATATTTAAAGACATTTATTTAAATAAGTTCCCCATCGGAGTGATAGGTATTCCCTACGTTAGTATGTTCAGTGCTGCTTCCTGTCAAAGTCTTCATATCAACATCTTTAAAAGGTCAGAGTTGTTGTTTTTGTCACATGGCCCTGAAGAATACCGCCTCGACTATTCTTCACCCCTATCATACCTGCTGCAGACCCTGTCCAGAGATGTCCTCTCTCTCGCTCTCGTCTCAGAGCGGGTCTGACATTTTATCACTGCTGTGTCAATGTGCCACTTCATGTCTTGCTCATAGCGTTTCTTTTTTCAGTCCAAAAATCGCATACTGACATTTAGTCATTTCTGGGTCACCCCAAGCGTCACTCCGATATCAAAGCGATCACTGTTTGCTTGTTCACGTAACGGAGTAACAGGCTCAAACGGTGTCCAACAATAAAACCGCCCCAATCATGTGTCATTCTGATGGAGGTGAGAGAATTAGCATGTGTTTGGTACACAGTCGTGTTGCTGCCGGCCAGCTTGTCACTCCAGGTGTTTAATGTGCACCTTTCAGAGGGTGTCTCCCTTGTCAGGTTTAAATATCATGTGTTTGATGTGTCATTGGACACTACAAGACTCATTTCAAGCTGTCCTGTGTGGTTAAAATTAAACTTGACTAGCACAAAATCAGTGACTATAATGGCACTTCTATCAAATGAATCGCCAATTGAAATTGGACATACTGCTGTATAAACTGTGGACATTTCCAGTAAGATTTAGAGGTTATTCCACCAAGATTTAGTTATTGCACCTTCATTTTATCGTCTACTCCTCCTGTCGCCGCCCCAGACACTGCAGTGGTTGATTAAGAGGAGAGGCGTGGTTACAGAGAACTACTAGAAGTGTGATGAGGTGCACCTGAAGTTAATAGTACTTTGTCAACGCTGCTATAAAAGGGGGTACTTAGACTTGCTAATGTCATTTTTACTGATCATGAAAAGGCCAAGTGCCCAAGATGCATTTGGACAGATAGCAATCTGATCATTTAAACCACCACCAGCATCACCATAGAAGTGGACTATGTTTGCAATGGATTAGTGGATCAGAATTTATTTCAGTTATTACGCACATATAGAAAGTCCTCGGTATTGGAGTCATATTTCATTTTTCCATGAATGAAATGAGGCTGTGGGACAGAAATACAGTTTGTTCAATGGGTTGTAACGTGTTTTTGTTTTTTTGCTTTTGATATTTGAGCTGATGCAATAGTGAACACGCATCTTTACAAAACAATTCCTGGTACCACAAAACTCCAGAAAAATGGTCTGTGAAATGTAGACATGACCCATTAAACGGACTGTGGAGATCACTATTACAGCCTTCTGTTTATTCACAAAAAAGAAAAATCAAATATGGCATATATAATACATACAAGGGATAAACACAAAAATAATAAATACAAATAAACTATAAATACAAATACTATCGTTTTTTGTTTGTTTGTTTTTGAAACAAGTCTCTTATGCATACAAGCCTCTATTTATGTGATCAAAAATACAGTTAAAACAGTAATATTGTGAAATACTATTACAATTTAATACAGCTGTTTTCTATATTTAATATATTGTAAAATGTAATTTATTCCTGCGATGACAAAGCTGAATTTTCAGCATCATTGCTCCTTTCTTCAGTGTCACATGATCCTTCAGAAATCATTCTGATATGCAGATTTTCTGCTCAAAAAGCATTTCTTATTATCAATGTTGAAAACAGTGATGCTGCTCAATATTTTTGTGGAAATCGTGATACTTTTCATTTTTATTTTAATAAATAAAATGTTCAAAGGAACAGCATTTATTTAAAATAGGAATCTTTGCAGCATGATAACTGTCTTAACTGTCACTTTTGATCAATTTAATGTATTATTGCTGAATAAAAGTATTATTTTTTTCTTAGAAAAAAGAAAGTCTTACTGATCCCAAATCAAAAATGAAGCATCCTTCAATGGACTCTTTGTTCATTATAACTGAAGTATTACATTTTTGTTGTTGTGTGCATACTGTATGTAGACCGCATTGCAACCTTGATTTATTAACAAACTATTATCTCAAGCTGCTTGTTTGAAACCCTTTTGCTTTCTAATATTGATTGAATATACGTACAAAGGCTCTCTGAGACATCAACAACAACCCCTCACAACCTGACAAATCTCTCTGATACAGCACATCAATTTATTTTCACCCTCTAACCATCATGTTTACTCCTCGTTTTCAACATTTAGGTCACATTTTCCCCTGTACAACAATACACTTATAATATTACAGCAGGATTGTATCTCTCTCTCTCTACAGCACCTTTCACGCTCTCAAGCACTTGTTCTCTCCGCATGCCTCAGCCATTCCAAAGAGCAGCTAACAGCCAGACACAGCCAAAAGGAGGCACTCAATACGGCCTGAATTATTCAACAGCTTTATCTGCTGTCCCACAACAGACAGACAGAGAGAGAGAGAGAGAGTGAGAGAGAGGTTAAGATTAAGATCCCTCCTCCCTCTCTCTCTCGTCATATTTCTTTCTCCCTCACGTCGTTGTTCAATTATTCATTGATAGTTAGTTGAGCAGAATGCAAGTCTTTTGATAAATGGCAACTGGTGATCAATAGATTTCTATGTCACAACATATACACACTGTATATTTGTTTGTTGTATATTGCTTCCAGTCTGGCCAGTTTTCAATGTATTATTACAATGTCGATTGATTGAGAGTGATAAAGGTGGACCAGACTCTTCAGCACTCCACTCAGTGTGACTGAAGCCCTGCAGATATTCACCTGTCTCTCTGTACCCGTTTCTCTCTCTCTCTGTAAGACTCTGCCACACACATCCTGAATATAAAGTTCTTATTTAAAGGCAAACACAGGCCCTTCACATACGTCAGTGTACACTGCATGCAGATAAGGCGTATGAGTGTATCTTCATCTATCTGTCTCATTAAATACGGACTTCATTAGTCCTTTAATGCCGGTAAGATCTATACAACAAAAGTCATTTAATCTATTGCCTGTTTCACTTGCAGTACACGCTACGTCTAGGAACATTACTAGAATGCAACTTAAAGAGATAGCACCCAAAAAAATGACAATTCTGTTATTATGTACGGGCCCTTATGTCATTCTAGTTTGTTATTTCTTCAGTGGAACACACTGGGGGAGAATTATTAAGAAAGAAAGCTTAAACTGTTTTGTTTTTTTCATATAATGATCTAAGTTATTCACCCTAAGGGGACGGCTGTATCGCCGGCGATACCAACTCGTTTTTTTTTAAAAGTGCAAAAAAAAAAATACTCCGGATTTTGGTCACAGATAAGTGTTATACAAAAAACTTTGAAGTGTCTATTTTTTTGATCCTACAACAAAACTTTGTGGTTTTAGAAAAAAAAAAAAAAAAAAGAAAACAAACAGGATGCGCTCTTTGTCTTCTCCATCTCCGCGATGCTCTTCAAAATACTATAAAATGAACTCAAAATCAACACACGGACATTCTGAAGTGTCTATTTGAAATAATGCTTATCGAAAACAAACATTCTGGAAAGTAATCATATGACAAAATGTAGTCTGTCCCGTCTAATCATATTTCTATGCGATCCCGCCCCCTCGCGTTCAGTAAATAACCGCGTGACCGCGTGCTCAAGGAAACGCCCAACATAAACAAAGCCAGATCGTTCCTCGCATTAGTTCGTTTCTGGAAGAAGACACGCTTAAAAGCTGTTTGCCTCAAAATAAGAGCAAGAGTCCCAGAAGAGAAGAGCGATAAAGATGTTTCTTTTTTTGCATTTTGTGTTATTGTGACCAAACTTGAACGCGTTTTTTTTTTCCCAAACGACAACATGAATGCATTTTAGAAAAATGTTTAATGTTCACAAATGGATTGAATAGCGTGCTAAACTATAATAATTAGTTTCTCAGATATAAAATATCCTTTTTTAAAAAAAGTACTTGAAGTCATACTAGATATGACACAAAATTTGTTTTTTCTAAACAATAATAATTAGTTTCTCAATATAAAATGTATTTTTTTGGTTTATAGTACAAAGCATTATATAAAACATATAATAAAAAGATGCTCCTGAAATCCACAAATTTTTTTTTTTTTGGTTGTTTGTAATTGAATCAGATACTGAAATATGCTTTCTGCAATGTTTTCCTCTGAAGTGCTGTAAATAAGCAATAACTGAAATGGTAAAACAAGCTCCTTGACCACTGATTATGTTTTTTCTTCTTCTTGAAATGGAAAGTAGCAGAAACACTCAAATCACAAAATATATACATGATTTACTTGTGTCACTTGTTGACATCTGTTGCAGTTAAATTGATCTTTGGTTAGATCTCACAATAATGTGTATTTGACTCATTATGTATGTTTTGATTATACTTTGTAAATAAAATACAAATAATTAAAAAAAAACATTTGCTCTCCTCACATTCTCTCTTACCTGCCTCATCTCACACTGTGGGCCATAAGCCTTTAAGGGCCCTTTGTGTCTCAAAATCACTTAATATTCAAGTTGTCACTCCCTCGCAAGTTTCAAACAAAACATGTCTTAAAAAATTTAATTTTTGTTTTCTGTGATAAAAAATTGTGATAAATTACCGACAAGACTTTACACAAAAGTTATTCATGATATTTTGTGTGGGTTTTATGGCCTTATTTCAGCTAATTTTTTCCCCCAAAACTACTAACCACGCATATATTTTTTTTCTAAAAAAATGCAAACATGTATCCATCTTGGTCATAATATTGTATTAAAGTTTGCTGAATACAAAAACAAATAAGTTTAATATGTTATAAGTAGCGTCACAAATTCAGGGCATTCAAAACATCTCAAGCCCCAAAATCATTGCCCAAAAAGTAGATCCTACTACTAATGCACTATATTCAAAATCTTCTGAAAGTATATAATGCGAGGAACAGACAAAATGTAAATCATAATTCAGTGACCAATTATTAGGATTATGTAGTCCTAAAGATATTTTGCCGATTTTATCATTCACCAGGCAAAAACTTGAAGTCAGATCACTTTGAGAAGTAATAGTTTATATTATAACAAATCCTTAACCTGAAATATGCAATAAAAATGATAGCAAACATTCAAAAATAGACAACATCAGTTAAATTGATCTTTCTCTCTCCTTTGGCTGATCTGTTAAAATAAAGTAAAGTAAAGATTTTTTTATAAAAAATATTTACTTTATTAGATAAAAAAATAAATATATTATTATTATATATTATTATTATAAATGCCATAAGTTTAATCATCATTCTTCAAGCTTCCAACATCATAAAGAATGAGGGTGTCCAGAGAAATTATTTGTAATTTTTTTCTCAAAATGTGCTTCCATAAAAGACTAATTTGTGCATAATAAACATATATCACTGTCTTAGTTTAGGTTACACAACAGATTTGTTTCAGGATTTACGTCTTTGAGTGCTTCTGCTTTAGCTCCACTAATAGACATACAATTACAGGATATGCCATCTATAACTGCGCTCAGCTCTGAGAGGATAAACAACATATCTAAGACAGACACAGAACTAGAAGAAAGATGAAGCTCAGAGAACTGAAACAAAGCATTAAAACTCAAGTATAGAGATCCCTTAAGTCGCTAATGAGCATCCAGAGTCAGTCTCAGACAGCACAGCTCGCCCACAGACCGTCTGATGCACGGTACACACGATAATGCTGAGGGGGATTTAAAACTGAGAGCTTTATGCTGATTGGCTGGGTCTGAATACTACATATTTTCAAAATTGACTAGTAGGTGGTTGCCTGAGTGACTAGTCAAAATCAGTCAGAATCCCAGTACAATTTTAGGCTGGTTTCTGCCTGGTTCATCTCGCTCTGATTTGTGCGTTTAACACAGGACACTAGGGCTGACTAATTTCGAATATTCGTCGAATTTAAAATAAAAATCCACATTTTGCATTCGAATTTTAGGTGTGGGTCAGGCAGCCTTATCAGTGGCGCACGAGATGCGATGAAGATGTAGGTAGGTGTCATTGCATATTAATGCTTTTTTTTAGCCTATCCAGTTGATCCCACTGCATACGTTGTTCATTCAAAATACTGCGGAAAAAGAGAACATCAATGCGGAGATGATGTTCAAAACTGGAACCAAGCCGTTCACACAGAACGCATATTTTGCGCATTTTCTAGAGGGACATCTATCAGCGTTGCACTCGCGTCTCGCAAATGAGAGTCGGATATTTAGAAAGCCATTTAAAATTATTGTAAGTTCAACTTTGAAAAAACATGTCTCAAAACTTTATGGCGGGACGGGTCTCTCCCCATTCCACTGCATCTCATGTTTTTAAATGAAAAAGTAACGTTACTCTTTGTGATTGGTTTTCCGTGCTTTGTATTAAACTGTGTATACATGATGCTGTTTTGTTTCTAATTGTTTAAGCAACTTAATTATAAATGGTTAAACATTATTTTAAACATTTTGCAAATTTTTCAAAGACAGTCGAGTTGTTTTATGCTTTGAAGAACCGTGGATTAGTAATATTTTGCTCGATGCGCCCTCTTGTGGCCTCAGGAGAGAAGCCAAAAGCTTTTTTTCCTCTAACTGAAATTTTTGCTCAATTTTTTTCAGCCATTTTGACAGCCCTACAGGACACGTTCGGAAGCAGCTAAATGGAGCACATAAAAAGGAACAGGGGTCTTGACAAACATTTTCAAAAAGGATTTTAAATATTTTTAGCTTTTAAAATGCATTTTAATGCTGTTTTTCCACATTGTATTTTAAAACAGTATTAAAATGTATTTTAAAAGCTAAAAATATAATTATAAAAGATAGATAGATAGATAGATAGATTAATATATATAATATATATATATATATTTATGGAACATAAAAAGATAATTTGAAAAATATCTCAGTATTTTTTGTTCATGCAATGATATTCACTGGTAGTCAAAACACCTTTGTTACCAACATTTTTCAAAATACCTTCTTTTATGTTGCGCAAAAGAAAGTAGGCCTAAGTCATTCAGGTTTGAAACGATATGAGGGTGAGTAAATGACAGATTTTTTTTTTTTTGTGAACTATCCCTTTAATGGGTTTTTTGTATTTATTTATGCATTTAAATTTTTCAATAAATGAAATGACACTCTAAAGAATAAACTAAAACTGCCAGCAGGTGGCGGTAATTGTCTTAATGAGCTATTCATTCATTCATGCTATTCGTTCAAACGGCTGATTCATTCAGGAATAAAGTAAACGGCTCTCTCTATGAATGGGCCTTTGAATCATTGGTTCACACGATTCATTCAAAACGAGGATTCATTCAGAAACTAAACACCGCTATGTTGCTCACAGACACACAACAGTTCTGCTGTGACTTTATAGGTCTATTTTTTTTTGGCAAATTTGAGCAAAATCACAATATCGTGTTTAAAATATAACAATATTAACTTCTTATTTACTGAACTGTTGAATGAAATCACATTTGCACTCGTTGTATTCGACATAAACAGCACTCGTGTGATATTGCTCTCGCTGCTCATCTGATATTGCTATTTATACTATATATAGCATAAATACATACATAAAACGTGTGCAGAAAAACAGAACATTTATAAGATATTTAATTTTATAAATTAAAAAAATAATAATAATAAATATATATATATAAATATATATTAGTGCTGTCAAACGATTAATCGGGATTAAATCGCATCCAAAATAAAAGTTTTTGTTTGCATAATGTGTGTGTGTTCTGTGTATTTATTATGTATATATAAATACACACACATACAGTATATATTTTGAAAATATTTACATGTATTTGCATGTCTATATTTATATTCATAATTAATATATAAACATAACATCTTTTTCTGAAATATATACATGCATGTAGTGTTGTTTTTGGCGGCCTGTTTTAATTTTAGTTTTAGTCTAGTCTTTGTGTGAAGCTGTCATTTTAGTTTTTATTAGTTTTAGTCACGTTCATACTCTTTTTAGTCTAGTCAAATTTCAGTCAACTAAAAGTCTGAGCATTTTAGTCTTATTTTAGTCAGTATTATCCATGACTATTTTAGTCTAGTTTTAGTCGACGAAAACTGATGACATTTAGTCTAGTTTTAGTCAATGAAACTTGTATTTTACTCTCTTTTTAGTAATGCAATTCTATTTAACCCAGTCAATATAGTATAAGTACCTAGTAATATAGACGAAACCAAAATCTTCTTTTAGCTAAACCCATCTCAAACAAGGTTATCTTATACCTTATAGACTCAAGAATACATCCATTCCAGACGGAAATACACGGAAGACGCTCTGATTTGAATTTACAACATTTATTTTACCAACCAAACATGTTAGAAGTACACACACATAAATTTAAATAAAAACAATAAATAAAATAAAATAGCATCACATGAAAATGCCAGAAAAAAAATTATACATTCAAGTTTAACAAAGAGAACAAGGTGCGTGAATGCTCGAGCTACAATAACATACTAAAAAGTGCAAATAAAATGTGTGTCTGTTACTTGTATGCTTGTAAACTGAAGTCAGACGAAGCCGGCCATCGGTCCCTTTCTCTGTGTCAGACTTAACTTTATTTGTTGTCGTCTTCTAAATAATGCCACGAGTGGGGCTTGAGGAAGTGACGTCGCCTGCGTCTGCGCAGAGTGTTGCCAAGTCCGCGGTTTTCCCGCAGAATTGGGCTACTTTAACACTGTTGCCGCGGGTTGTTTTTCATGTCCGTGGGTTGAAGCGACCCCAATAACGTGATATTTAGCCCCTGGAATGCGAACTTTACCGGGGAACCCCCCTCGAAATGCGATTGGGCTAGTTTTGAGTAGCAATTGGGCGGGTTTTGTTGCTTAAACCTGGCAACCCTGTCAGCCCCTGAAGTGACACACAGGAAACAGAAATACTGCAAAATAACAATAATAACGCAACTATATATTGCGCGATAGTCATGCGCAAGTAAAGCCGGTATTAGTGCTAAATCTCCATCACCTGTTTTCAAATGGAATTTAATACACAGAGCCGTTTCACAGACAAGCTACGCATATATCGACTGATATATCGCCTTCGATATGAACGCGATATTGCGTCTTGTCAGTGATCTACGATTAAATGCCGCTCCAAGCAACTAAACGAGACGAAATAACGTTATAACATTTCGTTTCGTCTCGTTTTGGTCAACGAAAATGAAGAGACATTTTAGCATAGTTTTTATTTTGTAAACCACATTTAGTCTCGTTTTTATTCGTCAACAATACTGCATTATACATTTAATTATAGTCATCGTCACATGACCAGCATTTACGTTGCGTCTCGTCTTGTTTTCGTCACGTGATAAAGGTTCGTTGACGATGATATTTAGTCATAATTTTAGTTGACGAAAGCAACTCTACATGCATGTGTGTGTATTTATATATACATAATAAATATACACAGCACACATACATATATTATGTAAACAAAAACTTTTATTTTGGATGCGATTAATCATTTGACAGCACTAATATATAAAAGAGTTGTGAGATACAACTATTCGAAAATCTGGAATCTGAGGGTGCAAAAAAAATCTAAATATTGAGAAAAATCACCTTTAAAGTTGTCCAAATGAAGTCCTTAGCATTGCATATTACTAATCAAAAATGAAGTTTTGATATATGTACGGTAGGAAATTTACAAAATATCTCCATGAAACATGATCTTTATTTAATATCCCAATGATTTTTGGCATAAAAGAAAAATCGATAATTTTGACCCATACAATGTATTGTTGGCTATTACTACAAATATACCCAATGCGACTTATGACTGGTTTTGTGGTCCAGGGTCTCACACACACACATACATATTATATTTATTGTTTTTTCCCTTTTTTTTTTTCAGATGGAAAACACATTTTCCACAATTGTCTTTTTCTTTGAAAATAAGAACTTCTTCAAGTGACTTGGCTGATTAAATAAAGCTTAATTTAATTTAAAGAAAGAAAGATAGAAAGATAGATAGATAGATAGATTAGAAGCAATTTTAATGCGCCGCATATTAATAATGGCTCCCTGATGCCCCCAATTTATATACACTATAATTACCCAACAATATAATTGCGAGAGAGATAGTATTGAAATCCTCTCATCTCGTATTTATTCTCTTTAGGGGTTCCGTAGTACATGTAATTTCCTTTCTGAACATGGTATTTGGATGCGGCGGATTGCGGGGGGGGGGGATCACGATGCCGGCTCAACATCGTGATGTCTGTCAGCAATCAGCGATGGACGATGGCATCGTCTAGCGGCCCAACCCTACAGTCTATTATTGTGGTATCATCAATTTCAAGTTTACCTGCTCCTAAGTGTCATATTAAAAATGAATAAATGAAACCAAACTGTGGTAGGTCGTTTTACATGCAAGTCAGATTCTTAAGTGGCCACTTCTTGGCCACACTGAAGCTGCAAAGTGCACCAGACGTTATGCTGATAGTCAAAGCTTGGCTCTGCGAGACTAATGAGCATCTGTCTGCAGGATACTCTCAAAAGCATGTTTAAATTGCGAGCATTCAATGCAAATGGCGGCTGAAGTGCCAGACACGGACTCATTACAGAAAATTACCATCAGCTGATCTTTGATCTTTACAAAATCTTCACTTCCTGCATTGGTGAAATGTGAAGATTTTCTTTGCAATGGCGTATTTTATTACTTAAAGCAAATCTAAAAGGTCAGGTTTGCTCTACTCACAATTACTTAACGAACTCGTTAACACGGAATCCGAGATCAAACGACGACCTGGAAGGAAAGAAGTCAAGTGGCCGAAGTTTGGCTAAGTGAGATGAGATGGCATCCTTTCCCTCAGGTGTCCAAGCTGACTCTACACCGCGGCCAGGATTTAACGCCCCAAGTATCAATGCGGTGTGCCAAATGTATCGATGGCGATGCGGGCGTGATGTAAGGGCCTGCTCTTCCTCCGCCTCCGCCAGCAGGAACGCAGCCAGACTCAGTTAAAGTCATCTAACATGGCCGCCGGTCACTGGGGCAAAGATAATTGTCTTTTCGAGACATGATAAATAAACAACAAACCAAAAAAAACAGCCTGGGATGGAAGCAAAAAGGCGTGCAAAAGAGAGAGAGAGAGAGAGAGAGAATATTTCAACAAAGGGCAAAGGGGAGACATTTTAGAGCATCTCACGGTTTCTCATTCGCTATCTCATTCTCTCTCCACCTGCCTTCATTACTCTAATACCACACACACTCGTGCCAAACTGAATGTAGGTCATCTCTGGACAGGCATGTGAAAGTGAATGGTAAATCAAAACAATTTATCAATGTGCAGTTCCCTGTGCGCTACAACAGAAATGAGCGGAGGGTCACATAACACACCCCTCACATTCAATGCATAAACACAAATCACACCACACACACAAAGCACATTTAAAAAATCTGAGTCAAAATCAAATTGCAATTCTGCATCCTGTCTGCTACTTCAAATATAATTAAGGTACTCCAGTGGTGCACAATCCTGTTGCTAAGGTCATCATAGTGTTTTAGCACATTGCTACGTGCTTTCTAGATTGTAATGACATTCTGGTCGCTATAGATATGTCTCGGGTTCTTCCTTCAATGCAATTACAAGGAACTGTCCACCAACCAAAAGAAATCTGAAGCAACAGTACACCTCTCCTCAACGAGGTTGATAATCAAGGGAGATTTATTATTGGATTAAGTTTTAATTGAACCATTTAGTGCAGTGGTTCTCAACCTTTTCTACTTGAAAGCCCTCCACTGTCCAACACAATATTCAAAGGTCATCCGCCACAAAATTATTGATACTGTATATGAAATAAATTAATAATGATTCATTTTGTGATCCCAGAAGTTAAGCACTGTATGTTCTTCAATAAAATCAATAGTTATTCAGAGAAATAAGAAAGATTTTGTCAGTTTTTTTTATGCAATTCATATATCAATACTAATTTATAATTTTTTAATACTTCTAAATCATACTGCAGCCCCCTTGGAAATTTGCTGAGGACCCTTAGTGGGCCCCGGCCCCATGGATGAGAACCATTGATCTAGAGTTCTGAAAAGAGTGAGGGTTCATGCATAATAAATCTTACTACGCATGAAATGCTTTGAACAGAGGCCATTATGTTAATTAATTCTACAAGTCTGCACATTTTTGGCATTTCCTAATTCAAGCGTATTGATTTTGTAATATTTCTTACTCCTGCACTGAAATCTTCTTCAGGTAAGGGCGTCTAACCACCCATCTCTCACTTCTGTGATGTGAACTGTGAAGGCAGTGCAATTCAGATGCAGAGCATGTTAGATTTCCCTCTCTCCCTGAAAATAAGCACTGACGTTCACCTCCTCCAGCTAGTGGAGCAATCTATTTTATCCCCCATTCATTTAATTGACTGATTGTCACATTGTATCACAAGCAAAGCAAGCACAGGGTGATGTAAAGGACAGCGGCTGGACACTGCTCCCCTGCTCTCACTGACTCTAATGAGATATTAATGATCGAAGCCATCAATCGCTGCAGCTCCAGTGTGCTGCGAGACTACAGTGAGCTCCAGCGCTTATGATACAGGGACCCACAGTGGTAGAGGACAGAACTGCAAACAGATTGCCATTTCGAGTGGGACTGGACTTTTGCTGTGCAGCATTTTGCTCTCAAAATAGTTTATGAATCCTATGTGAATCTACACAGCAAGAGCAGCGCTTATTGGAAATGAAATGCTTTTAAAACATCCACAGAAGACTGCAGTTAGCCTAACAACACGTTGAAGATGAAGTTTATTATTATGACAGATTAAATCACCTGCCATTGGTTGGTCAATATATAACATTTATAACCCAAATTCAAATATAAATTATTTGCATCAAAAACACTCCCTGCTGAATAAAATAAATAAATAAATAATAATAATAGAAACACAGAAATTTGAACGTTTTCCACTACAGATACCATTACAAACATCAACTATTAACCATTAAAACCATAAAAAAATAGTTCCCTGTAGTGTGTTTTGGGACATATTCCATTTGGATGTAATGGTTTTAACAAGCCACTAATAAAAGGTGACAAATTACCAGTAGAGACCCACAGGGACCATTACAGTTTACATTGAAACCAATACAATTCCCATTATAACCAGTAAAGCATTACAAATTCTGATGGTTTCTATTGTTTTTAGTTTTTCTTTCTCAGCAGACTGAGACCATAAATCCATAGGACTTAAATACATTTATGACTTTGACATTGTCAACTCCATGTTCTTAGAAACATTCTCAAATAATAATGACATTATAACCATATTTCCTTCATGTAATTGAGTCCTGCTTTCATTAAAGCAAAAAGGTGACTTAGGGCCTACCAAATACTAAGAAAATCTGAAAACATTATTAAAAAATTAAGTTAATTTTTCTCTAAAATTTTTTTTATATGATATTGATAACATAGCCTAATCATAATGACAAAATCTGTAGCCTAGTAAAGAATGCAAATGCATTTTACTATTGGGTTTCAAACTTTTGGACCTCACTGTATTTCTCAAACATTTTCTAAAACAATGGTATTTCTTTAATACATTGAAATAATAGACACAACCACACCTTTTTAAATAATTCCCCTTGACAAACGCTTGATTTTTCAATGGTGACGTTTATATTTGCATAAATTTGCCCAATTTTATTAGTTATTAACAGCTTTTGTTACTGTTTTTAATGATGATATTTATTTCCTCATTAAACGGCATTAAATCGAGTCACAGCTCACACAAATATGGAAATAGGCTAATATTAATATTTACTCACCATCATGTTGCTGCAGACGTCGTTCTTTTTCAGTGGAACACACTTTTGAAGAATGTTGTCGATGTTGTTGCTTAAAAAAGCAAATGTGATATATTCCATCAAATTTTGAAAACACACAAATCATAACCCACGCGAAACAACTATTCAGAGCAAACTTCATGATGCACATGCACGCCGTTTCTGGATAATAAACCACATTTCCCATCAGCCCCCTGACCGCGTGCCGGTGATCACATGATCCACACGGGACAAACATGAGAGACGACAGCAAGATGAACATGACAGAAATAAAGCTGCGAGGAAAGGAGAGAACCTGAAGCTCATAGCAAAGCGTTTGTTCATAACAAACCGAGCAGGAACTGTCATGCTACTTGAATAACGTTTTGTATAAATTGTAAAGATTTTGTAAGCTGCGTAATGGCTTTAATGAGCGTAATCGCGTTGTTTGCACTGATCACAGCTCAATGTGCTCGCGCGTCGTCTCCAAACTTCGTGCTGCTGTTCGCCGATGATTTGGGTTACGGTGATCTGGGCTGTTTTGGACACCCGAGCTCTCTCACCCCGAATCTAGACAGACTAGCAGCGCACGGGCTCCGGTTTACCGACTTCTACGTCACGAGTCCCGTGTGCAGCCCTTCCAGGTAAAACCAAATCCACCTGTTATGCATATGATCAATATACTTTCATTTATATTCATGCATTCATTTGTATACCTGCTTTTGAGAATCTTTAAATCACCTTCCAGCCTCCAAGATTTTGATGTAATTAAAGTAGAAATTGGAAATATTATTTATAAATTATTATTATTATTGCTATTTTATATAGTTTATATGTAGTCATTTTAGGCTGGTCTGAAGTTTTTGTTGTTGTTGTGTCTGGCTATCAAAAAAATGTCCCTTGATTTATTGTTTCGTTGATTAATTTAATTTAATTTATTGACTGATTAGATTTCTAGATGTTTCATAAAAACACTGTCCCTTAATTTAATTGTCAAACTGATTAGATACCTTATATTATCAAAATAAAAATAATACATATTTGATAATATAGTGTCTGGCACAGAAGATGGCGCCAGAATGCAAGGTAATATTCACCGACTTCGGTTCGAAAATATCATAAACATACTACTAATCGGCCTTCTGTTTCTGCAGTATTTAAAATGTATACTATGCACAGTATGTGTATGTTCTGTATGCAAAACCTAATTTTTATAAAATTGTACATACACTGCAGACTGCATGATAAATGCAATCTGCTCAACATAACCTTCCATTTATCGTAAAATGAAGAACCCAATATCATAATCAACCTGGTTATTCGCCCTCTGATAATGATTTATTGTGCTAATGTGCATAATTTCTTTTTACATACTGTTTTTTGGTCCAGGGCAGCCTTGCTGACGGGCCGCTATCAGACTCGTTCCGGCATCTATCCGGGTGTGCTGTATCCGGCCTCAAAAGGGGGTCTCCCGCTCAACGAGACCACTGTCGCAGAGGTGCTGAAGTCTAAGGGTTACACTACAGCTATAGTGGGCAAATGGCACCTGGGCTTCGGGCTGAATGGCACTTACCTGCCCACCCGACAGGGCTTTGACAATTATCTCGGTATCCCATACTCACACGACCAGGTCATTATGTTTTATCTGGAAAGCACCAAGGAAATTGCATAATATTATTATAATATATATCTTTAATGCAGGCGTGTCATCTGATTTCTGAATGTTAGTCTTCATTTTGTTGCTGTCTTTCATCATTGAATTATATCTCTCTATCAAAGGGTCCCTGTCAGAATCTCACGTGTTTTCCTCCGGATGTGAAGTGCTATGGCTTCTGTGATCAGAATGTCGTAACTGTACCTCTCATGTTTAATGAGAACATCAAGCAGCAGCCTGCAGACTTCCTGCAGCTCGAGAAGGCCTACAGTGAATTTGCCTCTCAGTTCATCAATGATGCTGTCCGAAATAACCGCCCGTTCTTCCTGTACTATCCTTCACATGTGAGTCTTAATCGAATAAACTAACCGAGACTTGTCACAGCACTTACATATTATTGCTCTTTTGTTGGTTTTGATTGCTTCTATTGTCCTCGTTTGTAAGTCACTTTGGATAAAAGCATCTACTAAATGAAAATGTTTATCATTTTTGTAATGTTTTATGCAATTGCTTGCATGTCTCTAAAGGAGTTTGAAAAGGAGTACTAGATTATTTTATGGAATTTCTACAGTATAATGTTTCTTATAATGCTTGTTAATGAGAAAATAAGTATGTAAAGTATTTATAATAAATTTAATTCCAACTTTGGATAAAAATGCTTTAAAGTTGAGTTTAAAGAGTTGAGTGTAAAAGAAAATGGTGCTATGAAATTAAATGATCGTGTTTTAATTATTTTATGAAGGCAGTTAAGGCATCCCATGAAGCATCGCGGATGTTGCAATTTAATAAAAAAGTGTGTGTGTGTGTGTATATACTGTATGTATATATGTATGTATGTACACACATGTATGTGTGTGTGTGTGTGATAGAATTCTTATCTATTTTTTGTGCACAATATTAAAATATACAAAAATATGAGTTATTTGGGAGTTTAAGGACGATTACTTGATTATGTCATTCGCAATGCTTCATGGGATTGTCTAATTACCTCTTTTGGCACAATTCCCATTTCCTTGGTAACAGTGACTTTTTTTGATTGGACGAGCCAAAGAGGATTGTGGGCAGTGTAGTTCTTCACTGAGAATGAACATGACTTGAACAAAACTAAATAATTGTAAATTAAATAATAATGAACTAAACAATTAAGATTAAGTTCAATTATAAAGATTAATTTAAATTGTGTTTTTTTCTTTTTTTCAATTTTCAATTTAAATAAAATTAAAAGTGATAATCACACTGATTTTCTGAAGGTTTCTATAGTGTTTAGCATCATTTAACAATCTCAAAGCTCATAGTAGGTCTTTCTTGAAAGATTTACACAATATATTCAAAATAAGTGGTATTTTTGCTTCCAGAATGTGTTATGATCTCTTCGAAACACACTCAAAGTATGTACTTAATGACTTTCTGCCTGGTCTCTGTCTCTCCAGCACACACACTACCCTCAGTATGCAGGCGCAGACTATGCAGGGAAGTCTCCTCGTGGGCCGTTCGGTGACGCTCTGATGGAGTTTGATGGCACTGTGGGGAAGATTCTGCAAACTCTGGAGGAGACGGGTGTGATCAACAACACTCTCGTCTTCTTCACTGGTGACAACGGGTAGGTGTTTCTCCTTAGTCCATGCTTTGTGCGTTTCTATTTCTCGTAACATCTATATATGTGTGCGTTCGCAGGCCAGAGCTCATGCGGAGGTCTCGTGGGGGAAACGCAGGATTGATGAAATGTGGCAAAGGCACGACTTATGATGGAGGAATGAGAGAGCCGGCCATCGCATATTGGCCTGGATCCATCCAACCAGGTAAACAGCCCAGTGTCTGAATCCAGCTACAAGAAATATACAATGTTTTATGAAATTGAAGACATGTAATTTATGATTTCCCATCATTCAAAGGTGTGACCCGTGCTCTGGCCAGCTCTTTGGACATTCTGCCCACCTTTGCCAAACTGTCTGGAGCTGCATTACCTGACGTTCAACTAGACGGGGTCGACATGACAAACATCCTGTTGAATCACGGAGCGGTAAGAGACAAAATGATCAAAAGTGAAATATATTTGCATGCATGCATACATACATTCATCAGTGTTTGGGCTTGGTAAGATTTGTAAAACATGTTTTTGAAAGAAGTCTTTTCTGTTCACCAAGGCTGCATTTATTTTAACAAAAATACAGGAAAACAGTAATATTGTAAAAAATATTGTAATATATTTTGAAATGTAATTTATTCCTGTGATGTAAAGCTGAATTTTCAGCATCATTACTACAGTCTTGAGTGTCACATGATCCTTCAGAAATCATTCTAATATGCTCAAAAAAACTTTTCTTTTTGTGCTACTTCTATATCTTTGTGGAAGCAGTGACACATTTTTTCAGGATTCTTTGATGAATAGAAAGTTCAGGTTTTTTTTATATAAAAATTGTTAACAATTAATTGTTAAAAATTTTAATTTTAATTTTATTTTATTTTTTGTACTAAGAAGCTAGTCTTAGCCACACCTACATATTAACCAGCTGTTTTTGATGATTCATTAATTAACACCGGTTTAAGAATACCTGTTTGAGCAATTGATGCGTGTCCTGAAGAAGGCTGTTTTTGCCGAAACGCGTAGATCTACTTTTAACTATTTTGTAATGATTTAAGCCCAGTACATTAAAGGCTTTTTTGTCTTACCACGTGCGTGCCTTGGAAGTATTTCGTCTATATAAAAATTAACAATTTAGAAGACTTTAGTGTCTCTTTCGATCAGTTGAATGCATCCGTGCACAATAGAAGTATACATTTCTTAAAAAAACACAAATCTTACTGACCCCAAACTTTTGAACAGTAGTGTATATTTATATATATTTAGTTTTTTTCTAAGCATACAGGAAGCATTCTTGCATTCAGTCTGCTTTATTTTTGAATAGTTAACCTACGTATACATCCATTAGACATACATCTTTGATCACAGAATCGCAGTATTTTTTAGTTTATTTTGCCATTATAGATTTTGGAGACACTGTTTAACTACTTAAAATGGTTAAAGGAATAGTTTACCAAATATCTGTCATTATTTATTTTACTTCATTAGTTACTATTTTACCTTGAACAAGCTCTGCCAATGAGCCTGTGCTTTAAAAACCTTGTTATTGATGTTTCAGAGTGAAAGACAGACCATCTTTTACTACCCCGTTGCTCCAAGTGAGAAGTATAGCGTGTTTGCAGTGAGATGGAAAAATTTCAAAGCGCATTACTATACACAGGGTAAGTTCACCATTTCTTAGACTATGTATATAAACCTCACCTTCCTGTTTATTTCTGTTATGTCTTTTTCCCCATAACTCAGGTGCAATTCACAGTGACAGCACCCCAGACAGCAACTGCTCATCACTTTTCCTCAAGCGCCATGATCCTCCTTTACTATATAACTTAGAGGCAGACCCATCAGAAAACTATAACCTTAACAGTACCGAATGGGACTCTGTGCTCAAGCAAATCCAGGCCATCAAGGAGCAGTTTGAGGCTTCTATGGTGTTTGGTGAGAGTGAGATTGCCAAAGGGAGAGACTCTGCACTCGAGCCCTGCTGCATTCCTAATTGCACCCCTAAACCCACATGCTGCCGCTGCACTTCTGCACTTTAATGGAAGCAGCGGCCGGCCGGCACACTGCCAAATCATCAAATTACAATTCACAAGACCGCCGAAAGACTGATTGTGTTTACAATCTTCCATTGATTTTCCTCTCGAAGCAAAGTGCAATGAAAAAGCATAATAACTTTTCTGGAATCTTGTTTAGGTTTTTTATTGAAGGAAAACAACTGAAAAGATTTTATATATAAAAAAAATGAAGTTGATCCTGTTACTTTTTTTGTCCACAAATACTCCAGTTAATGCATAGTTTGAATGCTAAAAAACGGTGTTATTGATTTTCTCACTTATCTCTCAGTTTGCAGACCAAAATGTGGCTCTGACTAGTTCACTGATATAATAATAGGCTTTTAACAGTGACTGGTTGCAAAGGGAATAGAGGAGCTATACTGTGAAGTATTACGGTTTTGAAAGGTGTGTATTTTTACGTACAAATGTATGAATGTTTATGTCGTACTTTTTTGAGTTTAATTTTCTATCAGTCTGCTTTTAACACTGAATCGTAATTACGGAGTGATTTTTAAAAATAAAAGAAAGTTAAAGAACACAGGTCTTGAGATATTTTATCCCTCCTCGTCATACGTATACAAGGCTGAACTAGCTGAATGGCATTTTATTTTGTGTCGTGGTACTCTTTTAACGCGTGTCAATAAAATTACAGTTGAACCCCTGATGTCACATGGACTAGTTTAACGGTGTCCTTACTACCTTTCTGGGCCTTGAACGTGATAGTTGTGTTGTTGCCTATGCAGGGTCAGAAAGCTCTCGGATTTCATCAAAAATATCTTCATCTGTGTTCCGAAAATGAACAAAGGTCTTACAGGTTTGGAACAACATGAGGGTGAGAAATTAATGACAACAGTTTTAATTTTTGGGTGAACTATCCCTTTAAAGACAGCCTAACATGTAGATGACAAACATGACAGAGAGAACTCACAGAGCTGCTGTCCACCAGCATCAGTCCCACAAGCGGCGAAGTCTCACCTTTGCCAAATAAACTCAGAAACACAGTTATTATAGTTAACTGAGACTAAAATTTAAACCATCAAAAAAAATTGTAGCTTGTTTTATTTCAGACACGTTTTCAGAACATCTCATTTTCATTTAGTTTGTGTACCAAAATAAACTAAAACTGCAATTAAAAAAATAATTAAAACTATATAAATATTTTTTTTAAATGACTAAAACTTAACTCAAATTAAATTCAAATGAAAACAGGAAATATAAAAATAAAATTGAATTCAAAAAATGAATAAAAACTATCACAGAATCTAAATTGTACTAAAATAACACTTCTCAGAAACACTTTGGAGACATCAAGCATATAGTATTTTATTCATAAGACCAAATCCATGACAAGGCAGTGAGATTTTTTTTTGTTGTTTTTTCTTTACAAGTTGTCATTTTTAAAGATACAAGATACATAGTTTTGTCATACTGAAGCTGTTTCCGTTATACAGTGAAGGACTGAATTATGTATGTTTAAGTCCAGAACTTTGTATTTCAGCTACCCAAGCTTAAGTAATCAAGAAGTATTAGATGCTCTGCCTGAATGTGTTAGGGGTTTCACAGCCAATTTGTCACTACAAATTGCTAAATTGAAGGCTAAAATATTCAAGATATTCATTTACCTTATAAACACACAAAAATGTCATGTAACAGTCATAACTAAGGATTTAGAGCTCTGATTGATATAAATGATTGGCCATAAATGAGACCAAATTGCTGATTTGACCCATTAAATGCAATGCCGAATGAGTTTTTGGGCATTCGATGCGTGTCTGTTTATGAATGAAGATCTGATTGACACGGCGGATCTGTTTGAACGTCAACGACTGCATGTTATTCCACACATGGTGACTGACCACACATCCAACAACAGATGTATACCAATGAAAAAAATACTAAATCTAATTTATATCTTTTCACCCCATCACAGTTGGCTTTTGGTTGTGAGATTGTTATCATCAACATTATTATTAATATTTTTATTTCTTTTAAATTTACATATTTATCTCAATAACATACTCAACAGAAAGGACACAGCATGGCGATCCTGACTCTAGAATATTTACAGCAATCTAACCGAAAACAAGACACATTTAAAACATAAAACTCCTTCCGTGAGAGTGTCACCGTCACAAATGAACGGGTAACCATGGAAACAGATTGCAGGCTGCTGGAGGATACAGTCAAGTGAGCAGGGAGCGTTGGGCTGTGTTCAAAATAGCATACTACCATACTATGCATACTAGTATACCGCAGTGCAGTGTGCATGAAAAAGTCCGATGTTTTGCCACAATGTGCAATATAAAAGAGCACAAAAGTGTCTCAAGTACATGACATTTATTATTTTGACAGACTGACAAATCTTAAGACAGATTTCTGGGTTTAAAATGCAAAATAACAGGTGGTTTACACAGTATGCAGTACGCTAATATTTCATTCCAAACGCAGCCCTCCTTTTCTAGATAATAAAACAGGAAATTACCTGACAGGATGTGATGAAAAAACTGTCATATCTGTTGGATGTCAATTGAAATATGCCATACCTCCCCATCTTAGCCAGTTTTAAATAAAACTACACGCATTTTCCTGTAATATTACCTGAATGTCTTCACATCATGATTGTGAGCTGTTGCATGGCCCTGGATTGCATTCATCAGACTGAATGAGGTAAATATTATTGTTCGTCATTATTGTGTGAAGCCAGCAGAGGGATCTGCTCTGTTCAGTCTCAGCAGCGCCGGTCAAGGTCAGGACAAGGGCTAAGAGAGCTGAACAACTGCATCAGCATCTGTGACTGACTCGGAGAGACAAAACGATGCACAAGGGTTGTTTTCTGATGTCCTGAGCTTATTATATAATCACATGGCATCTACATAAAAGTCCACTGGTAAAACAATCCTGCATTCAGTGCGTTTCCCAACGAACGGGGACTTTTCATTTTACTCGCTGTCTATAAGCATCATATCTCTCTGAAGTTTCTACCTGCAAACGTTCAAAGCATGAGAGGTGAGCTATATCAGGCTTAAAAGCGTCAGTCCAACCTGACAATCATACAAGCCAGCAGACAATGGTAAGTAGAGGGGCTGTCAGGTTTGAGAGCTGGAGAAATATTGTTTGACTGAATGCCCAAAGGACTGTGCTTTAGCATAGCCAACTGGATGAATCACACAATATCGATATCTGAGCAATATTTTACCCCAAAATAAATGAATATCAATTTTATTGTGCACAAAGAAAATAAAGCCTATTTTATGATTGTTTCATGACAATTAAGCACATTCCCTCACCTCACCCTCTATTACTGTAAAGCTAAATAAATAATAATAATAAGTATTATTATTATTATTATATGAATAAATATTTATATTAATGAATGATATAATCATTGTAAATTATGACACTTAAGCAAGGCTAAAGTAAAGCTAAATAAATAAATAATAATTTTAGCATTAATAATAATAATAATAAAATTATTACTATTATTATTGTTGATGTTGTTGCTAAAAATAATAATAATAATTATTATTATTATATGAATAAATATTTATATTAATTAATGATATAATCATTAAATTATATATATATATATATATATATATATATATATATATGGTAATATTTGTATCACAGCCTTAATTGCATGCTGATTTAAATAAAAATATTGGCAGGATGATTTTTTTTTTACTGTATTACTGAGAATCATCAATGAAAATCAACTAAAAAATAAAAATAAACCCAAAACTGAAACCTCTAGATGCATTACTATAATTGTGGATGTTTAACTGATGGAAATGTCACAATCACAACACAATAATAATAAAAATTATACACAAAAACTCAAAAACTGGATGCATTACAGTAATTGTGGGTGTTAAATACTGAGATGAAAAAATTGCGAAATATCATCATCTTTGCACAAAATAGAATATCTTATTGTTTATTTTGATTATGGGGTCAAATATGTTCTAGATATGACTTGATGAGATTTACCGAACCATCTCTAGATCCATCTACACCCAGCCTGCCGACCTGCAATCATCCCACTTTCTCATTCGCAGACAGATGGCGCAGGATACTTGCATACCGTGATGTAATGAAGCATTTGTTTTCACCTACAGTCATCCCTATTTGTACAGTATTTACATCGCAGTAAAATCAGAAACATACATTAAACCTTCTACTACATCAGAACAGACAATCTGTAGACCTAGCAACGATTCCAGGTCACGTCCTACTGCCTTGTCCTTTTTAGTACAAACCCAGTACAGCAATGTATCAGAATCAGACAAATACATATTTACAAACAATCCTGGTCTTCAGATTCAAACCTCTGATCACCTTTTGCTTTTAGACATTGTGTGTGTGTGTGTGTGTGTGTGTGTGTTTGTGAGCATAACCCTCAAAGCCATGCAATCAAACACGTGAAGTCTTATTTTGCCTTTTCTACACCAGGACTATATATAAAAAAGAAATCGAACTGATGTATCCACCCTAAAACCATGTCCCTAATTATATTATATAGTAGAAAAGTTAAATAAACAAGCAATCCATCTCAATGAAGAGAATAAATGAAGTGATAAACACTGAAATAAACAGACAGACCACTAAGAGCCTATGTAGAGTATTCAGCTCAGTTCATGTCGAGAGAACAAGAGAAACTGAGGAAGAGAATAAAGAGATGAGGCCTATGTTACATTTGAGAAGGCTGCCAGGCGCCTCGTAGTGGCCAAGCCCAGGAACAGACATCTGTCGTGAGGGACAGCAGTTGCCATGGTTACCCTGTCCTCCTTTACTCAAGGTAGATATCTTCGGTAGGACAGGCGTATTCTAAGTGCTCCTGGTAGTACTCCTGGAACGCCCGTCTGAAACAAGCACACAGACATACATGATCAGAACATACACGTGTGTGTTGCGCTTTGTGAACATGGATTTGTTTTGCTTGTGTATTATATTGCTAAAAATGGCAGGGTTTCCCATTTAGTAGTAATTGCTATAATGTAACTCTCTCTCTCTCCATATATATGTATATACAGTATATGTAATTTTAGGCTAATTCAAACCCAATTTGATCATATTTAGGAATTAAGCAAGTTATTCATATTTAGGTGGAGCAGGTTATTGCATATTTTGTTTGTTTGTTGTTTTCAGGCACTGAAACAATTTGTTCACAATAAAACAGGATTTAAAAAATACTTTAAATAAGGTCACACTATAACACTGTACAAGTGCACAGGTTGATGAGCTTCTGTCTTTTTTGTACTTGTCTATTTTTCCTTGTGTAATTAACATGATGAAAATAAAGTATTGTCATAAAAACATCTTTAGTTTCTGTTCTTTAACTATTTCCCCTTCTTTTTCATGCTAAATGATAAGGCTAAATAATGTATATGTTCATAAGGTCATATTATGTAATGCGGTAGAGATGGGGCCCATAACTCAGGTCTCCTGTCTGCTCCAAAAGAGAGAAGCTTTAATAATTCACACAGCAGTCTGGCCTGTGCTCTGATAATGAAGCAGACCGATCACTCTCATTAATTTCTCTTCTCCACTCCTCTTTTCTCGCTATTCTCAGTGTCAAAAGTTTCTTGTAAATGTTATTGTGATGTTTAAGAGCATTACACTCACCCCACACACTCGGCTACATGTCTCATGGAGTCCTGAGAGACGAAGACGTGACATGCAAACCTGTTAAGCATCGGGTGCTTGGTGATGAAACCAAAATAACTACAGAAAGACACACAGAGAGAGGGATGAGTCTTATTTTGGCCTGCAAAATCTTCCAAAATTGACCAAATGCATGAAGACTTGAAGACTTGTTTTAAGGTTTACTAAAAGGAATAGAAAGGGATAATGTATGTGTGTGTGTTTACCAGTTGTTTTTAGGATGACATCCACAAAAGGAGATGTTTTTCATTTGGAAGAAGTGACTACATCTGTCAAACTATAAAAAGAAATGAGAAGAGGAATTATAATAAATATCAAAATCCAAGCAAAATGCTGAAATTTAGATAGTCTCACAATGTATGCTCCTTGTGTGTGTGTGTGTGTGTGTGTGTGTGTGTGTGTGTGTGTGTGTGTGTGTGTGTGTGTGTGTGTGTGTGTGTCGTGTGTGTGTGTGTGTGTGTGTGTGTGTGTGTGTGTGTGTGTGTGTGTGTGTGTGTGTGTGTGTGTGTGTGTCGTGTGTGTGTGTGTGTGTGTGTGTGTGTGTGTGTGTGTGTGTGTGTGTGTGTGTGTGTGTGTGTGTGTGTGTGTGTGTGTGTGTGTGTGTGTGTGTGTGTGTGTGTGTGTGTGTGTGTGTGTGTGTGTGTGTGTGTGTGTGTGTGTGTGTGTGTGTGTGTGTGTGTGTGTGTGTTCGTGTGTGTGTGTGTGTGTGTGTGTGTGTGTGTGTGTGTGTGTGTGTGTGTGTGTGTGTGTGTGTGTGTGTGTGTGTGTGTGTGTGTGTGTGTGTGTGTGTGTGTGTGTGTGTGTGTGTGTGTGTGTGTGTGTGTGTGTGTGTGTGTGCACTTGGATGGGTGAAATGTAAAGCACGAATTCCGAGTATGGGAACACCACACTTGGCCACATGTCATTTCACTGTCACTGTGTTTTTCTAATTAAAAGTCATGCACATATAGAAATTAATAGTATTTCTAGTATGAAGACTCAGTAGCCAAATAATAAATTAAAAAATAATGATAATAAATATTAAAAAGTCTATGAGATGACCAGCTTAATACTACTAGTTTTTTTTTAACTCCAATTATCGTATATTTTGTTTGCAGAATAAATTATCATTGCTGACTTCTGATTGGGTAAACAAGATTACTGTCATATCCAGCAGGGCAAAAAAAAAAAATTGCACCTTTAAATCTTTTCTCTTTTTCTCTCTCTCTTACCTCCCCTGAAAAGTCATATTCATCATCCAAACTCATGACTAGTTTCACACCCTGCAGGCTTATTTCCAGCTCACAAATAGATGGGGGATGAAGATGTACCGTCCTCTTCCTTGCCATAGCGATCTGAAAGACAAACAAACACATTAGTTCTTGTTTGCATCATACAATGTATCATTGTGCATTCATTGAGTGCTATCTCACACAGATAAAGCACAAACTGATACATTTCCTGTTTACGGTACCTTCTGCATGGCAGCACACAGGATGCCATTGCCTTGGTGATAAGGAACTTCCACCGAACCCAGGAATTGCACTCGGAAGCTTTCCATCCAAGCAGGGTTCCTCTTCATTGCTATGGAAACACACGTATACAGACAATGCTGACTCATCAAGTGCTTTAACAAAGAGACCAGATGTGAAGGCCAAAGAAAAAGAAAACAGTCACATATTGCTTACCAGAATGACTCTTTTACAGAAGTACATGTTTTCCCCCAAAAAAATCCAGAAAAATAAATTATATTTTGAAAACACTGTATTTTCAAAATTCTTACTCATCAGGTCTTTTGTTTGGCCAACAACCTCGTGGGCATAGTATGCTGGGAAAATCCCTCTGGCCCCTGTGCGCATGTTATACCCACGGTACCAGTAATCATCCTCCTCTTCCTCAACGAATAATGGATCATCAACGTCTAACTCCAGCTCATCTGCATGTCGTGGGATGAACCTGCAGCGTGGGCATTAAAACTTGCATTTGCATTGCATGCAAAAGATATTATGAGCAGTCAATTAACTGTTTTAACAGATACAGAAAAAGAAGAGTTCCTTGAGGGTTTGTGATTGGACTGTAAACCAGACTGGAGCTTTTTGATTAGAGCTACTGTAGGTGTTTTTAGGTTATAGTGTGGGCAGCATTGCTCACCTGAAGACCGCTCTGTGAGTCTGATCTCTTTCTTCTCCATTTATAGTGCACGAGAAAAGCCCAAAGGACTCTGTGCCTGAAACACACATAATGCAGATGCATTATGTCACTGTATACTGAGATATAAGCCCCAAGGTAGTGTGTGTGTGTGTGTGTGTCACAGAGTACTGCAAAACTCATTTAGAAGCAGGTCATACAAAATCCTTAATTTTCTGATGCCATCTCATTAGGATTATTAAATATCATTTCTGTTCAGCGAGACAGGCTCCTAAATTATGTAAAATGATCATCTAAATCTCTTAAACTGTACTAAAAGGGCTCCGAATGGCTCTGTGAATGGGAATGAATTTAATTTGGTTATTTATTTTGATAATATACAACAATTTATTTTGCGTTTCCTTCTTGAGCATATTTGAATATTAAACCTTTACAGTAGCTTTAAAAATGTTGCTGTGTTAGTCATATTTGTTTAATCCAGCGAGATAGCAAACAATAACAAAGGATGGATTTTTGGCACTAAGAAATCTTTCAAAGAAACAAAAATGAAAGGATCATTCACAAAAACAGAAATTCTGTCATCATTTACTCACCTTCATGGCATTCCAAACCTGTATAACTTCCTCTTTTCTGTTTTTGTCCATGCTGTGAAAGTTAATGGGGTCCAAAACAATACTGGACCACATTTACTTTCTTTGTATGGACAAAAAACACTTGAACACATTTTTCAAAACATCTCATTTTGTGTACAGGTTTGGAATGAAATGAAGGTGAGTGAATGATGACAGAATTTTCATTTTTGGGTGAACTATCCATTAAATCTATTGTGCACGGTGTTAAATTTCACTTACTGGAGGACCGTGACGTGCTGTTGACAAACACATTGAGGAACTTCTTTGAGAAAGGTAAATCTGCCTCAGGGGAGGAGTCTTCTTCAGAGGAGCTTAACAGCAAATCAGGTCTCATGCCTCTTTCCATCTGGCCCTGGCCGTAAATATCGTCATCTTCATCGACAACTTCGTCATCACAAATAGTAGAGAGTCCATCACTGTCCTCGCTAAGAACAGAAATACAGCGCTTCAGGCTCACCAGCTCAAGTGTTGTGTTTTCATCCACCACTAGGGTGTACTTCATTGAATCGTACGCCAAGGAGTCATCGATGGGTCGGTCGGAGGTTGTGTTCCTTAACTCTCGCACACTCTCGTCAATAGGTGGGGAGCTGTCCAAGTAAGTCTCGTTTCCATAGGGTGAAGGTACCTTGTGAAGATCTTCCAGAAAAGGGGAGGTATCTTGCTCATCTTCATCGTTATCTGTCGAGTACGTAAGACTGAAACAGTGATTGGTCTGTGCTGTTGGGAGGTCCAGCGTAAGGCTGTTTTTGACTTCTGTGATTCGCTGCAAAGTGATCTGATCGACCCGTGTCTCCCGTCCCTCATCCTTGTCGCTGATTATGCTCTCGCTCAAGCTGGGAGACTCCAGCTCCTTCATTCTCTCCATCATTAAGTCATTATTTGGCTCCTCCTCTTCTTCTTTCCGCTTGTTTTTTAATGAGTTCTGGGATGGGAAGTCCTCCGATTCATAATTCTTTGTCCTCGTATCGAATCGCTCTGTAAAGATGGGTGTAGCGTTGACATATGTGGGGTTGCTCATGTAAAGACAAGCGTCCGATCTCTTGCTTTCCTTCTGTCCCTCTTCAGATACATAGCTGGCTTCTCTCTCCCTCTCTTCGTCCAGTCTCTTCTCTGACTTTTCAGAGGTCACTTCCAGTGACTTTTCTTCTGAATTCTGCTTTTGTGAATTGAAGCCATCCATCTCATTGAAAGTATCTGTTTCCAAGTCCGACGAGGGTGAGATGGTGTCAGAGATTGAGGCTGAGCGTTTGAGGCACTCTTCTGGGCAGCTGATTGGGTAGGAGCCTTCTGAGATCATCCTGTTGACCAGGTTGCTGAGAAGCCAAGGAGAATCCGAGTTTTCACTGAGCTCGTCCTCTGACTCGGACTCGGACTCTCCCTCGCTGTTACCATCATAGTCATCCACAGATGGCATTAGTTTGGGGCCAACAGGCAAATAGAAGGAGCGTTTGAAGCTCTCAAGACTGTGGTCAGGCTCAATCTTCAACAACAGCTGCTGAGAGCAGCTATCCTCACAGGGGACGGAAGGGGGAAGAGTCTCATCTGGATCGGCCTGGTGCTCATAACCCTGTTCATCATCTACATTCTGAAGGCCCATCAGAGCTTGGCCATCATCTAGTTGTAACATGTCTGGGCTGGGGTCTAGACCTAGTGAAGGTTCTTGTTTAATTGGCTCAGGTTGGCCCAGAAGAAGAGAAGCTTTTAGACCTACAATACCGCTGTCCTGTTCAGGGTCCAGCTCCTGGTCCAGTTCTTGGTCTGAGGATGGGGAGCTGGCTTCTTCAATGGAATTGGTGAGGTGCGAAGAGCGCCCGCTGCTGGATTCACTGGTCAGGTCCAGCTCTGTCTCTGAGATGGAGGAAATCATGTTACTAGCAAGTGGATCACATGTAAACGCAGCCTCAAGTTCCCCTTCAATATCAGAGTCTGATCCAGGAGAGCTAAGGTCATCGCTGTGGCGGTCTGACTCCGCATAGTGTTTGTCATTCATATCAGCGATACCAGGATCAGAAGAAGGAGAAGTTGTGTCATTTGCAGCAGCAGGTTGACCCTGACGCATGTTTCGAGGTTCATCCATAGCGTCAAGGACGTCTGATCGACTGGACGACATGTAGCTGGAGACAGAAATGGACTCAGCTGGTTCAATGCAGGGGAACTCAACGTAAGAAGATGCCTTATCTTCCTTGCAGGTCTGATCATAGGTATCCTTACTTATGAAGTCAATGTCAAACTCTTTGTCCAGCTCCTCATCCGATAGCGGAGTCTCAGCATCGTTACCAAGAGGTGCAGTTGAGGACAGACACCTACTGGTGCCATCGTTTTCCAACTCTGGGTCGTCAGCGGTCTCTGTGGTCACGGTATAAGTGTCATTGGGTTGAGAGCAGCAAGGTCGACATTTGATATGACCATTCAGGTCATGGTCGACCTCGGTATCGGAGCACTGAGAAGTGCAGTCATCCACTGAGGGAACAAGCTCGCTTAGAGTGGATTCCTCAACATCAGGTTTCACCTCAGTCGCCTCAGACCCACTTGACGAGTTATGTTGACCAAAGGAGCCTGGTTTGGAAGACAAGAAAGATTTAGTAAGAAAAAGAGAGATGGAGGGGAACTGAGATAAGTTGAAAAGGATAAGGACAAAACGAGAAATGTTGCTAAAGACGTCCAATATAACCATGATAATGGATACATTGTAACCTATATTAATTTTGATTAGCCATTAGCAATATGACTTCTTACCATATTCAGGTCGCTCTTTTCTGTTGCCCTCAAAGTCATAAAGCAGCGGCCTGCCAGGTGACTGATGAAGACCACAATGTCCTTGTGGGTTTGAGGGTGTAACATTGGCAGAGCCGGTGGTGTCTGGAACCCCCGGGCATGTGGTAGTTACATGGGAACCATCCTCAAGGCAAGAGTGGTTTGGAGACAAACAACCTAAAACGGTGAGTAAAATGATTAACAATAAGCTACATTTATAGCTACATAAATATCCAGAATAGATATTAATCAATAGAATATGATCAGTGACGTTCTGATGCAATAATTGTATGAATATTTAGAGTTTGTATAGAGCTTTTTTTTTTGGAATCTGTTAATATGTTTTGGAATCTTGGATTCGGTTTTGGAAACTTATATATAGATATTATTATTATTATTATTATATATATACTACATATAAATAACAATTACCCTGTGAAGTCAGGTTTCGAAGAGAATCTTGCCAGCTTGACTTTCGTGGTGACACATTGCTGTTGTTGTTCAGGGAGTCCTGAGATTAGGACCAAAAGAAGAGTTTAAATAATGAGAACATATGTTTATTGATATATTTATTTCAGGTGTGTATAAGAGGTACCTGTGAAACTGGTGCAGTCAGGTTTAGAGTGGTTGGGCGGCTCTTCAGGGTCCCCAGAGTAGGGGAGAGGGGAGGAGATGCTGATGGTGAGGGAGGGGCATCAGGATCTGCATCCTCTTCTTCTTCCTCATCATCATCTTCATCATCGATCATCTCAAACTCTTGGAAGTCATCTTGGAATGAGCACACTGGGTGGTGGAAATCATTCTTTTCTAGAATTAAGCAGTCCTTTACAAAGAAGAAGAAAAGAAAGAAGGGATTTTAAATATTTTACCAGAAAATAATTTAAAAATATCTGGTGTAGCACTGTAAAACATTACCATAAATCAATAATGCAGCCTGAAACAGGGGTGACTGAATGAACCAGTGAAGAGCAATTATACACCAAAAAAAATCGATATCCACAAATATCAGTCAGCATAAACAAGAGCAAATGCTTCACATGTCTACCATGCATGATTCAACATGACCTTTTTCTCTGCTGTTAATGTTGTGTTCCATTCATTAGTTGGGCCATATGTTCACCCTGGACTGGATGAAGTCTTGACTGCTAGCCAGGCCATAATTTCTGAAACATGTTTACTATATATATATATATATATAGATCAGTGGTTGCAGGAAAACAAACCCTATCTTGCAGATATGTTTAATTACAAATACAGCATATACAGTGCCCTCCACTAATATTGGCACCCTTGATAAATATGAGCAAAGGCGGCTGTGAAAATAAATCTGCATCGTTTATCCTTTTTATCTTTCATTCCAAAAATTCACAAAATTCCAACCTATCATTGAAGTAAAACAATTGAAAGTGGGGGGAAATCTCATTGTGTAAGAAATACTTTCTCTAGTTCATGTTGGCCACAATTATTGGCACCCAATTATTGCAATGTCCTTTTCCCAGGGTAACAGCTCTGAGTTTTCTCCTATAATGCCTGAAGAGTTTGGAGAACACCTGATAAGACATCAGAGACCATTTTCTTCATACAGAATCTCTCCAGATCCTTCAGATTCACAGCTCCATGACGGCGCTTCTCCTCTTCAGTTCACCTCACTCATTTTCTACAGGGTTCAGGTCAGAGGACTGGAATGGCCATAGCAGAAGCTTGGTTTTGTGCTCAGTGACCCATTTTTGTGTTGTTTTCGAGGTTTGTGTTTGGATTATTGTCCGGTTGGAAGATCCAAACATGGCCCATTATAAGATTTCTAACAGGGTCAGTCACTTATTGACTTTTTATATGTTGGTATTTAATAGAATCCACGATGCCATGTGTCTAAACAAGATGTCCAGGACCTCCAGCAGAAAAATAAAAAATACAGCAGTATATTTCATTGTACACATGGGGTACTTTTTTATCCCTGTGTGCACCAAACCCATCTTGAGTGTTTGCTGCTAAAAAGCTAATTTTTTAGTTTCATCTGATCATAGAAGCCAGTCCCATTTGAAGTTACAGTCATGTCTGATAACTGAATATGCTGGAGTTTGTTTTTGGATGAGCTAGGAGAATTTTTCTTGAAACCCTCCCAAACAACATGTGGTGATGTAGGGACTGTTTGACAATTTTTTTCTAATGTTTTCTGACCCCGAGACTCAACTATATTCTGCAATTCTACAGCTGTGATCCTTGGAGAGTCTTTAGCCGCTCAAACTCTCCTCCTCACCGTGCATTAGGACGATATAGACACACGTCATCTTCCAGGCAGTTTCGTAACATTTTCTGTTGATTGGAAATTCTTAATTATTGCCCTGATGGTGGAAATGGGATTTTTCACTGCTCTAGATCTTTTCTTAAAGCCACTTCACTAATTTGTGAAGCTCAATTATCTTTTGCTGCACATCAGAAATATATTCTTTGGTTTTTCTCATTGTGATGGATGATTAAGGGAATTTGGTCTTTGTGTTCCTCATATTTATAATCCTGTGGAACAGGAAGTCATGGCTGGACAATTTCATGCTCCTAGTCACCCTGGTGTGCTAAAAAATTTAAATATGAATGGAATATACTTCAGAGATATTTTACTCACAAGAATTTCTAGGGGTGCCAATAATTGTGGCCAACATTAATTGGAGAAAAACATTTATTTCATCATGAGATTTTCTCCCCACTTTCAATTGTTTTACTTCAATGATAGGTTGGAATTTTGTAAATTTTTTGAGGGAAAGATCAAAAGGATAAACAATGCTGATTTATTTTCACAGCTGCCTTTGCTCATATTTATCAAGGGTGCCAATATTAGTGGAGGGCACTGTATTTATGACTGTAATACTGAAACTAACATTGAGTTTAAAGGAATATTTTAGATTAAAAAAAAACTAATTTAGGTTGTTACAACAGGAAATAATTTAGACATCCTTCAGTTGGTAAAAATACAATAAAAATGTATTTACAGTAATGTGCTTACAATTGAAGTCTATGGGACAATTATACAAGAGAATAAAAAAAACAGAAATGTGAGACTAAAAAAAAACATATTTTGATAAAATACTTAAAATTATTTATTTTATTAAAAAATAATAATAATTGTAAGTTCATTACTAGAAGCTTGTTTTCATATTTACCCTGGGATTTTCCTTTATAGTTATTAAACTAAATGTAGTACGGTACTAGATTTTATCGATCAGTAATTGATTGGTTAGTGAAAAGTGGGCGTTACACCAAAACAGAGTCAGATTCAGAGTCTGATTCATATCATTCACAATGTGTATTTCCCTTTAAAAGGGAAAGTGGATGGACTGCGGATGGACTGGACAAAGCTGAGAGAATCATGTCTTATGGGGAAGGGCAGATGATGATCGATGTTAAAGCTCCTCAGGTTACAGCGCCCTTCCAGGAAAACAAGTCAATGCACTTACATAAGCCTAACGTCTGATATTCACCTCAATTAAGAACGCACTCACTAGAGTTAAAATTCTGTTTGTTGCTTGGCAAATGTGTGTGGGTGATGTCATTAAAAGTCTAACGCTGCATTAGATTCACAACCAGCTGGCACTACAGGGACCTGAATCTATACGCCATCTCTAACCAAATCAATACCAGCAGCAGACAAACACACTATGACCGATAACCACACTTAGGAGAGAGAGACATATATACTGTAATGCTGTTCTAGCTGTACTGTATGAGTTAGTGTATAAATGCTCGGTTGAAACTCTATCGTTCTGATATTTCCAAGGACGAGGCCTCACCCCTGACCAGCACTGATTTTACATCCCCGCTCAGAGACGGAGTCAGCATTACACCAGCAAAAAGTGTTCTGCTGAGCCAGCCGAACTCACACAGAAGTCATGAATGGATGCAGTGCTGTCGATGCTGACCGCATGCAGAGCAAGGGAGCGATGAAGAGGAAAAAATAAAAGATGCAGTGTTAGAAGGTGAAGGAAAAACCATAAGATTGTAAATAGAGAGAAGCTTAAAGAGCACACATACACACAAACACTACAGCACACACATACACACACAGATCAGCTGTATACTGCAGTAGAAGCAGGAAGGAGGCGGGACAGTGATACCACTGATGTCTCAGACAAGTATCTATACTAATACAGAGACATTAACTACAGCACTGCACTGCATAATCAAGGGCTCTTGAATAATTCATAAGACAACCTATTCATCAGTTCTGAATGAGTAAGTCAGTGTTGCCTGATTTATTATAGTTACAAAAAAAAGTCAATTTTTCCAGGTAATCATATCTCGTTTACTTCAAATAAGATGTAAATCAAATTATATATTATAGTATATTATTACGAATCTTTATAGGAAAGACCAGGGGTAGTTTTTACACTTTCGTGTAAACACTTTTTATTACGCAGCGCCTGAAAGTAGTCCCCAGCTATATCATAACTAGTTACCTAGCTGGGGACTACTTTCAGGTGCTGCGTAATATCACTGCACCTGCTGCACAGATGGTACGGCAGCAACGTTCCTTGATTATTACGCCAGAATGAGAGTATAGTTCCTAGCCATATCGATCTAGAAAATCACAACTTTTCATTTTCGGTCGGTCTTAGTACACGATGTAACTACAGAAGAGTCAAGTTTTAAATAGGAAAATTATCGAAACTCTTTGGTCATTTTTGATGACCAAATGCTAATGGTCTAATCCGAATCAATGAACTATGCTAAGCTAAGCTAAAAGTGCTACCGCCAGACCCAGAGATCGGCTGAATGGATTCAAAAACGGTAAAACTCAACTGTTTAACTCTAGGGGAGGTGTAAAATGAGCCTATTTCCAAAAAAAGTGGAGTGTTCCTTTAAGAAACTTTAGGAAAGACCAGGGGTCGTTTTTACACTTATTTTACTTTTTTTTTACCCCAATAAATATTTCTGAAGGTAAGTTTATAAGTTTTTTTTTATTATTAATTAAAATCTTACACCTTAAAATCTTGGCAATAAAATAAAATAAAATAATAATAAAAAAATTTAAAAAATCATTGCCTAGGGGAAAAAATATAGTTCACTGTACATATGTTGAACTTTTATTTCTATTGAAAATCTACCATTTAATACTCTTGAAAAAAATATTGTTATTAATTGTAGAAAAGTGAATTGCATTTTAAAATACAAAATGTTGAGTAAAAATCTACCTTGATTATACAGTTAATTATACAAACTGTTGTCTGAATGTATGTCAGTTTTTACTCAAAATCTGAGATATAGCTCTTCAGACAACTTCCCCATGTGACTATCCCTTGTCAACCCTATATACAATTATATATTTGATATAAACCTAAAATATTTTTATAAAAAAAGAAATACAAAAAAAAAAAATCCAATTAAAAAACACAAAGGTCCAGTAATAAAATACTGTGAGAGCAGAAATAAAGGTCAATAGAGTGTTAGCAGGAATCGCCCACCTGCACATAGCACTGTTTTCTGCTCCACCCTCTGAGCTGATGACATCAATAATAACTGAAGGGTTCTGAGCCACAGGACTGCTCAGTTTAGCAGACTGCAATGTGGTGAAATGTTACCAGCTAAATACTTCCTCTGTATACATGAACTAGAAAGCAAATGTGTAGGAAATGCACGAACAAATGTACGTAGAACAACACACATACTGAGTATTCACACACACACACACACACACACACACACACACACACACACACACACACACTGCTCCACAAGAAAAACATCTCACCCTCTTGTCTTTGATCTCTCATTATGAGCAGTTTGGACAGACACTAAGACGGCACATCTCATGCTGCTTAGCTAATCCCTCTCTCACACACACACACACACACACAGTCATCAAACACTATAATTGCAGATTTAACCCTTAAACATGCACTTTAGCTCTACATGATGGGTGGGCCTGAAAGATGGTAAGAAATAATATTTATATATTTCAGCTATCTTAATGAAGGGTGCACAGCTAGGGAACAAATAATGGACAAAAATATAACATTGTTTTAACATAATAATTATTAACAAATTTATGAAGATCCTAATCACATTCATAATGTGCTCTTTTGAAACCAATATCTTGCACTTTTTTAATAATAAAATGAATTGCTTTCATCAAAACATTCTTCCTACTCTTAAATTCCTTTTCTTTTCTTCTTCTGCTGATGTAGTTAAGGCTGCCGAGGCGGGAAGCAGTGCCCCACATGATTTTAAGCCACATATTCTTCATTAAGAAATATATCATTTTATGCAATTTAAATGAGTTGTGAATGCCGTTTCATGTTGTTTTTCCAATACTGCACGCGACTCTGTTCAGTTAACGTTCATCAACAACATACTGTAATATGCAAAACCCCAGAAACCCAAATCTGTTAAATGTACTCTGAGAGCCGGAGCTCTGTGTGACAGAATTAATAATCCATGAAGGAAGCGAGAGAGAGAGAGGGTGAGAAAGCTGGAAAGAGAGTGAGAGAGTGTTTGGAAGGATGGAATTTTTGGCTGGAAATGATCTGTACAAGAATCATTCTAGAAATGTTCATGTCAAAATGTCACAATTGTTACTGACTGGCACAATGAGCGCAGCCACAAATAGCTTAAATGTATTTATCTATATTTCACAGCATTTGTAGGTATGTTTTTGTCATGAGATGTGTGATATGGAATGTCAAAAACTGATTCAAGCTGCAAAAGAAAAATTACACATTTATGAAAACCTACTACTGTACTAAATTGTGGGCTTTCTGAAAGCTCTAGCAGAAATCACATAAATAAAAATAACATTTTCACATAAGGCATCAAAAGAAAAATGGATAAAACAAAAATCGGAGAAACTGATTTTTAAGAGATGAGCAGATGAGCGGTCTTCACTGGAGAAGTGAGCCTGATATACAGTATCTCTCCGTTTGTAATTGTAGGGCTTTAATCTGTTATCAGAGAGGTAGAAGAACACCATATTTTTAGAGTTTACAAAGATTTTTTCTTTCTGAAAGATTTGTTATTCAGCTGGTGAAAGCTCAGTGAGCTACATGGGAATTTATCATTGTAGCATTAGAGTCATTACAACATTTAGCACAAAAACAATCAAAGGTTGTAATGGGATAAACTAAATTATATTACATTAAATTACTGTTTGGAGAAAATGACAAAGTTTCCGTTCAAAAATATTTATAACTCTGAGAAGAAAAGTCTGAACTGTGAGATATAAACTTATAATTGTGAGAAAATTGTGTTGTTTTTGTTGTTGTTGATGTTTGTTGTTGTTGTTTTTAATCCATGCTGAAAAAAAATAATTGTGTGATATAAACTAAGATTTGTAAGATGTAAACTCGGAATTGCAAAAAAAATTAAATTCTCATAATTCTAAACATTCTCATAATTCTGAGTTTATATCTTGCAATTCTGAGAAAAAATGGAATTGTCAGAATTGCGAGATAAAAAACCCCATCACAATTACCTTTTTTAATATTTTTTATCCTGTGGCAAAAACGGGCTTCCATAATAAACCAATTTTCAATGTCAAATAGTATAAATGTCAACATCACAGCCATGGTAGAAAATGGGCATTACAATCAGTCCACAAATATACTCTGATAAGCTCCTCCTCCTTAGTTACTGTTGCTAACCTGTCAAACATTCCTAGCATTTGTATACAGTCACCAAAAAAGGCTACAGTATGAAAAGAAGGCTACCTATGAAAAGTGAAACTGGACAAATATGATTTTTGATTAAGAATCAAAGCAAACACTTATCACAGTTAACAGTTTTTTTATATATATAAATTATGTCAAAGGGATAAAATATTATTGGTAATTATTATTTGTTTATTTCTAATACATTTCTTGACCTGTTCAAATGAAAAGCTAAATCAGAAATGTAATGTTTTCCCAGGAGTATATAAGTCACCTTAATCACACAAAAATGTTTATCATTAATGATAACACCTCAAATACAAAAAAAATATTTCCAATCCAATAGCTATTGTTCGTATAAACCTTGAAGGTTTCTTATGTAATTGCTCTTAGTGGCACATTGGAGGCACAGAGGATGTCTTCTGTGATTTTGTAGACTCTAGTTGCATAGATAAGGGACAGGCCCTTCAAACACGGTGCAGTGTTGCTTCCACGTGACATAATCCTGTGGGACAGGCGTTTGTGTGTGTATGTGTGTGCTGAATTATAGAAAAAAAGAAAAACTGTAGCCTGACACACTGCATGGACTCTGTCGCCCACTTTGAGATCATCCAACCAATCAATAAATGACCAGCCTATAGACCGTCCAATCACCATCCAGAACCAACTAATCAATCTGCCTACATACTGAACAATGTGAGGTCACTGCATGCTATGATGCCCACAGACTGCGATTGTGTGAACCGAATCACTGAATTTAAATCAATTTGACACACCAAAGGCATGTGAGGTGTTATAATCGAAGCAATACATGCATGTTTGAACCTTTTGCAGAGAACACAGGCAGACAAAATTAGGAGCAGGGTGAGGAAGAGAAAGTGGTTTTGTTGTAATAGGACTAGGATGCAGAAAGCTGAGAAGAGAGGTCTGCATAGCAGCAAACTTCACTGGGTCACCAGCCCTTCTACTGCAGCCGTGGCACACAGCCACTGCAATAAAACATTTACAATCCCTCAGAGCAGCCAGCACACACATAGTATCAAATACAAATATTTCCACAATCACATCCATATTAACACAGTACAAAGGGAAAAGACTTCTACATTTGGATGTTTTACAATAGTTCAATATAAGTTCATGTTTTCATTCCATTTAATGTTAACATTCAGAATTCAACTGAGAATGTTTTTTAAATCAGGGTCATCAGATGCGACATGCACTTTTACAAGCTGTTTGAACTGAAATGTGTGTTGGCAGTGTGTGTACACAACCACCCTATAATGATAAAGATCTACCCAGTGCTCTTTTTTTTATCTCGTTAAATCATTTCCCCTTTCTCAAATTGAGCCGATCTCAGATGCCTGTCTGTGTGACGTCACGTGAGACTCCCACGATAGTTGATTGACACTAGCGTTTTACCTTAGACCCTCCCTGAGTGAGCTGTCATCAGTCCGCCATTGTTGCGATGCCGGAGCAGATGTAGAAAAGAATGTCTCCATAGCGATTGAGGTGTTTTGTTGTTGAACATAATGAACATACTGTAGCAGTCGTCATTTACTCCCGACATCTGAACCGCTGAAGACACAGTGGATTACATTTGGTTCTGAAGGGAATGCGCCCCCTGATCAACCTAAATGCATCTATCTTTGCGCAAATCATTCGGGATCCAGCTTTACCTCCAGAAGAAGTGAGTGTAAGGTTTTTTAATGAATCTTTGCAAATCTCCTTTCCTAATAAAGTGCTAATTAGCAAGTTTCACAATGAATGCAGCTAAAGTTTACCATCTCTCAGAGAGCGGCTCGGAAGAGAGGGGCGGGATGAGCGGAGCTCATTTGCATTTAAAGCAACATGCAATAATCAGCTTGCTGTAGACAGAGCTGTTTTTGACAGGGTAAAAATTGTGTTGTTTTGCACTACCATTGAGAAATTTTAACCAAACTATGTAAGTAAGTAAGTAAACATTTATTTATATAGCACCTTTCAAAACAAAGTTACAAAGTGCTTTACAATAAAAAGATTAGTACAGTAACAAAATACAGAAAATACCATCAAAATTGTGATGGACGGACGGACGGACAGACAGACAGACAGACGGACGGACGGACGGACGGACAGACAGATAGATATTATGCTTTCAAACCTAGAGCCTTTTAAAATGCAAATGAGCTCTTTGAGATGCATGACTACCAAGTGAAGTGATGACACTATTTCCAAAGGTGCGATAAGCCACATATTCATCCATATGTAAATATGTGTATATTAGCTGCTCTTCCTGAATACATAAACAGCCTGCTGAGCATGCTAGAGCTTACAGTTTTCTGGAAGTACCACACTAGACTGTAGTACACTAGACTCACTGAAAAAATAAAATAAAATAAAATAAAAGGATGCATTGTGAATGGTTCATACCTTTTCGTAAGGGTCAGAGTCGTAGTTGAGGCCTATGCCACAATCATCTGTGATTTCAGACAAATCTTCATCATCAAACTCCTCCAGACTGATGTCATGAGCCGGCCTGCAAACAGAAACATAATAATGAATACAAAAGTTCTCCCATTATTTGAAATACTCATAAATCAAATCATGATTTTTTTTTAAATGTACTGAAATCAGTAGGGTTGTGTGAGGGTTAGAAAATATCATCACCTCTGTATAAAAACCATAGCATCTATGAGATGTGCTGGCTAATATACGTGTGTGTATGTGTGTGTGTGTGTGTGTGTGTGTGTGTGTGTGTGTGTGTGTGTGTGTGTGTGTGTGTGTGTGTGTGTGTGTGTGTGTGTCTGTGGAAGTCTGATCTGAAATATGAGCTGCCAAGACATAGCAGCTGATTCCAAACACACAGGTCACTAGCCTAAGACATCCACAAGGTCACTCAGATAAGCACACTCTTTCATATGCGCACATACACACACACACACACACACACACACACACACATTCACACAAACACAAACACAGAAGCACAACACCAGCTAAGACATGGCCACCACACCTTTAAACAACATCATTTCTCTCCTCCACCTTCCCCATTCATTATTGATAAGTGGGTTAGCATGCTGCTAAATAAGACCAGCCTCTGTTTTGCCTTATTTGGCTCTGCTTTGGCTCAGCAAAATACATTAACCCGGATTCTGGTGTATGCTAGCCACTAAAGCAGGGACGATTTCATCTCAGCTGAGCTCCACTCGGCTGACAGCAGTGCTGCAATGCAGCTTTTCACAGTCAGAGCGCCACAATCACACAGATCTGTGATGTATGGAGGATCCACGACAGAACAAGAGAAAGAGGGAGGAGGAGAGAGACTTGTTTACTGGGTGTGCTTGTCTGAAAATATTGATATTTTTTAATATAGATCTGGATTCAGAAGCAGAAGGCCCTGTGTAATGCTTTAATCAAATTTTACTGTAATAAGTCGTACAGTTATTAATCTACTAATATTGCTACAAAAATGACATAGGATGAAACATGCAGGTTAATTTTGGCACTAAAATCCGAATGGCTAAGCACTTTAAAAGTTGTTACAAAAAAGTCAATATACTGTATCTTTGACTGCACGTCAGTTAAATTCTATAAATTATGTAGGACGCTGAAGTTGAGCAGTCCAAAATGTTCCCCTGACTGCAAATCGCTCTGGTCCTCATATAAATAATAGTTAGAAATTGTTGTCAGCCCATCCATAAACCTGAGAGCAATAAATAAATAAATAATATTTTATTAAGTACATAATTAATCAATCCATTAACTAATAATAAAAAATTAAATAAAAATTGTTTTAAAAAAGCCCCAGGCCCTGTGAAATAGTTCAATGCATGTCTTTGATTATGTCATTTATGAAGAAATGGAACATTTAAATAGAATAATTTAATAAAAATGAAGTAAAATTGACTAAACTTTGTCATTTAAAAGAGAAGTTCACTCTAGATTTTTATTTTATTTTGTGGTTTCTGATCCCCTGTGTATACGCCTGTTTGTAAACCAATATCATATATGCACATCATAAAAACAGCTTCATGTGGGCAAACATGATTTATACTGTGATGAAATACTTCCTGAATGCAGCATTTGCTCATTTGTGTTGTTTTGGTCCTTTAATGTGATCATTTCTCTGCTGGCACTCATATCTTTTTACTCACAAGGTGCATTTAAGTGAATCACATTCATCAATAATGACTCATTGTGTTCTATGAATGTTCAAGCTATTCCTGGTTTTTGTGTCACAGGTCAAAACTGCTGAACTCATGATTAACTATGCTGACAAAATGTTACCAGTCATCTTCTAAAAACCACAAATCATTTCATCAGTAAATTATACCTCCAAAACAAATGCTAAACCATGAATTGGTCTGTATTTAACAAATGAAGCCTTGCAAGCTCTATAAACTCGTTGTAATGCCTCCATTTCAGAAGTTCTAATGACGTCAGTAATGGCATTCACTCAGCCCTCTTTTGAAAAAATGAGCAAAAATAATAAAATAGTATTAACATACTTGCGGAGGAACCTGCTAGTCTCATTCAGAAAAGCTCAGTTTGGCAGTGAAGTGTCTTTCAGAGAAGTGAACACCACCCAGTATCAGTGTCAAATGTACTGGGCTCCAGTCAGCTCTGAAATGGTTAAGTGGCTGTTCAAAAGGTAGTTGTACTTGTTTTTTTCACATTTCTCTGGGCTTTTTGACTGTATGATACAAATGAATGCTCTTATTTGACTTCATATGATTTCATTCTAATCAACTATACAAATGTATGTCCTATTTTTCTACTGTTGGCAGTTTAGACTATAGATATTAACAACAGTCTAAAAGTTAAATCTAGAAGTTAAATATTAAAATGGCACCTGCAGTGTAAAATGTTTTGTCATTTAACTTAAATATATAATTATATATCATTATTTTATTCAGTTAAAGATATATGTATTTAATAACACCGAATCGACCTGACAATATATGTAAAATTGTTCAAATTCATAGAGCTGTGGAAAGCTTGTTGTTTCAGTGGCCTGTCTGTCACAGCCTGATGCACAGCACAAGGTAAATCAAGTGTGTAGAATCTCATCATGTGTGCTGACCTGTGGGTCAGATTCCAGTTAAATGAACAGGAGATGGGCTGGTGTAATCAGGGATGTCAGGCTGTTGTTGACACTGGCACCTCCCTCCTCATTTTCCCCCAACATGGCAACCCTGACTCTACTGGAGCACAACAGAACCAGACTGGAAAGGTCAACTACTACTAACTAGTTCTCACATCTAAGCAAGAAATGGGTGTTTTTTGGGGGAAAGCTGTGTTTGCTTTTTGGTAACTTGATAAAGCAAAATTATTGATGGTTTTCTTTCACCCAGATGCTCCAAAAAGTTTTCTGAAGAGGGAAATATATACTTGTTAATGGATATGTTAAATGGATAGTTCACCCCAAAAAAATTTTTTATATCATCATTTACTCATACTCAAGTTGTTCCAAACCAGTATGAGTATCTTTCTTCTGTTGAACACAAACTAACATTTTTAAATTGGAGAATTTTTGTAACTAAACAGTTGCTGTTATTCATTGACTTCCATAACATGGAAAAAATACTATGGAAGTCAATGGCTACAGCAACTCTTTGAGTACCAACATTAATATCATCTTCTTTTGTTCAAAAGAAAAAAAAACTATTCTCACTATCAACTAGTTCTTTATTAGCATAGCTATTATTAACATACTGGCTGTTTATTAGTACTTATAAAGCACAAATTCTGCATGACCATTTTCTACATCCCTAATCCTACCCAATACCTAAACTTGACAACTACCTTACTAACTATTAATAAGCAGCAAATTAGGAATTTATTGAGGCAAAAGTCATAGTTAATGGTTTGTTAATAGCGAGAATTGGACCTTAAAATAAAGTATGACCAAAAAAAATAAATCATACAGGTTTGCAACAACATTTACTCAATGAGTAAATGATGACAACGTTTTTGGGTGTACTATCCCTTTAATTTCACCATCCTGTCTTTTTTTCCCTTCTACAGAACATAAAACATTTTTGAAAAAAAAAATCGAAATATCTCCTTTCTTCAACAGTAAAACAGAATTTTCTGAATTTTCCTTTATAGGTGAACTAAGTAGTATGTTATAGTCTAATCAAACAAACAAATAAATAAAGTCAATATGATTCAAAGTGGATCCACGTACAGCAACTCGTTATGGTTCATTTGAACAATCTCTGAGTTTTCCTCTCTCTCACTCTTTTCTTCCAGAAAAAGCTAATATTTCTCTAACCTCTCTGTCAACCTGCCATCCTGATCAGAGCACCATTTACAGGGATTTCAGCGCTGAATATATTTCTACATGAGCCTCTAATGACCCTCCCATGAGATGAAACACGGGAGTGTGGAAATAATCCCACATACATGAGAAAACCCCAGACAGTGGATTGTGTGCTTTGAAGATGTGTTTTAATGAGCTTCTGTTTAATCACTGAAATATCAGAGGATTTAGAGGAGCGTCGCTCCACTGAGCAAGTCAACCCCACCCCAGTTTGTGTGTGTGTGTTTAGGGTATAATGCCACTTCTAAGACTAGCTAAACCAAATCGTGCCTCACACATTTAAAAATAAATAAACAGATCTACAGCAGATCTCTGTCTCCATTCACACAGTCCATGCTCAGATCTAAACTGTGGCTTGACAGCAGACGGTACAGGAGCTCCTGGGAGAAGCTGTGCTCTAGACTCAGAACCACACTGTGATATTAGTTACAGACTCACAGTGATTCATGAATTATGAATGAGTTCACATAAACCAGATCTAGCAGCAGTGCTAATGACGGAATGCATCTACAAACACATTTAGCTTTGCATATTAACCTACAGTAAGTGGCGAGATATTTAAAGTCAGTTATTTATTGTTAAATCAATTAAAAAGGTGTGAGGGAATAGGCGAGATCATTAACTGTAAGTCACAGCGACAAAAATATTTAGTATGTCCCATCTCCAGATGGGATGTTATTTACATAATTAATCAAAGATAAAACACCTGTTTTCTCAATGAACTTCTAACCTCTCCATAAACAGCCTTATCAATCTTGTACATTAAGAGATTATTTATTAGGATTCTTCACTGATGACCATCTCGATGGCTCCTCATGTTTGATTGTTTCCCAAAGACCCAATTTTACTTTCTAGTCTTCCCTGCAAACATCAGTTGGCCGCTCCAAATCCGTTAATCCTAATTACAAAAGGTGGGGCATGTTTCAGGCCCTGGGGGACGCACATATGCTGCCAATCATTGGCTGTTGCCATAGTAGCTGCGCTGTGCAAGGGGTGATGTCACACCATTAACAGAACACCACTGAGACACACGGCAGGTTAAGTAGGGTGAGGTCACCTCTGCAGCTGTCACCATGACAACCACATCCCACCAGAGATGGGCTTAATGTGCTGAATCATGCATCTATTCACCAGGCTGGGTTGTTTTCAAACAATGGTGACCTCTTGACTGTTGCATGCACTGATACTTCAATACATTACAAATGCAAAATTTTTTCTATAACGATAATTAAATGATTTTTTGCTTGTACTAGTTTAGGCTTGTCATGGATAAATAAATAGGATACTAAAACCGGCAGCAGGCAGAGGCAAGTCCCTGTCTTAATGAGTGATTCATTAAATCATTAGTTCAAACTATTCTTTCAAACAGGCTGATTCAATTAGAAACGAAGCAAGTTGAATATATTTATGAATGGATCAATGAATTATTGACTCAAATGATTCGTTCAAGAACAGATATGTTCAGATATGCCAGACAAAAACAGGCAATATTTGTGTCTGTTTGTTGAACTACTGTATAAAATCAGTATCATTCGTGATCACGCTCATATGCTGATATTCGTGAAAACGGCACTCTTTTGATATCACATCGTGGGATATTATTCAACTATATCATATATTGTAAATATTAAAAACAAAAAACATACAGGGTTATTTTTTGCTTTCATAACTTGAATTATATAGGCATTCTAACCGCATTCTAGCTTAATCGTGAACTCTCCAGATGTATTTTTTTGAGTGACATACTGTCAGCTCGCATATCATTAAAACAACATTTATGATATTATCGTAAATGGTAAATTTATTATATCTAGTTCTACATCTAAACAACAAAGAGAATGAACTGAGAATTAAGGGTCACTAATGAAGCAAAACCTCAGGTAACCCAGCATTGACTTATACACAGTACTTGACTGTAAGTGTCTGCATTAATTATGAGGAAAGGAGTAGAAAAGGAAACGATAGAACAATAAATGAGGAGAGAGAGGGAGAGAGAAATGTGCAAGACATAAATGTTAGACGAGTCATGAGAGATTTTGCAAATGACTGGCTAAAATTGTAGAGAATATGTGTCTTTATGGTTGGGTGAATATTTATATTTAGAACATGGATCTCTAGAATAACTGATTCTGATTAGTCAATTGCCGCATTTTGTTATCAAATATTGTAATATACATATACATACATTGTGCCAATCAAGTATGAATTCAATTTGTTTACTTAACATCAGTGTATCAGGCCAGTACAACACAGCAGTGTGTCAATTTAAATCTAAGTTATACCACACCATTCAAAGATATGTTATATAACAGTTCATGCTTCAAAAAAATATTTCTAAGGGCATCATGTGTGACAACAGACCAGAAATCCTTCCCAACACACTTCTCATTCTATAATGAAATGATGTCTTGTGACTCACAGCCCTGAATATTCTGATTAGACATGCTGATTAGATCACAGGTAGGTCACCAAACATTCTCATTTGCTATATATGATATGATAATGTCATGTGACCATACTGTACCATACTGTATAAAAGAATCCTGAAAATAATTCATCACAGTTCCACAAAAAATATTTAGCAGCACAACTGTTTCAATTTTGATAAGAAGCAATAAGATTGGTTCTATTGGAACCAGCAGTTATATTCTAATTGAAACCAAGCAGATGTTTACTGCCAAACATAAAACATTCATTTTCAGAAGCCGCTCCAACATGCACACACAAAACATTTTCATAGTATTTGTGTATTCCAAAGGGAGCAGCTGTAGACTTACATAAACAGCTTAAGGAGAGGCTGCTTTTATGGGTGCATTCTTCACTGCATTATATGTTTGTGTGTTATGCTCGTCTCTTTATGTCGCTATGCAGTGTCTATTTGAGAAAGTTTAAGGTTCTGTAGAGAGCATCAGCCCTAAGACCACAGTGCATTACCTAAGAGTACTGCTGAGCCATGTGTATCATCACACACACACACACACACACACACACAGTGCTCCCTGGTCAGTGAAAATCCATGCCATAACTCAACCCACACACAGTGAGAAATGGGAAAATCCCTTTTGTGTACTAATGCTTCACATTTTTCTTTTTATATCTTTTTTTTCAAAAAAAATATTTAAAAATATATGAGCTTCATGTGGAAACATCTAAATTAACTGGTTTACAACAAATTAGATTTATTATTATTATTATTATTATTAGATTAAGCAAAAATAGATCAAAAACAGTACAAATATCTACTTTCTACAGAATATTTTAAGCCATTTAAATACGTTTTGCACTTTTTGTATGCATCTACACGATTTTTTTTAAAGTTGCAATTAAAACAAAGATTATTAGACTAAAATTTTAGAAGAAAATACTATTTCCATCTTACTAGTTAAACATTTCACATTTAATTCAGTGTTACTTGCCATTTCTTTTTGCAATTATTTGTGAAATTTACTAACAATTTGTGAAAAGTGAAAAAAAATTCAGACCGATTTTTTTCAGAGTACAAAGTATTTGTGATGTGAATCATGCGCATAAACAGAGAGCCAGAGGGTATGCCACGTACAAATGTGTACAATGCACAAAGCCTTTTTATCATGCCAGTAAAGCTACTTCAATCTGAATAGAGAGAGACTGGGATTTTCTCTTCATTAAGACATCGTCCTGAGGCATTAGAGAATGCAGAGTGCGGCCCATTATTTCTGCTCTGAGAGATGACAGGTTTATGGGAGGACAAGGAGAGCATATGAACCCACAATTCCACTGTAAAGTAAACAATGAGAGAAAACGGATTACAAAAATGTAGATTAAGAGAAGAACAGCTGGAAAGAAAAGCAAGAGATGTGCATCAATTTGAGCTGACAACAAAAACATCACATTGGCATTTTTTTTAAGCTGTCAAAGACCTGTTTGAAATCACCTGCGCGGGACTTTAGGTCAACGCTTGACCTGAGATTGTCAGACTGTCAGACATGTGATGTGACCTACCAGACTGTTTTGATTCATTCTGCTGGAAGCTTAGGAGGACGTTCTGAGGACGTCTCCGCTCACATGTACTGAGGGAAATGTAGTTTTAGTATAAAGGTGGAAGGATTGCTTTGTCTCTCTGTCTGTCTATATGTGTTTACCAAGACTGAATATACCTTTGTGACTAAACATCACCTTCATTTCAGGAATAAAATGTGATACAATACACACCTTTGAATTAATGCACTAGATGACAGAGCGACAGGAAGACTAGCATGCCATGGAGAAAATGAACTGTCACTCATAGGATGGTTAAAGCCAACAATTTCCCTTCAAAAGTGGTTAAATCTAAACAATATTTAATTTACTGTCACTGCACTTTAATATTTACTTACTTTGAGCAATTTAATCAAAAGAGGATCACATATATATTTGTTTTAAAAGCCAACAACCCAACTGTATTTTAATAATTTAAAATAATTATGATGATAGTTCACCCAAAAATAAAACTTCCTCTCAGGTTATCCAAGAATAGCACTTCCTCCAAGTCCATCCCCACAAATTAAAATCCATATTTGACATACAACATGTTTCTTTAAAACTGCTTTGGACTGTTTTCGCTTGTAAAAGGTGCTTTATCTGTGCACATTTCTCTCCTGATTCAGATGAGACGACTAGAGAAAACAGTATTATGGATAGAGGTCTTGAATTTAGCCAGAGGCAAGAGTTTGATATGAAAAACATCTTAATGATGGATTTGTTTCAACACACACACACTAAAAATAAAACTATAAAAATATGGCACAATATACTGTATAATTTGAATTAATTTTTCCGTATTTATTTTTTTACAGTATTTTAAATGTTACACTTCATTGCATTGTGTTTTAGAGTTAACAGAAATGTCCGTAAAATTAATGGATAATGTCTTGTGTAATGAGCTGCCAAAATCCAATTTTACGGATTTTTTTTTTTACAGTGCAGCTTTTAACTTCACAACACTTAACTGATGGACTGAAGTCATGTTGATTACTGGTGGATTTTTGTGATGTTTTTATCAGCTGTTTGGACTCTCATTCTGACGGCACCCATTCACTGCAGAGGAATCTTGCTGAGCAAGTGATTTAATGCTAAATTTCTCCAAATCTGTTCTAATAAAAAAAAAAAACTCATCTACATCTTGTAGCAGATAACAGGAGAAAAACTGATGCACTGAAAGCACCGTGCTAATCTACACTATAAAAACTGTTTTGTCAAATAACCTTTATGCAGTAACATCTAAATTAACTGCTTTTATTCAGTTCAAATATAAGATTAATATGTCTCAACCTGACTATTGTGTTACACCAATGAAAGTCATTTTAAGGGTTGGATCAGGTGGAAATAGCTCCTTACAGTAGCAACTGCAATTATTACAGTTAAATAGAACCGAGAATATACTGTTTTCAGAAAGTGACATGACTCTATTCATACATTTAAATGACTAATACTCAGTTGTACTAGATACATTCACATGCCAAGAATTACCTATCTACTAGCCAAATTAATGCACGTCAACATTTACTCATTTATGCTACTTGTAGGACTTAAATTATGGTACACAATGACAAAAAATGAGGTAACTCCTTACACTCAATACCTATATTACATGTTCCTGTAATATTAGAGTAATACCAATAATAATGTGCAATTACAAGCAGCTCCGCAAACACAATTAAGTACTTGTTCATTAGTATTACACAGCACTATATAATTACACAATTGTGGGAACGCTGTAATGTGTGATCAAAATGTAAAATGCAGTTTTGAGCATCACAACAGGGCGTGGGCCTTTCCAGTATGCCAACTATCTCAGAGAGAATGCGTCAGGCAATCACATGCCAGGAAAAAAAATAAAAAATCAATCGTCTGTCCTTCACTCAATTTCATGTACATAAGTGCATTGTTTTACATACACATTAAATTAGCAGCAGAAAAAAAGACAAGAAAAAAAAAAGAAACAATAACAAGGGCGTTATTGTTGATCTACATCAGCAAAACAAGGATGCTGAGCATCACTGCTTGCGGATGCTGATGATGCTGATGCTGATCTCTGGACGTGTTTGAGGACATTACAGATACATAAACAGCGCAGATGGTCACACATGACCAGCTTATATGAATTAAAAATGGCAGAAGAAAAGGAAACCCCGCGCGTACTCGAGAGAAATACTGCGTGTCTTACCTGCATCCCGGAGGAGCGAGGGAGTGGAAGGTGGAGAGAGAAAACATCTCTGCCCTGTCCGCCATCTTCTTAGTGACTCAAAAACAGAGACTGCAGATGCAGATGTCCGCAGCCCATCCACAGACGCTGGAGAAGCGGATATTAAATATGATCTCGATTTATTCGCTCTCGTTTTCGGCCACACTGACTGCTGACGCCCGCTGGGAATCAAACCATCAAAACGGCCCAATCGCTGATCCAAAGAAATGAGAGTCAGATATAAAGAGCGCACATAGGTGGCGATGTATTGATATCGATTATCTTGTGTTTCAGTCACACACCTGCTGATGAATCAGTGCGCTGTTTGGCGTGATCTGCGCGCATCTGATGATGCTGATGCTGATGCTGATGAGGGAGGGGGCAGAGGCGCGTGCATGGAGCTCATAGAAATAGAACGAGCGGCTAGAATGACAATCAACGTTAAACGGGTCTATAAGTGGGTGTGGCTTAGAGTTCCAGAGGCGGTCTCTGATTGGTCAGGTTGATGGGTAATTCGAATTTTATTTATTTATTTAATTTCTCTCTCTTCACTGTTTATTGAATTAAATGTCGATTAAAGTTTCTCAGTGTCATTATTCAGGTATAAATTAGGGGATCATTCCACTAAATGAGTGTCTTTTTCTGTTTAAGAAAAGTAAATTTAAAGAATTTACATCCTTTTAAAAGATAATTATTATGACACTGTTTTTTTCTTGTTTGTTTGTTTTTTTCTTAATATAATTTTAACAACCTGGGGAATAAATAGCAAATTTGTTCATTTATGAACAAAGATAATAAACTAATTATTCTAAGAGAATTACAATACATAAGATTCTGAAAATATACGCCATAAAACAAGCATTTGAATTTCGAGTTGTTAAACAACACAAATATACCTACTAATAAATATTTAAATATAATATTTCTTTGAAAATGTAAATTTATGAATGTAAAATGTTGCAAGGAATAGTGATTAGATCATTAATAATTAAATAAAGTTAATACGAGACACAGAAAATCACAAATATCGGTTAATATAGGCTACAGAAGTTTTGGGAAAAATCCTTTCTGCAAAATTATAAGACAAAACACTTCCATAATAAGTAGCCTAGATAATTGTTTCTTCAAAGTGATGACAAACGGAGCAATTCGGTGAAAAACTGCCATTAATGTTTATACATATTTGTTAGGTACAAATTTTATGGAATAAACCTGATATTACGTGGCATCAGTTAGGCTACTAAATGAATAATAAAGTTTGCTGCGGATGCATTTGTATGTCAGAAACTACTTTTTTTTTTGTTCTTTTGTTTTTGTAGCCTATACACGTATTTATCTCCAAAAACGTCTTGAGATTGAATTGCCTCTCAATGGAGGATTTGTTTTTTTGAGCCGCCCAGCGCCATCTAGAGGATGAACGGGTTGTGTCTCTTTTAAAACAGTTAGTAGCTAGTTAACTGCTCAATAATCGGCCTCCGGATCCCGTTCAAGAGCTACGTAAGATTTTGCAGCACGATGTTGCGTGTGGACAGAACACAGACTGCAGTTCAATATCACTAAGAAATCAGTGCCCTCTGGCGAAACATGACAGTCACTCACAATATCAGCTCATGTGCTTTCAGTTCTCTAAAACCAATTATGTAATAATAACATGCCAGCATTTAACAGACAAATTAGCCTATAAACATAAGCACAAAATGATTAATTCTCCTATTTATGAAAATAACCACTGAAAAAAGTATTAGAAGGTACCTATGGTGCTCCTATATTTTTTGGACGTTTAGGCTATGTACCTAGAGAATGTCATGATTTTATGGGCATGTGTTCTTTAAAGTGCCTGAGAATACCATAAGTTACTGTAAATTAGTAAAAAAAAATAAACACAAAAGTATGCACAGAATGTTCATATGAAATATTGTGCAATGTAAGACATCTCTGCATGGGGAAAAATAGGCAGTACTAACAGGTTAATTATCAAGCACAGCATGTTTGCTCATATCAATAAACATGTGTCTATGTAACAATCATAGATCATTCAGTTGGATTATTAACCCTCGTTCTGCCACAGAGGAGCTGTTCAGTGATCGGTGCTGAAAGCCTTACTAACAGTAGAGTAACCACAGTGGTGGAAGTGAGTAATGCAGGGAACACGGTGTGCTGCACTTCAAATATGAAGGTTGTTTTAGGACGTGGGGTTTCCTGTATAGACAAAATATTTGCTGACAAAGTGATTTTAAGGTTGAATGTGTGTGAGAATAAAGAAAGACAGAGAGAACTTGAGAGACTCAATGCTGTACTCCCCACAAATGCTGTAAGATCTGATCAAAAAATGCTAATCTTTACACTAATATAGCCTCTCAGAGTATTAGCCAGGCTGCTTTTAAGAAACACAGACACTTTAAACATTTTTACTTTTGTTTTTCATTAAACTTTTTCTCCAATTCCTGATTTATTTTTGCCCCAATTAGTTTCTGACCCTGCTATCTACTATCTATCTGTCTATCTGTCTGTCTGTCTGTCTGTCTATACAGCAAAAAATGCATCTGTTGACTGATATAGCTTACTGAGAATAACATAGGTGATACAATGGAAGGCCATTTCCTCCTAACTCTCAACAATAACAGAGCATTACCCACACAGATACTGTCACACTAATACACATTACACTAAAATAATTCTATAAACATTACTAAACAGTACACAATCTAACATAAGACTAACATAAAAATAAATAAATACTTTTAAAATAAAATGTTACACTTTGAGTTTTCAACAATAAGGTAAATCATACATTTACATTTAGCAGACGCTTTTATCCAAAGCGACTTACAAATAATAAATAAATAATTTCTAAATAATTTTATTCTTCCTCTAAAAACACATTTTAATATTATGTTTAAAGTGAAATTATATATTCTATATTATAAATGTCCGTCAAGTTACTTCAATTATCTAATTCATAGATTTTACTGTAACGTTATCCTTTTCAGTGCTAACCTAACTACACTTCCCAATACTCATTGTAGTTGTAATAAAACTGACCAATCAGCGCTCTGACTTTAAGGGGGCGGTACTAGAAATGCGTTGCGTGCCTATGTGCGTGCCGCGCTATCCAAATCTGATTGGTTAAAATAAACGTCAATCTTCTTAAGTCAATCTGCACTGCAGTGACAAAGCTAAAGGAAGTAGTGGAAGTGAAGTGGGAAGATGTTTAATTAACAGCCTTTACAGTTTGTTTATACGTCTGCGTATTTAATGTAACAGTTAAGCAAAAGTCATGTGGAAAGAATAGTTAGTAATTTTCCCGATATCTTTAATCCAACTGTCTTTTCTCTCGCTGTAAACGGTGTTCTGTTATCGCGAGCGATTAGACGTTTCATTGTGCGCTTGTGATAGTGGTGCATGTGCGTTTATTCACGTTCAGTTAATGCTGCTTCTGGGGGCGGATAGGTGTCCTTACTTATAGCGGTTCGGTTCTTTCACTCTCTTTAAGGAGCGTTGGATTTAGATCATGAATTGCAGCCAGACAGTGAAGTGCATGAGTGATGGAGCTGGAAGTGTAGGTAACGTTAAATGCGTCGAGGATGACGCAGATTCAGACAGACCTGCTGGCGGAGACTCACTGATGGCGGCCGAGGAGAGACATCCGAGAACAGCCAGTCCCCGCGGTGTGAACGGAGATGATGATTCTGAAGCGGAGTCCCATCAGGAGGGCCGTAGCGTGGAGGTGGACCCGGAGACTAGGAGGAGGGCGTTCAGCTGGTGCCGTGACTTTCTGTCCGGATCATGGAAGGCTATATCGGAGCATGACTTTCAGATCAAAATAGTCAGGTGAGCAAACTATTTATTAAAGAACTTTAGGTCTCAAAATGATTTCATTTAACTTTTCATATACACTAGTCAACATTTGAAGTGGATCAAGACCTTTCATCAAAGTTAACCTAAAACCAAAATGAATTCTTGTCTTAGGACAACTTTGATTAACTTTTTTGATCCACTTCAAATGTTGACTACTGTATTAAAAACAATAACTAATGTGAATTTCTCCAAATTATTTTGTGTATGTGTGTGTGTGTGTGTATATATATATATATATATATATATATATATATATATATATATATATATATATATATATATATATATATACTGCAGTTCAAAAGTTTGGGATCAGTAAGATTTTTAATGTCTTTTAATTAAATAAGTTTCTTATCCTCATCAAGGCTATATCTATTTGTTAAAAAAAACTGTAATGTTGTAAAATATTATTGCAATTTAAAATAACAGTTTTCTATTTTTAATATAATTTAAAATAATTTATTCCTGTGAAGCAAAGCTGAATTTATATATATATATATATATATATATATAAATAAATAAATAAATACACACACACACACATTACATATGCATAGAAATAAAGAACAATATTGTTTTTTTTTTTTTTCCCGCAGTGGAGGACTCAGTAACCTGCTGTATATGTGCAGTTTACCCGACGATGTTCAGCCCACCGGGGTCGAACCTCGACGAGTTCTGCTCCGGATCTACGGGGCCATTCTACAGGTGTGCCACCCTGACCATATTATATGTTAAGTAGACCAAATATGCAGTTGTATAAGCTGATAAGAGTCTATATCTTGGGCAAGATGTTTATTGCCCAGTGCTGTTGATTCCCTGATGTCATATAACCATGTAATCGTGCTATGCATGTTTGCTCATATACATCTGTCTCTCTGTGTTCACACACAGGGAGTGGATTCTCTTGTTTTGGAAAGTGTGATGTTTGCCATTTTAGCAGAGAGAGAGTTGGGCCCACATCTCTATGGCATTTTCCCAGAAGGTCGTCTAGAACAGTACTTGCCTGTGAGTCTTATACCAAAATCCCAGATTCTATATGCATGTTTTAAAAATAAACCTTTAAACACAGCTATACTTGAATTATGCAGTCAAGCTTCAGAGAGATTTGTATGCCTTAAACGTAGATAAAATATTTATCATTCCACATATTTCTGTATGCATAATCTAAGAGTGATAATCAGATCTTTTTTCTCTTCCACAGAGTAATCGCTTGTGTACGGAGCAGTTGGGGTTCCCAGAGATCTCAGCTGAAATAGCCAGTAAAATGGCACGATTCCATGGGATGGAGATGCCATTCAACAAGGAACCCAAATGGCTGTTTGGAACCATTGACCGGTAAAAGTCTCACACTGTCTTCTAACTGCAGTCCTACGGTTATAGAAACAATCACTACCTGTGTATATATATTTTTTTAAATACATGCTTCTATCCCAGAATATGCAGATTACTAATCATACCTGAAAACTGTGTAACTGTCAAAACATTAGCTTATATTAAGTTTGTAGCAACACTGGCTGAACCAATGAGTTTGGCTGTTTGGGAATAGCTGTTTTAAACAGACATACTGTATTTTGTTGCAACTGTACAGTAATCACAAGCTTTAATTACTTTGTTTACCTCAAGAATAACAGAATGTGCCTCAGATAATGGAATTGAGCTAGTGTATGAAATTAACCTTAATATGTTTTTGTAATTATTTTTAAATTAAGCAGATGGTGGTTTATCATGTTTGCTGTGTATATTTCTATTGGCATCAGTGTTGAAATGACTGTTTATTCTTCTGAACAGGTATATGGAACAAGTTAAAACAATAAAATTTGTGCGTGAAGCTCACATCAAGAAATTTACCAAGCTAATGAAGTATGATCTTCCTGCAGAACTGGAGAATCTGAGGTGAGAAAGATGACATGTAAATTAAAAGAGCTGAAAGGATGAATGGAAAGCGTGTTGTGATACTTGAACTTCCAGATAACAGCAAATGGCCATGGTATAAGTGCATGTACAAACTATCGTTCCAAAGTTTGGGGTTTAAGTCTTTTATGTTATGCAAGGCTACATGTATTTGATCAGAAATACAGTAAACAGTAATATTGTGAAAATACAATTTAAAATTACTGTTTTCTATTTGAATATATTGTAAAATGTAATTTATTCCTGTGATGCAAAGCTGAATTTTCAGCAGCCATTATCTAGTCTTTAGTGTCACGTGATCCTTTGTCATCTTATCATTCTAATATGCTGATTTGGTGCTCAAGTAACATTTATTGTTATCAATGTTAATGACGGTTGTCTTGCTTAATATTTTCAGGATTCTTTGATGAATAGAAAGTTCAAAAGAATAGCATTACCTTTGTAACATTATAAATGTCTTTACTGTCACTTTTGATCAATTTAATGCATTTTTGCTGAATACAATTTTTTGTTTGTTTGTTTTTTTAAGAAAAAAAAACTTACTGACCCCCAAAACTGTTGAACAGTAGTGTAAGTGTGTTTATATGCTAACACCCTTAGCCCAGTTCCAGGCATCACTGATTAGGCACACTTACAGGAAGCTGCATTCTGTACATACTCAGCTTGCTTGGTCAATCACACACACACACACACACACGATTGTGTAACTTTTCTCTAAATGAAATGCTTGTCTACACACTGTGTGTTCTCCTGTCTTTTTCTGCACTTTTTGTTCAATGGGCTTTTAAACAATAAAAATAATATTTTTAAAAGCAGGTTCATAAGATCAATATGATAAAGTAGCTCTTAATCATATGCCGGTTCTCTCTCTGTCAGGTCACTGCTGGCAGCTACTCCCTCTCCAGTTGTGTTTTGCCATAATGATGTACAAGAAGGTAAGAGATCTCACATTATCAATGACGTACAAGAAGGTAAGAGATCTCACATTCACTTTCCTACACGCAAACCAGAGTCCTGCCAGCTGCCTAATCTGGTGATCTGATACGTGTCTGTCAGTCACTGTTGTGTTGTACCTTTATGTAACACATCTGCCCTTTCACCTATAAAATCATACTTTGTTCTTCAGGCAATATCCTCATGTTAGATGGCCGAGAGAATTCATCTGACAAACTAATGCTTATTGATTTTGAATACAGCAGCTATAACTACAGGTAAAACTACCCTATATAACATATACTATGTGTGCTTGTCATTGTATAGTTTAAAATAAATGCAGCTCTGAAGAACTATTCTTTTGGTCTGCTCTGAGTGCAGAGGCTTTGATTTTGGGAATCATTTCTGTGAATGGATATATGACTACACATATGACCAGTGGCCCTTCTACAAGGCAAAGGTGGAGAATTATCCCAACAGACAACAGCAGGTGAGTCACAGCCAGCTCACCCACACACGACAGCCTATCATTAATTATCTTAATATTATACAAGATTAGACAAGGAAAAAAACTCTTAACAAAGGTCAATTTATAAATGGTCAACTGAAAAATAACAATTCAGTTTATTTGGATATCGTGTTGTACAAATCCAAATAAGCTTTACAAATAAAACATCATAGGACAGAAAGTAAAATTGAGGACGTTATAAAATGATTATGTATTAAAGCAGTATTCTCAAGAAAACCCTATTCAAACACAAAATCTTTCACGTTGAAGTGAAATTATTTAATTCACTACTGTTCACTAAATCCATCTTTCAAATTTGAGTTTAATGTTATCCAATATATTAAGGAATAAACTATGGTGATATAAAAATGTGAATAAAAACCTGAAACCTTAGAATCATTATAATATGCCAGATTAATAGTATTATTATTATTATTTTTAATACTATTTTTTTTTTTCTTATGCAGATGCAATACAGCATCATCATAAATTATATTTGACATTTTGTGCTTGGCATTCTATAACAAATTGATGACAAATGATTTGTCAGTTGATAGATCATTTGTGTTGGACAATGTACATGTAGTTTGGTGAGGCTGTCATCTAGTGGAACGTTTTGGAACTGACGTGACATATAAAGTGTGTCAAAGGTTATCACTACAACTTATAGAGGTCAGCAGCACAGCAGCATACAATGTTAATATTTAACAGCATTAGAAATGAAATTATTAGAAATGAGTAAAATTGTGTCATGGGGCAGGGGACAATATCAGTCCTTTTTAAATATCAAAACACAATGGATATTCGTATAAATATTATTTTGAGCCTGTTTGCGGTTTGTTTTTCAGTTACATTTTATCAGACACTATCTGTCAGAAAAGGGGGGCATTGCACCTGCTGACCAAGCCAGGATAGAAGAGGACATGATCATTGAGGCAAACCGGTATGAATCGTATTTACTATCAGACTTTTATTGACATAACATGGGAAAAGTGCCACTGTGTTCCATTTGATGTATTTTCACCTTTACCTAGTAACCTTTTTATCTGTTTGTCTCAAAATCACATACACAAACAGGTTTGCCCTCGCGTCTCATTTCCTCTGGGGTTTGTGGTCCATTATTCAAGCCAAGCTCTCCAAAATCGAGTTTGGATATATGGTAAACTTTAAAAAAAAAAACACACACACAAACAAATTATAACCCTTACAAACATTTTTCTAATCACTCTGATGATTTTTTTAGGACTGTCATTGTATTAAAATTTTTACTTGATAATTAACTGTCGAGTAACTGCATGTCAGTGGTGGCCAATACAGCACCTAAAATATAAATATTCATTTATACATTCATATAAAGTTAGTAGTACATGTCCATGTTATTTGTCAATTACCCATAAACGAATGAGTAATGAGCTCAAACAGCATCATAGTCATGTGGACAGTAAACAGAAGTATGTATACAGAACAAACCCCCTCTGTTCATCTGAAGACATGTAAAACAGAAAAGCCATATCTCCTCATTTCTGTCTCTCTCTTTTGTTTTTCCCCAGGACTATGCACAGAACAGGTTTGACACATACTTCAAACAGAAGAAGCTCTTTTCCTAAATTGTGACATGCAGAATATGCTTCAGGAAATCATTTTGCATCACCTATTGTTTAGGTTTGATTGATTTAAAAAAAAAAAAACATTCAAGAAAGGGCACAGTACAAAACAATTAAGACTCCTAAAGAACGGTTCATCCTGGGGAACATTAATTTTAAATAATGAAAAGTCCAAAGATAGCCTGCCTTAAAGTCATTTTGTAGGGCTTTATAGTTGTTCTTGTCCCTTCAAAAAAATTTGAAGGTAAAAAGTTACAAATTATCTGCAACTGGGGGGGCATAGAATTTAGTGACTGAAACCTAGATACAATTCACATACTGTTCGTACCTCTTCATTGTACAAGGCAAACTGTAAAATTAATTTTGTCAGTTTATTTATAATAATGTAACTGTATTTTTTTAATATTTAATGTTTACATTTTATCTAACTTGCGTGTAGTCAACATTATCTATTAATTCTATCAAGAATCGATCCGTCCATCATGTCTCTTCATTTCTGTCCTAGTTTCAAATACTACATTTGTTTGTACTTTCATCTGAAAACAAAAACAGCATAGTAGCTTGTTTAATTTTCCTCCCACACAGTTTTAAAACATTGCGATATTTACATACTGTGAAATACAATGCACGTCTTTTTTAAACTCAGGAATCCATGTTAATTAGTTTCAGAATGGCACATAAACTACTCTTTATGATTCTGATGGCATTTAACTTTCAGTTGGAAAAAGTATTAATAATTGGAAATAATCTTGAGTCTTGAGCTATGCTTTTCTGTGTTTTACTTTGGATTTGACCAGTCTTTGCTCTGCCATATTGATATGTAGCAATAACTATTGTCTACAGCCATCTTGTATACACTTGTATATAGGTTTAAATATAGTCTGAAGTGCACATAAAGGAAAGGCCACCTCAAGAACAGAAGTTTAATTACCTTTGTCCCATTTCTAAACACAAAGTTTTTTTATGTAACTGCTGATGTGATTTTCTGTTTTAATTGTTTTATGTTAATTTATATTTTTTTTACTTGTCCAAAGCAAGTATACTGTGTTTTGTTCAACCAAATGGTAAAACCATCTCTGAATGATTCTTCAGGTGAAAAGAGGCAAAGAAGAACAATACAAATGAAGGGTAGTAGCATTATACAGTGAATTAGTGGGATCATCATCTTAAGAATCATGGTACATTGTTGGAATCATATTGAGAGAATTTGAATGGTCAAATTGATGCTCTTGTATTAGTCCCTGTCTATAAACAAATGCATCTGTATCATTTTTACAATGCTTTCTTTCCCGTATGTTGTAGCAAGTTCAGGGACAAAAGAAACATTGAGGGACCATGAACATTTTAGGCTAGGCCACGTTAACATGCTCCCAATATCATTGTTGATATTGAATCTGTGATTCTTAAATATTGAGTTGAGAAGCAATGGCACTGTTAGAACCTATGTTAACTTCTATAATTGCTTTGGCTAATTCAAGTTATACTGTAGACTTTTCTCTTGGTACTGTATGTCTCCTTTTGTTCATTTGCTGTGCAGGTATCCATTAATTTTCCTCATTAAAAAGAAATCATGCTGACATTGGTGTGGATGTTGTATTTGAATTTTTAGGAGTAACTTGAAGGTTAAAGATCTGAGCTGTTATAGCATAAGGGTTTCGAATTCCATTCCAAGTAATGTTGTCGTACAGAGATGTAGAGATTGTTTTGGGTTTAAACATTTCTGCCATAATGTGTCATATTTTAACAATATGTTTTATGTAAGATAATGCACTATTCAAAACACTACTACTGTACCAGTTCAAATATTAAGAATGTTTTAAACCCATAGATCCATATAAAGTATATTTTATATATATATATATATATAGATATAAGTATTGCTTTTTATTTCTCCTCTTTCCTACTACTTGTTTCACTTCTGTTTCAGTTTTTATAACCATTTCTTACTATGTGTAAGTTGTTGTTTTTTTAGCATGTTTGGCTCGGTGTTATTTTTTTAGGATTACTGATAAACTAATGTAGTTTGATTTGTATTTGTTATCTATTTTAATTTTAGTTAAAGTTGGAATAATGTTTGTCATTTAATTTTTTTGTCTGTATAGGTTTTTTATTAAGTTTTAGTTTTATTTAATTTGAGTTATTTTAGTACTTCAACAAACTAAATGGAAATGAAATATATGTATGTGTGTGTGGTTGTACATACAGGATTAGTGTTATGTTAGAATCATTATTATACCTTTTGTTCTTTATTTTTTTATTGTTTTTAGCTTTATTTTATTTTCATTTAAATGTTAAGTTTTGAAATTTTGTATGCATTTGTCATTTTTATTTAATTTCTTTATTTTTTTTAAATGTGTATATATATATATATATATATATATATATTTATAAAGTTTTAGCTTTTAGTTTTGAATATGTTTTAGTTGTTTTAATACTACAATCGATTGCTTCTGTTGTCCTCATTTGTAAGCGATATGGATAAAAGTGTCTGCTAAATGACTAAAAAAAAAGAATATTAATCAAGCATCATCAGTTCCCAACATGGTTCAAGTGTTGTGTAATTCAGTAGACTGAACAGAAGGGCCCACCATATTTTGTTTCCTGCTCCAGCGATTCCCTAAAATAGCTCTACTGCAATTGCTCTGGCACACAGGCGCCATATTGAGCCTTGAAAACAACCATGCATGATCTACCAAAAAAATCAGCCTGGATTTATCCTCCTTCCACCATGGAATGACATGGCCTTGGCTGGGATTGTGAGTCAGGCTTTTTTTTTATGATAGTGTAGAAAATCTCCAAATGCAAAATTTTAACTGCATTCAAATTGCAGTGGAAGAGGCATACAAAACCTTTAAGTAGTACAAGTATTAAGAGTATTCTACCTAAATAGGAACATGGCTAATATATGGCAGGTTATAGTTGTGGCATTAATGTACTTTTGCACATGGATGAAAAGAAGTTTAGAACAGATACAGAGATGTTTGAGCTTCAAAAGTAGTTTAAACTGGATTCAGTTCAGACAGACAGATTCTGATGCTGTACAAGAGGAGTCTGATAACCTACAGTCAGACGTCTGGAGAACAAATCAAGAGTATAGGACCTATCAACACCAGAGCAATGGACCAATGGTAATGGTGCAAACCAGCACACATACTTTCCATGTGAGTATCTACAACGGTATACACACAAACCACAGAACCTTGACCCACAAATAGGTAATGTCATGCCTATTGGCATTTACTTCCAGGTGGATCTGGAGAAGCTTGCAGACTGCAGCGAGTATTTCAAGGCTCTTTCCCACTCCTGCATGAGAGAGACGTCTGAACAGCTGGTGCACCTTGAACATGTTCCCTCTCCAGTCTTCCACAACCTTCTACAATTCTGCTTTCTACAGCGGTTCTGTGTTCCTGAAGACCTCCTTGTGGAACACCTATGGGTGAGCACCTACCTGCTTGCTTCCGGGTTCACCAATCGTCTACTGATTGCCCTCTCTCAGGCCTTAACGGAGCGCACCTACTTGGGCTATCTGCAGCTGGCTGAGGAACTCTGCAGTGAGGAGCTCCAAGAGACGGTGCTAACCTATCTGAGCAAGTATCTACTGGAGCGTCCACACCTGAGCAAGGGCTTGGATCCACACCTTAAAGCAGAGCTTCTCAGATTAAGGTCAAATGGAGCTCCACACTTATGCTGCTTGAGGAAGGAGAACTTGACCTCAAGGAATGACCCGGAAACAGATGCTGCTAGAAAGCTCTTCAGGCTGGAGGAAGACGGGGATGATGAGAAATGGAGTTCTCTCACAGATCTGCCTTTTGGTGCAGATAAGTGGTGCTTCACCACAGCGGTTCTCTATAATTACCTCTATCTCATAGGGGGTTATAGACACCGTGTAAAGAAGGGTTATGAGTTTAAGATGGCTTCCTTCCGCTACAACCCTTTTACCAATGAATGGGTAACGACGGCTCCTCTGATTAAGGTATGAACATTAGGATAAAGGTCAATAGCATTGCCAATGATAGCACACTCACCTACTCTTAAGGTTTCAAGCTGGTCCAAGGTGGTTTAAATAGATGCCCAGCTGAATTACAAGCAGGTGGGCACTTAACTGCACCACGAGACCATCTTGGTCAAGCTGGTTGGGTCTAGTAGACCTTTGACCAGTAACAAACCAGTTCCTCATGTTCCAACCTGATGACCTATAATAGTATAACCTGGAAAATATTGTCCTTTAAAGGAATAGTTCACCCAAAAAATGAAAATTCTGTCATTAATTACTCACCCTCATGTCGTTCCAAACCCGTAAGACCTCCGTTCATCTTCGGAACACAAATTAAGATATTTTTGATGAATTCTGAGCGCTTTCTGACCCTCCCATAGACAGCAAGGATCCTAACATGATCAAGGTCTAGAACAGACATGAGGGTGAGTAATTAATGACAGAAATGTCATTTTTGCGTGAACTATCCCTTTAAGGTCTCATTCTCAAAACACAGATTTCCCAACTGATATAAAGTCAAAGTTCAAATGTGATTGTCCATGATCCCTCTCAGCATAGGCGTCACTTCAGTGCAGCTGTGTGTGAAGGGAGAATCTTTGCTGTGGGTGGCTGGTATCTGGATTCCCTTGTGACTCCTGACTCCAACACAGGCATCTACACCGCTGTGGAGAGGTACGATCCATGGAAAGACACCTGGGAATTTGTTTCCTCTCTCCCTCTGACAGACTTCCAGTTCAGCCTGTCCCTTTCCCATGATTCCCCACTCACAACCAGCCTGGGACACTGCCTCTATGTACTGGGGAACATCCAGAGAACTGGAGAGAAACTGGTGCTGCGTTACGATACTAGACAAGGTACAATTTGGTGTGATGTAGCCTAGTGATTAAAGATCTGAGGTGGTAACCGAAAGGTTGTAGGTTAAGACAACATTCAGGTTTGATCCATGAGCTGTTGCCATTGAGTTCCTTGCTCAAGATATAAGGTTGCTCAAGGTTGACTATTAGCCTCTGGCTTCGAAGTATGAACTAACAGTGTTGTGACGTACATTCAAGTGAAACTTCCAGCCGACAACTCCAGAGAGAAGTCATATGCATGGATAAATCATTTACAAGATCAATAAGATGCATTTAGAAAATATATAGGGTGAATTTCCATTTCATCCTGACTTTAACCTGTCCTTCTCTTTGCCACAATTCTCTCTCTTCCTCTCAGATTGCTGGTGTGAACTGCTCCCCACACTAACCCGCTCCAGTGCAGACCTTCCCATCTTGCACTTCCTGGGTGCTGCCAATAGTCAGTTGGTTGTAATTGGTGGGAATAATTCTGAAACCATGGTGACCTCTTTCTGTGTGGACTCTCAGAAGTGGGGAAGAATCAGAGCAATAGAGAAGACCACTTTAATTGGCCAGGGCACTGTTCTGCATAACGAGGTCTACATGTCAGGAATGAAGGGCAATTCTGTAGTTAAACTGAACCTGCATTCACTGTCCCTCTGTCCTCTTCCTTCACTTCCTGTCACCACCTGCTACGAGAGTCTTTTCCACCTCTACTTCTGACCTTCTTTTTCTTCTAGTTTAATTGAAACAAAATGTAACGAAATATTTCTCATAAATAAATGTATCAACTTGTATAAAAGTAAAGCATTTTGCGAGAACCTGTTATTGTGGCATAATCTTTCTTTGGCATAATTAACGTTTAGACAGTACACTTTAATTGTACACAATTAGTGGTGCTTGCTAAGATGCGACCATTACCTTTGTACATACTTTGAGTTTAAGTTTTTCAGAAATTTAAACTTTTGTAACTATCTATGCTTTGGACACAAATGATTCCCCAAATGTTGAAGCTTGTTGAGGAGAGGTGTGTCATTACTTTTCCAAGTAATCAGAATTCTTTCACCTGATAATGTGAAGAAACCTTGAGGTGGGATCTTTTAACCTGAAATCAGTAAGCAACCACCTAAAACCAATCAGAACACATTAGCAAACACATTACAACACCCTGGCATCATGGCAGCAGGTTTTTTTGGACAAGAAAGCACTCCTCACATTTTCTCAACAAAATGTACAAATCCAAATTTATGCTACTGTCCATCAAGTTCCTTATTATGCAATATTAAAAAATGTGTCTTTAAGATGCCTGACCTATTACATAACACACTCACAAGCCTTATTTTAAAGATGTTTTACAAAGACACATCCCTACATGTACATAAAGTCTCTCAGTCTCATACAACAATCATCAGAATGCTCTGGCATGCAGCTGTGGGATATTGCCAGCTGCACTGTTAAGATTTGGGCCTGTGTTTGATCATACAGTGTGTTCCGACTGTACAGCCACCAGTTTAACTCTGCCCTAAAAGTATCTAGTTACACATACACAAAACGAGAGCGAGCATTTGAGGGCCACTATGTAACAAGTAGTTTAGAGTGTACAAGAAGAAAGCAAACACTCAGAAAACAGGCAACTCGCAAAATAAAGGAAAACAGAGGGAGGGAGAGGAGAAAGTTTGAGTAGAAGAGGAGATAACTAGTCACTGAGCTACAGAGTACATGAGGAGTCGACTGAAGGGCACAAGAGTGAAGAACAGTCTGCTTCCATAAAGGACATTCCAGCCCTCTGAAAGAAAATTGTATCTTATTATCCATTGAGTTTCATCTGACTTGCAGTGTTGCAGGTAATGTAAATTAATTTCTTATTAAAATTATTTTGAGACACTTTGAATCTTTCTGTTTGATAATCTTTCATGGTTAAGCTAAATTGAGTTCTGTATAGTTGCATCAGAATCTGTCTTGTCTATTTTGTCTCTGTAAAATTGTACAGCTTACATTTTTCATCAAAGTACTTCCAATATCAATTGTTATTTTGGTGATCACAAATATTTTCTTCGTAGTAAATATTTAAGTACTGTTAAAGTTTTACTAAAGTACAATTTTTAAATATGCTTTTCAATGTCATTTTTTATTGCGCCACATACTGGTGTTTGAAATTGACATTGTTCATATTCATACTGTTATACAGTATGATCCACAAAATTTACCATATAGCAATATCTGTGTCCAATTTAATATAAAAAGTGTATTTTTAGCAATTTGCATACTCTATTTTAAAAAAAATCTTCTCATCTACGCAGTCATGCGTCAGATGTCACGTGTGTTTTGGCCAGTGTTACTGAAACTTCATCACACAAGAGCCCAGCCCTCTCAGATGTTCTACTATGTTATTTCTGACGGTTCAACTTTGCCCCACTTCCTCTGGCTGCAGTCATATGACATGGAAAAAGAAACATAAGCTTGACAGTGTCATGGCATAACTGAACTCTGTGACTTCAGAGGAATACATGTCCTATGTACGTCCCTATATAGTTTCTAATAAATGCATTTTAGTCATTTATCAGAATATTACAACCTAGAGGAGACTTTCAGAAATCTTATTAAAGCATATTCTCTTTGGAGCAATTTGATGTGAAACTGCACAGTGGTGATTGATCTTAATAATTATCCAATTCATAAATTTCATGGGATATTTTCAGCTGCAGATCTGGACCTGTCTTTGATCATACAGTGTGTAAATTTCCTCTGCCAGGTTTCAACCTCAAGCCTTCCATAAGGACATAAATTCTCTTATTGTTATTTAAGCAGTTTAAGATTTTTTTTTACTTATTAGTTTAGCTGATGCTTGTATCTACATTGACTTACAATACACTGATCACAGGAACATTCAGGTTAAGTATCACAAATAGCACAATGTTGATAATCCATCGGTCATCCCTAGCATAACCTTTCACTTACTAGACCAGATCTTTCCACCAGGCTACACCAAAGAGCTGAAACGACATGCAAACACAGCATAAACTGAGATTTTGCTAAAGATACTCTATTATGACCTCATTTACTGTGATCTCAATCCTCAGGCTGTGCTTTAAGCCTGTATAATGGCAGAGGCTCATCAGGCAGTAGCATTTCAGTTCACCGTCACACCTGATGGCATTGACCTACAGCTGAGCCGCGAGGTTCTCAAACACATCTACCTATCTGGAGTGACATCATGGAAGAAACGTGCCATCCGCTTCAAGGTGAATCAATCAATCAATCAATCAATCAATCTATCTGTCTGTCTATCTAATGAAAATAATATTTTATTTTATTTTAAACAGAATGGCGTTCTCACAGGTGTGTACCCCGCCAGTCCCTCCAGCTGGTTAATTGTAGTTATTGCAATAATGAGCACCATGTATGCCAGGATCGACCCCTCTATGGGCATGATTGACAGGATCAAGACATCTCTACCTGTGAGGTAGCTTACTAATGCATTCATTTACACTTTAGGTATGGCCATGATGGTTATATATAAACACAGATACATAAATCTGAGCCAGTGTCATGCATGATTAAAGCAGCTAGGAAACAAACTGTCCTAAAGAACAACATGTGTAGATGGCCATGTGTAGATGGCCTATTTTTTAATAATTAGTATTTTAATATAGAAAACCTTTTAATATATTTTTTTTTCATATGTAGCGAGTTTATGACCGTTCAGACTCAGATGGTGTTGAGTGCCATCCTGTTTGCCACAGGCCTGTGGTTATCATTCATCTTCCTGCTGCGGTACATCCTGAAAGCTCTCCTGTCCTATCACGGCTGGATCTTTGAGTCACATGGCAAAATGAGCTTCTCTACTAAAGTCTGGCTGGTGCGTCTCCCATGAAATAAAACATATGTATAGTGCAGTTTAAAAAGTGGCTAGGTTTATGAATAATTCTGTCTGTTTTAGAGTCTTGTAAAGCTGTTGTCTGGTCGGCGACCATTGCTCTACAGCTTCCAGGCATCTCTGCCCCATCTGCCAGTACCGAGCATTGATGACACAATCAGCAGGGTAAAATATCATCTGCTATCATGAATATATAATGCTATCAAGAGTGCTGGTTACATTATACCCATTAATCTAAATATAAAAATTAATGTTAATTTTAAATGTATTTATTTATTTTGCATTGTGGGATTAAAAGCACTAGAAATCAAAAGCAAGCGCCATCGATTTTTTTTCTTTTTATTTTGGGAGTATTACACACTGAACTCTGTATCGGCTGTTTTCCTTTATATTATTTATTTTCTTCATTGTTTTAGTATCTTGAATCAGTTCGACCTCTTCTGGATGATGAGCAATATAAACAGATGGAAATTGTTGCTAATGACTTCAAAAAGGATCCTGCACCCAAACTCCAAAAACACCTCAAACTAAAATCCTGGTGGGCCACAAATTATGTAAGTAAACAAAGCCAGAGATCTTCTACATGAGTGGACTATAAACCCTTGGAAACCCTTTTATAATTGCTGCCAAACTAACAGGCATGTCATTGTGTGTGTTAACAGGTGAGTGATTGGTGGGAGGAGTACATCTACCTGAGAGGACGGGACCCCATCATGGTCAACAGCAACTTCTACACAATGGTGAGCAGATATCTTCATGTGGTATATCTCTTACAGTGTAACAATAAGCCTGTTAGGCAATTAGTCTTTAACCTATCAGACCTTGATATGACCATGAAATGGATGCAGATTTCAGTCCTGTGTTGATATACTTCCTATTGAAACAGGAAGTTGAGGAGGACATATAAAAAAACAAAATATTAGTCAATAATGATTTATTTAAATCAAGGACGTGAAGCGCAGACACGGGTGGTTTTAGGGTTAGATTGACATTTATGGATTAAAATTTGTATTATTTTGATTTGTTTTTCCAGGTCAGAAAAAAGGGTATATTTTGTATCGTTATAAGTCTGATTAAAGTTAATGTTGTAAATTTTAAATAGTTTAACACAATAAAATGGAATAAAAGCCACAAAAACAGAAATGGAATAAAAGCCACCTAAGAGATCCACTTTTGATCTCTGAATTCATTTTGAAAGTTAAAAACCTGACAGGTGACAAAACAACATAGTTACTCTAACAGGTATTTAAACTTAAAGGGGTCATATGATGTTGCTAAAAAGAACATTATTTTGTGTATTTGGTGTAATGCAGTGTGTTTATGCGGTTTAAGGGTCAAAAAACACATTATTTTCCACATACTGTACATTATTGTTGCTACTCTATGCCCCGCCCTTCTGAAACGCGTCGATTTTTACAAAGCTCATCGTTATGAAAAGCGAGGTGTGCTCTGATTGGCCAGCTATCCGGTGTGTTGTGATTGGCCGAATACCTCAAGCGTGAGACGGAAATGTTATGCCCCTTACTGTATTGTGATGCCGTGTCCCGACGCGACAAGACAAAAACAATAAAACCCATTACAAATGAGGCATTTGTTGCATCCAGTGGGGACATAATTACTGATTGTACTGTCTTTTTACGCGTTGCGTTGCATATCGCGCCGCGTAAACATAACACCATATCTGCATTTGTGATCGTAGCAAAGACAAACATGCACTACTCTACACTGCTCAAAACTCTCGTTTGAATAGTAAGTAGCAAATTCTTTAAATAAGCAAACGTATTTACAGGCTGTGAGACAGAAGCGCCAGACTGTCCTTGCAAAGTTTTTGGAATTGCCCCACTTTATAGAAACAGCCTTTGTGCACAGCTAGCATGGCTACTCTCCTCCCAGGTTCAGGAAATAGTCCTCCGTAAAATGCACTGCACACACTCTAATGTTTGCGTTGAACTGTTCTGGAACAGTGTTGTAAATACAACTTAACCACTGATTTCTAGTTGTTTCCTCTTTTGGAAGCCCAAACAAAGTACTTTCACTTTCACAACGAAACACAGCGTCTCCACGACATGGCGCCGGCGGCAGCAACAATACTACAGCGAGAATAATAGTTCTGCCTTCTTTCTTTGCATATACATTTGGGCAGTGTTATGCAAATCTTCCCACACAGTGATGTAGACATGTGGAGGCGTGTTTAAATGAGCCGTTTTAGGAGGGTGTGGACGAGTCGTAACTTTTATAAAGAATATCTCTTTGGGTTTGAGACTTTAGTCTTTGCAACTTTAGGGATCTTATCTATGCATGAACAGCTTGTAACACTCCAAAGAGAAAGGAAAACTTGAAATTGCATCATATGACCCCTTTACATTTCAAGTAAAAACAATAATCAATCAACTTGAATCAAATTCATAGGAACTAAACTTAAAACAGGTCCAATGGCGCCACCAGCTGACAAACTATAAAAAAAACAATTGACCTTCATAAACATTTAAGTTTTGTTTTTTTAAATAGCTATTGTTTTTTAATATCCTTATTTATTAAAACTCCATTTCTCTCTTTCCATCTACCAGGATTTTCTCTATGTGATCCCTACACACAGGCAGGCTGCACGAGCAGCAAACGTAGTCCATGCCATGCTGCAGTATCGGCGTAAGCTGGAGCGAGGAGAACTTACCCCGGTACTGACATATAAACATCCACAACACTGAATTACCATGATATAAATATAGGAACATTTCCTATCATGCCCTCTGTTCTCTTTTGTCAGCTGAGAGCTCTTGGGATTGTCCCCATGTGCTCTTTTCAGTACGAGAGGATGTTCAACACCACCCGTATTCCTGGCATCGAGACTGGTAATGACATTTTTTATATATTTTCAGCTTTGACGATAGGCTTACAGTTTCATGGATTTTTATTTCAAACCATGACATGATGGTTTCTCACACTGATTTGTTCATGCTCAGATTTCGTGCAGCATCTGAAGGACAGGAAGCACTTGGTTGTGTACCATCGAGGCCGTTTCTTTAAAGTGTGGCTGTACTATGGTGGTCGCCACCTTTGGCCCTCAGAGCTTGAGTTGCAGTTTCAACGTATCCTAGATGACAAGTCTGAACCTCAACCTGGAGAGATCAAACTCCCTTCACTGACTGCTGGGAACAGGTGAAGATGAGCTCACAATAGTCCTGCAACTGTGTACTAGAATGGGGTCCAAAATGGGGCTTCAAGAGGGTGTTCAAACAGTTTGAAAAGTATGACTTTCTTCTGTGGAACCCTTAAGAAGATATTTTGAAGAATGTTGGAAACCAAACCATTTCAGTTGCCATTGACTTTCAATATATGGACAAAAAATACAATGGAAGTCAATTCTTCAAAATCTTGCTTTGTGTTCCACAAAATAAAGAACAAAATGAGGGTGAATAAATGTTGAATGAAATCTTCCCCTTTAACACACATCCAGGGTTCCCTGGGCCAGGGCCCGTTTAAAGTACTTCAATGAGGGGGTCAACCGGGCGTCTCTGGAGGCCATTGAAACGGCTGCATTTTTTCTGACTCTGGATGATGAAGCACATGGATATGATCCAGAGAACATGCGGTGCCTAGACCTCTACGCCAAATCTCTACTACATGGAAAGTGTTATGACAGGTAAGAACCAGTGGTATTTCAGTATTATTTATTATTTTTTGTAGCACTTTATTTTACAGTCCTGTTCCTCATGTACATACTATGCACTTATTATAGTAATTACAATAACTAGGTAATAACTAAGTACTAACCCTGAACCTACCCCTAAACCTAACCCTACCCATGTAGTTACCGTATATTACCAGTACTTTCTTGGGTAAGTACATGTAAGTACACGTACTGTAAAATAAAGTGCAACCTGATTTTTTTTATATTTTAGAATATCATTGAATTTATTTATATTTTAGTTTTCAATTTCCATTTTTAATTTTAATCTTCTAGTAATTATGTGCATTTGTTATTTTGTATTAGTTTTTGTAATTTTTAGTATTTATATATTTTATTTTCCCTTTGAGATTTAGTAATTTTAGCTCTTTAGGCACTAGAATTTCATGTAATATTTATATTTTATTTTATCTCTTTATCTCACTTTATTTCAATTAATGAAAATGTTTATCAATTGTTTTGGTCTCAGTTAATGATAACAACGCTGCAAGTAGCACTTTTAAGTCTCATTAACAGATAATTATTTTTGGTGACCATGACCAGTTACACATCTACACACTGAAACACAATTCTCTCGCCTGTCAGGTGGTTTGATAAATCCTTCACTTTGATTGTCTACAAGAATGGTAAAATTGGCGTCAACACTGAGCATTCATGGGCTGACTCCCCTATCATAGGACATATGTGGGAGGTAAACAATGAATAATAATAACTGTAAATATTTAATATGTAATTAATACTGTAAAAATTAACAAACATTTTAACTTTCTGTTTAGTATGTTTTAGCCACAGACTGTTTCCATCTTGGATATACGGCGGAGGGACATTGCAAAGGAGATATCAACAAAAGCCTGGCATCCCCTACCAGACTACAGTGGGACATCCCAAAAGCAGTATGAATTAACCCTTACTTCTTAGTGTTTGACATGGGTTAACATTTAAAATAAAATAGAACTAATTTTAATTGGGTGTTTTATGTACATTCTGACAACTGCAAGATCATTTCTACATTGGTAACTGATTAAAGTTCCTTATGTTTCTCAGTGCCAGGAGATTATTGAAGGATCTTACATGATAGCAAAGGGAATTGCTGACGATGTGGATTTCTACGGCTGCTTGTTTAATGAGTTTGGGAAGGGCCTGATAAAGAAATGCAGAACAAGTCCTGATGCTTTTATCCAGCTGGCACTGCAACTAGCTCATTACAGGGTACAAGCCACACATATTTACATATAATCCCTCTGCAAAAATGTGTCTGTATATTGTGAACAAACCGTTTAATGAGGGATGTTTGTTGGAGCAGGACAAGGGTGAATTCTGTTTGACTTACGAATCATCCATGACGCGCATGTTCCGCGAGGGCCGGACGGAAACCGTGCGCTCATGCACCTGTGAGTCCACGGCTTTTGTAAAAGCAATGGAGGACAAAAGAACCACGGTGAGAGCAATATATACACAGACCCAACCCAGTGGTCATATTTGAGTAATAGCACTATTTTAAAAGCTGGTAACTTGAAAACTTTTATTTTTGCATAATGCTGCATCCACAATAAAAGATTTCAGTATTTTTCAACATCAGCACTTAAGCAACAGTATAAGCTTTGAAAATTTGTATTCATTTAAAAAAAAATTGACTTGTCTGACTTTTGCTTGTTTATCAGAATGAGCAAAGGTTAGCGCTCTTCAAGAAAGCTGCAGATAAACATCAGAACATGTACCGTCTGGCCATGACAGGAGCCGGGATCGACCGCCATCTCTTCTGCCTCTACATTGTGTCCAAAGTAATGGCCATTGACTCACCCTTCCTTAAACAGGTGTGTACAAGTCTGTCTCTTGAGTATAAAATATGACATACCTGTTTAATTTTGCTTAAGTCTCAAAGACACCTTCTTTTGCTAGGTTTTGTCAGAGCCCTGGCGCCTCTCCACCAGTCAGACCCCTCAGCAGCAGCTCAATCTCATCGACATTCAGAAGTTTCCCAAATATGTGGGAGCTGGAGGCGGCTTTGGGCCTGTGAGTCTCACTCAATCCCCCTACAGTACACAACGTGACATTACAACACGTTTAGTACATAATAAACCTGATATTTGATCATTTTTGATTCAAAACTCTTTATATACAGGTTGCTGATGACGGTTATGGTGTTTCTTACATCATTGTCGGCGAGAATCTCATTACATTCCACATTTCCAGCAAGTTCTCCAGCCCTGAGACGGTAAGTTAGGAGAATTTCAAACTTTGGCATTTTTCTTAAGCGCCACTTTGTGAATACATGATCCTGACAAATAAATTAAGGCTATACATTATCCAGATATAGACCCTTGTTATTTTCACACCAAGAACAATAACTATATTAGCCTATATTAACCAACGGATGATACATTTGTTAATGTATTTAAAATAGGAAGATTTTAATTAGCTGTCCATGTTTTTATCGTTTATCAAATGGTTAAAAAAAAATCGATCTAAAAGCTATTCCAACGATATCGTTCCACTGTGTCGTTTGTTGTGTGGTCTGTGTTGAGTTAGAGCGTTTTAAAACTTTATTGTCGAACACCGTTTTTTATCGTTCGGTTTGATAATTTATTTATCAATTTCTTTTTAATTATTAATTATAATTTCTTCTTTTTTAATTTTTTTTATTACGGTCATACTGGATTGATAATGGAAGCGAAATATCAAACATACATTCATCATTTGGTCATTTAAGGATTTTAATTTTATTTAGAAAAAAAACCTAATAATTCCTGGTGCTAATGTAATAACCGAACGTTCAGGTGTTGACCAAACTGAGAAAATATAATGATCGAGTTTATGCAAATGTTCATACAAAAAATAAGATTCAGTTATAATTTATTCAACCCCAAATCTTTCAAAACTCATGACTTCCGTGAAACAAAAAAAAAAGGAATTGTTAAAGAAAATTCTGTATTAAATGTTAATTAACCATTATTATGAATGATGATTTAGTATCTGAATCTGTTCCTTATCTTAGACTGTCTCTTTCTTTTCTGTCCTCAGGACTCGTTTCGTTTTGGGCAGAACATCAGACAGGCCATGCTGGATATAAGAGCTCTCTTCAGCACAAAAGAGAAGAAGATGTGACTCCTAAAAACAGCACGCTGTAACTTCAAAGCTGACCCAAACTGAGAGCACCAGTTTAAAGATAATAATCTGAACAAACGCCACAAATAGCAGCCAGTAGTTTATGCTAGTATTAAATAAACTTGTAAATATATTGTAGTTATTAATAGCAAAAAATGCTTATGAATCAGTGCACTAGATATTTTAGAGCAAAAGGGGAAAAGAAAGTGTAATAAAATACTGTATTTAATTGTAAATATTTTAGCATGTAGTCTTTGGCAAATGACTGTAAATATTCAATTCGTGCATATTTACTTCTAAAATGTTGAATTTACTGTGCACTTAATTAAACTGAAAAACTACACACAAAAATCTGAATCTTAACATACATCACGCACAATCATATACACATTTATTTTCAAGATAAAAAAAAAAGAACTGAGATTTATTGGAGGGGTTTCAAGGCATATATATATAATGATTAGCAAATATGAGAGCACGAGAAAGTATGACCTTTGTACAGAATATAAAAACAGCTCTACCACAGAACAGAACTAATGAAGTTCATGTGAAACAGTGAATATCACACAATACAAACAGCATCTCCAATGTTTAGCACATTCTTTGAGAAACATCAGCACCGCCATTAAAGGCAGAAGTGCATTTCCCAAAATACGAGGACTTGATTTATTAGAGAGGTATTACCTTGGATTCCTTCAGTCCAACGTTTCCACCGAACAGTGAGGGAGGGGTATTTTATCCGACATACGAGGGATAATACAAAAGTAAAAAAGCAATCCTTTCCCGACTCACTCTTCCTCGTCACTGCAGCTTCATTAACTATTGTTTCGAGGCAAATATTACGATGTGAACTACCACATGGGCTGTGCATACTAAGAGGAAAGGCTAAAACACACCATGGCTAAGTATGAAACCGCAGGTGATGTGCGAGCAGAAGAAATCTGGAAGTAATCAACAGTATCAGAGAAGAATTATACTATTAATTATTCGTTCTACTTGAAAGCTGCCTCACAATCAGGTGCATGTTCGGTTAATGTAACAGAAAACTATAGACATAAAAAGGCAATCGAATTTTCTTTGTTAAATGTTCTTCTGCTTTATAACCGTGTCCATGTAGAGGAATCTGCCCGAAGGCCAGGGTGGGCAGACGATTTATATATCATTATGATGATATATTTCAGGTGAGGCTAGACTACGCTAGCCGTTCGGGCCGCTCAGGGGTCACGGGGTCAGGTTTAAGACGTGGCTCCCGGGGTGGTGTTGACATTCTGTGTGGCCACTTGCGGTGCGACTTCGATGATGCGGGGTTTGTCGATGATGCGTGCCGTACGGTTGCCTTTCTCTACGATGCCGATGATCCACGCCTGATGACCCTCGCCGTATTTGGGAGATTTGATCTCGGCGCAAAAACGGGCTGCTTGCTCACGTGGAAGACAGATCAACAAACCCCCTACAGAAAAATACAAGAGAAAAGAGCAAAAGAAACATATGTTTAAGATTCAGACTGCTGTTTTCTGCAAAGATAAAGTGAATGTGTAATAACGGCTTAATAAGAACACTTTAACACAGGGATAAAATGCATGTACAGTAGGATCCAAATGTCTTGAGAACACATTGAAAACATTTCTCCCTATTTTAACTTAAACATAATAAAAATAGAAGTAGTTAAAAGAAAAACCATAGCATGAAGAAAAAAAGAATCCTAAAAGTTTCCACATTATGATAAGAAATGTTTCTTGAGCAGCAAATCAGCATATCAGAATGATTTCTGAAGGATCATGTGACACTGAAGACTGGAGTAATGATGCTGAAAATTCAGCTTTGCATCACAGAAATAAATTACATTTTTAACTATATTAAAATAGAAAATAATTATTTTAAATTGTAATAATATTTCACAATATTACAGTTTTACTGTATTTTTGATCAAATAAATGCAGCCTTTTGAATTCATTTAAAATAAAAAACATTTTTAAAAAGAATTTAAGTTTTTTTAACATTAATTGTGTGATTGATTTTTTATTTTTATTTTTGTACATATAAAATGCACAAGTTTTTTATTCAATTAGAAATTAAATTAAAGTTTATTTTTAATTTATTATTTCATTATAAAGTTTTTATCATTTATAAAATGTAAAATGTGGAAAATTAATTAAAAAGAAATAGAAAATGTTCCTTTTTTTCTACATTTTTTTTTAATTGATTAGATTTTTTTAATTGCTTATTTTTGTTTGTCATATATAAAATGCATAAGATTTTTTATTAAACTAGAATTTTAAATTACATTAGATATTTTTCCATTTGTTATTTATTATTATTTCATTATTCAGTTTTCATCATGGTGTATAAAATTCATTACATAAATAAATAGAAATTTTAAAGGAGCGACACATGTCTGATCTTATACCTGAGGTCTCTGGGCAGGTGCCGTGCATAAGGCCAAACATGTTCCCGCAAGCTTTGCTGACGGCCGCCATCTTGGCGAGAACCGGCAAGTTGTGAATGACGAAGGACACCTCTGTACGCTGCTGCCGGGCCAGATTCTGAGCGTGACCCAGGATCCCGAACCCGGTGATGTCAGTTGCTGCGTGTGCATTGAAGGTGTGCATCAGCCCGGCCGCTGGACAGAGAGACAGATAAAGGTCAAACGTTTGCTAGAACCTGTTATTTATGAGCCGCACACATGTCCATCACATACTGACCTGTTCTGTTGAGTCGAGCCATGTTCAGCATGGCCTCCTGATAAGCCAGTTCAACATCCTCCTGAGTGACGACCAACTTTATCTTATTCCATTTCTCTGGCTGAGACCGAGAGGAAGATGGCAAGAGTTAAACGCTGTCCAAACTATAATATGAAACTACAAATGTCTAAAACACTCACAATATCCAACCACTGGTGCACTGCGACCGCCACTTGTGTTCCTAGAGGTTTGGTAAGAACCAGCACGTCCCCTGGTACTGCATTATCTGGCCTATAAACACACGCACAAAGTTAGAGGAGTGGACAGACATACGGGTTGATTATGAAGAAACAACTGACTAGAGTATATAAAATGACTTACATGATGAACTCATTAGGTTGGCACACTGTTGTGGCCACGCCTCCCAGGACTATCCAAGGATTGATAACAGTCTGACCTCCTGTAACGGAGGTTCCCGCCTCCTCGGATGCATCCTTAAACCCCTGGATGACCAGAGGCATGACCTTATCACGTTCCTACAAAACACACACACACACACACAATATGATTTCTGTTTTGGATGCCTGTGTCATCACTTTCTGAAAAATTCAACATTTTTAACCCTGTAAAGCCTGACAAAATTTTATTTATTTATTTTTTAATAGAACAGCTTATTGAACCTTTGGACGAAATGTGCAAACTAATGTGTTTTTTGTTGTTTTATTGTTTTTAAAGTATCATATTTGATATATCAGGCTTTATGGCTCATACAGTATGATATAGTAAGAATATGGAGATCATGCTTGAGGAAAAAAACAGTTAAGTTTTATTCAGAGGCCCAAAGTTAGCAGAAATATGCAATTTGGTGCAGTTGCTAATAATTTATATGGCCAAAAAGTAAAGCTTGTAATGTAAATCAATGAGATATAACAGTGTTACAGACTACTTACAAAAAATATATATAAATGTCAGTTGCTGCTCTATATTATATTTAAGTGCTTAGTTTTATAATCAAGGCTCTTTAGTTTTTATTGTGAGCAGGACAAACATCTGGTATCATGCAGTGCAATACAATGATGATTGAGAAATGAAAAAAATAAACGTTCCTCAAAACCTGATGAATCATATTTGATACTCACATTTTAACATGATTTTTCTCAAAAATTAATTTTCACAGTAAAATGACATATGAACCACAACCTGAAGGTGGATGTTTTACAATTATACTACAAGACCTTTTACATGCTAAAAAGTATCAACTATCATTCAGACGGGAAAAAAAACGCATATAGTAGATTGTGTACATGTTTTTCAAAGTTTTGATCATGTTGATCATTTAGAGGTCTTAGAAATGGGCTTTAAATATTGTATGCATTTAAAAGGTTGAAGGGCTAGTTCACTCAAAAACTCTCATTTACTCACTGAAATGAAGACGGCTTGTATTTTTAGGTGAACTTTGCGTGTACATTTATAGGCCAGTTTCACATCTCATTAGCACTAAAGGCTTTTTCCTCTGTCTCACCTTCTCTGTGAGTTTGTTGCTGACACCAAGAAGCATCAGCATGTTATCACACTCCGTTACTCCCATGGCATACAGATCACTCAGCACATTGGCACAAGCAATTCTCCCCTAGAAACCAAGAGAATTCATAGAAGAAGAAAAAACATCAGATTGTGACAAATTTTCAGTTTATGATGCATTTGATCTTTTATGGCATTCTAAAGTGAGTATTTACCATCATATATGGGTCGTCCACTATGGGGTAGATATAGTCTGTGGTCTGCACAAGTGACAAGCCTCCGTGTCTCAACGGAATCACACATGTGTCCATACCAATGCCTGTTTTAAATAAACAGTTATGCCTTTACAAATCTTAAAAATTCCCAGCTGTGTGTGTGTGTGTGTGAATAGTTATGTACCTAGTCTGGGCATTACAGCACCGAGGAACTGCTCATCTTCCTGATAATGGTTTTCCTGCAGGGATTCTAGAAGTTTCTGGAGCACATCTTGAGGGACTTTGCAGCCCATTCCCTTGAGCTCTGTGAAGCGTGTTAGTCTGAAGTTCTTGTCGAGTTCATAACTCTCCGGGTTAAAAGATTCCCGCACCGACATGTTTAAAAAATATCACGGCCAACACACCACCTTCACACTATAGTAATGACAATCTGAAGAAGAAATAAACAAACATTAAAGTGTGTAAAGGGATACAAAATTATGACATTAAGTGTGACCGTGCAAACAACATGAAACAAGTCATAATAATAAATAAAGCATAAACACTCTGCTGTTTCACCCCAAACATGAATCAAATTAATGTAATGTATGTTGTGTACAAATGTCTTTGCACTGATCCTCTCCTTTAAATACATCAGCTCTGTTCAAAGCTCTAGCTGAGCTGAATTCACTGTCCAGCTTGCTTTGTTTACATGGCCACATGTTTCTGTTTAACTGTCCTGCTCTTTACTGCATATAGAACAAAACACCCAAACATACGTATATAACGCATCCTGCTCTTTGTTGAGACTTTATTTCCTGGGATAATTAATGTGTTGTTTAAAAAATAGATTATGTAATTCATTTCTATGGCAAATAAGTGGTTTTAGGTTCTTGGAATTCTAAAGTTCGAACTACACTGAAGTGGCGCGCGCTCTCTGTCCAAAACAGATTCTACTCAGTGAGTCGGTTCGTTTGAAGAATTCACTTAAGTGAACCGGTTGAAAAACGACTTATCGACTCGTTTTTAGCCATCATCCAAAAGCTCCCAAAACTCTCCGCGCAAATGTTTTGATTGAGCACAACAAATATATTACATGTATAATGGCGATTCAGAAACTAGCTAATACAGTAAAGAGAGCAAAAAATACCTATAGTGCAATTTGGAACATGAGTACACAATTTTAAAATACAAAAAATCTAATGAGTTTGTTGTATTGTTTCTATTTTCATCCATTTTTGTTATGCTGAGTTACCAATATATTGTTTTAAGCGAAAAATAAGGGCGTGTCTTTATAGAGTTGCATTATGAAAGCAAAGATTAAAAAAAAATCAACAATATCACTAACAGTTCAAAAAGAGATTTGAACGAGTCATTAAAAAGAATCATGTCAAATGAACGATTCCCTCGAGAATCACTCAAAACCACTGCACACGCCGATCCAACGCAACGCCTCCCGCTGCTCGACTACATGTCATCGTATCTAATATACAATATAACTTATGCATGTTAAGAAGAAAACGTTTAGAGTAAAATGAATAAGAGAAGCAAGCCGGCCGAAGTGTTTATAAAAATGTCGGCGGTGGAAAAAATTAACCCTTAAAGCGCCCGCGCCATGATTGCAGTGTGCACAACAGAGTAATAATATAAAATTACAATTATTTGGTGCACTTTACACAAATTCCGCTGATTATGTCTTCTACTGGAATAATTAAGACAGCTCTCCTCACTAGTAATGCATTGTGGCACAGTTATATTCGTGTCCCATTTCCCCTTTAATTGTGCTGTTCAGTTTGTGCTTACCGGTTTCGCTCGATACAAGAGACGCGACGCTCCCGCAATGCACCGCGCGCAGAAAGGGCGCCTGGAAAATGTGCCTGCATAGACTGACACTGAATTCAATACACTTTTTCTTAACGAACAGCACCATATTCATGATGCGCACGAGATTCTATTAACAGCTCAGGTGATTATATGTCCCTTCCGAACAACAATGCGAGCTAATATGGGTTCTGAGGAGATATTTTAATTTAAAAAGTCGAAATTCTAGTGGGGTCCTTCTCTCCCGCGTGACGTCACCACCTCCCCTTTAAAGGCGATCGGAGTGCGGCAACAAAAAATGTCCACATTAGTTTGTACCTTTAAACTTACTGTGGTCTTGCCCGTTTCATAAGGATTTGCGTTATTACTATATAAATGATCAGTTTACTGATGATAAATGTTTCATTGTGCATTTAATTTAGTTTCTTTGTAAATTCAACATGCAAATATACAAATTGTAAGCCCCTTTTCACAGTTTTATGAAAGAAATTGAACAATATTGATACAAATTCAAAATCTGTCAACAAAGAAGCGGTCAAATGTGTTACCCTTTTCTGTTCTTTAAGTATTTTGTGTCTTCTAAGTGAATTTATTGTATTTGTTTGTCTATATCTGTGAGGTTAAAAATCAGAAAATGTAATGATTTTTTTGAATATGGATACTTTGGTGTATGTTAGTTAATGCACAAATAAAAAAACATATAGTTTTAATATAGAAACTTGTGGAACTTTATTCATTGAGAGGTTTAAACTTAAAAATGTTCATCCAAAAGTAGTTGTAAATGTAATGGTTCTGTTTACTTACTAATTTTATGGCAAATTGAATTAGTACCTATAGTCAGCATACCTATAGTCATTCAGCATTTAAAACTATAATGAATAATAAAGTATAATACAATAGATAAATCATTTAAAGATAACTTTGAAGCCCACTAAATAAATAAATAAAAATGACGCATTTGAAACAAGTTTAGGTCAACCATGTAAGACACAGCCATATTTATTTGACGTCTCAGACCAAACAACTTTCCACTAATAAACATAAAGTTGATCTTTTCTAAAACAGGAATATTAAAAAGGAGTCACAGACACAACAGCTGTGCTCTTAAAGGAATATTTCCATATAAGCTCGATCAACAGCATTCGCTTTGACTCATATCTCAGTTCATAAAAGCAAACATCAGTTTGAGTTGACAGTAATGCACTTACAGTGGAAGTCTATGGGGCAGGTGTACAATGTAAGTGCATTTCCGTATGTGCGTATTTAGGATTGCTTTTACAAACCGAGACATGAATCGAGCCCCAGATGCTGTTCAAACAGCTTAACTTGTATTTAACCCGGATATTAACATGAATAGTTATTCAAGCATTTGACCGTGAGGTAAAAACCCTTTGTTACACAGACGCAGGACAATGTTCATATTCACTCATTTGTACACATTCAATAGACACTAAATCCTCTTACACAGGAAGTCAAACAGTTACAGGTCTACTGCCAGATTATATAACAAACAACACGTTAGTAAGACTATGTGCAGCGAAGATGACAATAAGTACTATTAATATAGAAAATGCCACATATTTAACCAGAAAGTGTCAACAAACAGCACAATCGTGAAATGACATCAGTTTGTTGCTTGGCCTGGCAGAGTGAATTAAAGGCACAGTCATGTTTTCTCAGCAGTCCTGCTGATATTGGTGAAGCATTTGGATGAAGCTGAAAAACTACAAACACTTCCATATATTCATTGAAGACAACTAGTGACATCTGGGACGACCCACTTTAAAACGATCAAATGAGAGTATTTGTGTTATAAAAGTGTGTCTGTCTGGAACACTAATTGAGCAGCAAAACGGTGCCGTTTCCTTCCAAACAAACTTTCTGTCTGTTGCACAGCTGACCGTGAGAATTTCAAAGCCGCGTCTCTCCATACGTGCTTCTCAGGCAGTGTCCATAGCAACTAGACATTCTGTTCTCTCATAAGCAGCACCTGCGGTACAGAAGAAAGGGTTACTTTAGAACAATAGCACTTTATGAGAGTGAAATATTAAAGATGTGCATTGCAGTACCATTTTGCATCACAGTTTCCACTTTATCAACAGTTTGCTGACATTTCTCTGAAAAATAACACACAGAAATACTAGTGGGAATAATATTCCAATGGAATGTGTCCTCTGAAGTTATTTAGAATGCTGGGATATCATGAGGTGAAGGACACTCATCAATCTGAAGCGCTTTCATTCATGCTGTGTGTGTGTGTTTGGGTCAGTGTGTCCGAGTACCTGTTTTGTGCTGAATATCACTACTGTCTGAGGCTGTCTCTGCTGCAAATCATTCAAAATAAATCACATAAATTATCACATTGAAGCATTCCTTAAATTAACATTTAAATTATTGATTAATTATTTTAATAGCACTCATCTAGCAAATCATCAATCATGAAGCAACAGCTTGGTTACAACTTTGAATCCTTGGTAATGTACGACACCACTACCTCTCTTTCTTTTTCACTTGGCTTGCATGTATTTCTCTTTGTGTCATGTTCTCACCTCTTTTTAAGCGTCGGCGGGCAAGTTTAATCTGGTCTTGCAGAATCTGGACCCAGTCTCTGGGGCCGGGAAGCTTCTCAATTCCATTGGCTGGGCAATACTTTTCTGTAAACACTAGATTCATACACATACATGTAAAAAAAATACAGATTTAAAAAAAGTTTAACTGAAAAAACAAAACAAAAAAATACTGGTATAGAAACAACTTTCACTTTTCACTAATTACAAAGAAATGCAAGTAACACAAATAATAATAAATATTTTCTGTAATAATAAATAATATATACCCAGTGTTGGGGAAAGTTACTTTTAAAAGTAATGCATTACAATATTGTGTTACTCCCTAAAAAAGTAACTAATTACGTTACTTAGCTACTTTTTATGGAAAGTAATGCGTTACGTTACTTTTGCGTTACTTTTTAAATATGAGCAGGGCTTGATTGTTTTTAATACAAGAAGTTTATAGCAAATTGTTATAGCAAATTGCAATTTGCTAATTATAGCAAATGTAAAGCCCTTTCACACCAAAAAGTGTAATGAATAAACCTCAGGCTGAAGGAAAAGTAAATTCACGTGTGAAGAGTAGAACGCAGGAGAAGAAGTTCAACACTCTTCAGCAATAAAAAAACAATGAAGCACAATTGTTAGTTTATCTAAAGTCATTTTTGCTTATTAGTATGATTTAACTGGATCATCAAAGGTCAGCAGCAAAGACATTGGTTAATAAAATGGGATTAGATACATTTGTGTTGTTTAACATATTTAATTATTGCAGGTTTGCGTCATATTCTAATTCATATTTTAATTCATTTTGATGAATACTAAATTTGTTTTTTTGCAAGTGGGATGAATTAATTCACATTCACATTTAGTCTAGAACTACAGTAACAGCATGTTCACACAGCGCACTGTCAGTCAATAAATGGGAAAAAAGTAATTGGTTTTACTTTTTTGAAAAAGTAACTCAGATATTTTCTTGTAAATTAAAAAGTAATGCGTTACCTTACTAGTTACTTGAAAAAAGTAATATTATTACATAACTCACGTTACTTGTAATGCGTTACCCCCAACACTGAAACCAAATATACAACTGCTAATATACCAATTTTAAGCCCCTTTTCACAGTTTTATGAAAGACGTTAAGCAATGTAGACACAAAATCAAAATCTTAAAAATGTGTTATGCTTTTTCTGTTTAAGTATTTTGCGTCTTTTAAGAGTGTTTTTTTATTTGTAATAATAATAATTTCTAATGATACATAAATAAATATTTATAATATATAATACATTTCACAATCATAATACATTTCACATTTAATTACAAAGAAATGCTAGTACACAAATAATACAAAAATATGTATTTAAATATTTTATATATTAATTATTATATCAAATCAAATGCTAGATGATTTTTACTCAAAACTAACATCACTTTTTTGAACATTTAAGTTTGAGTTTTATCTTTTAAACTTAACAACCAACTTCTGTTTTACCTAAAAATATATATATTTTTAAAATAAACACCACATAGTTTGATATTTTATTATCTAATGCATCTAATAATAATGCATTTTTATGTGTCCAAATACTTTTTTAGGGCCACTATATGTATGACAGTGATCAATATCAGGCAAAATCCATAATAATGCTCTCCTGTACACTGATGTTGTGTAAGTTCTGGTCTGGTCTAGTTATGTTCACAAACCTTTAATGGCTCCGACTATGTTTTGATCGAGTCCTTTCCTGGTGTCGTTCAGACCTCTCTTCCTCTTGCCGTTGGGCAGTGAGTTTGCCAGTGTGGTATCATCAAAGAACGCACACACCAGTTTCCTGAAGAGCAGGCTGCCAGAGCGAGTGTAGTTCAGTAAGATAGAGTCCAACTGTGCTTTAGGAATAAATACGTCATAATCCTCGGCCAACTGCACCTCCGGCTGGGAGAGACAGACGGGCGGGATATTAATAAAAGGAATTAATACACACTCATGCACTTAGGAATTAACACATACATTGACACACAAACTGTAATCATCCAAAATGTCACTTTTAGCCAGGTGAGACTAAAGTAGATCATATAAATAATATTTTCATATGCTCATACATACACACTCTTGTCAGAATAAACACATAACCTAGACAACTGTGAAACCATATTTATGTACTCAACCCCTTCTGTTGTTTCTAACCTTCACTCATTCAGCTGAGAGAGAAAGACATGGCCAGCTATCAGTCTGATGGGTGCAAACACGGTCCAAAATCAGAACTTGCCAAGCGTGAAAATGTGCTTTGGCAAGTGAATAAAACAAAGTTACTGGCTAGCTCACTGAATGCTTCTTTTTAAAGAATTTAATCATGCAAGCTTTTAAATCACAGTCTATGACCAAGACAATATTACAATTTGAGGATTGATACTAGATATATAGTAAGGTATATATATACACAGGTATATACTGTATATATACACAGGTACAGGTGCATCTCAATAAATTAGAATGTCGTGGAAAAGTTCATTTATTTCAGTAATTCAACTCAAATTGTGAAACTTGTGTATTAAATAAATTCAATGCACACAGACTGAAGTAGTTTAAGTCTTTGGTTATTTTAATTGTGATGATTTAGGCTCACATTTAACAAAAACCCACCAATTCACTATCTCAACAAATTAGAATACTTCATAAGACCAATAAAAAAAAAAAAATTTAGTGAATTGTTGGCCTTCTGGAAAGTATGTTCATTTACTGTATATGTACTCAATACTTGGTAGGGGCTCCTTTTGCTTTAATTACTGCCTCAATTCGGCGTGGCATGGAGGTGATCAGTTTGTGGCACTGCTGAGGTGGTATGGAAGCCCAGGTTTCTTTGGCAGTGGCCTTCAGGTCATCTGCATTGTTGGGTCTGGTGTCTCTCATCTTCCTCTTGACAATACCCCATAGATTCTCTATGGGGTTCAGGTCAGGCGAGTTTGCTGGCCAATCAAGCACAGTAACACCACGGTCATTGAACCAGCTTTTGGTACCTTTGGCAGTGTGGGCAGGTGCCAAGTCCTGCTGGAAAATGAAATCAGCATCTCCATAAAGCTTGTCAGCAGAAGGAAGCATGAAGTGCTCTAAAATTTCCTGGTAGATGGCTGCGTTGACTGTGGACTTCAGAAAACACAGTGGACCAACACCAGCAGATGACATGGCAGCCCAAATCATCACTGACTGTGGAAACTTCACACTGGACTTCAAGCAACATGGATTCTGTGCCTCTCCACTCTTCCTCCAGACTCTGGGACCTTGATTTCCAAATGAAATGCAAAATTTACTTTCATCTGAAAAGAGGACTTTGGACCACTGAGCAACAGTCCAGTACTTTTTCTCCACAGCCCAGGTAAGATGCTTCTGACGTTGTCTCTGGTTCAGAAGTGGCTTGGTAGCCCTTTTCCTGAAGATGTCTGAGCGTGGTGACTCTTGATGCACTGACTCAGCTTCAGTCCACTCCTTGTGAAGCTCTCACAAGTGTTTGTATCAGCTTTGCTTGACTGTATTCTCAAGCTTGCAGTCATCCCTGTTGCTTGTGCACCTTTTCCTACCCAAATTCTTCCTTCCAGTCAACTTTGCATTTAATATGCTTTGATACAGCACTCTGTAAACAGCCACACCTTTCAGTAATGACCCTCTGTGACTTACCCTCTTTGTGGAGGGAGTCAATATTCGTCTTCTGGATCATTGCCAAGTCAGCAGTCTTCTCCATTATTGTGGTTTCAAAGAACAAGAGATACCCAGAGTTTATACTGTAGGGATGGTCATTAATTGAAACTCAAATGTAAATATTCTAATATTTTGAGATACTGATTTTTGACTTTCATGAGCTGTAAGCTCTAATCATCAAAATTAATACAAAAAAACTTTTGAAATGTTTTACTTTACATGCAATGAATCTAAAATATATGAAAGTTTCACTTTTTGAAATAAGTTACAAGAAAAAATTAACTTTTTCATGACATTCTAATTTATTGAGATGCACCTGTATATATTCAAGCAACAGTGGTGTTGTGAGTGTGTTATTGTTTCTATACAAAAATTTTAAATAAACAATTAATATTGAGTTTGTTACATTTTAGACAGAATATTACCAATTATTTTCTCTGCCTTTGTCTTGCCAATGAAAATACATCTGAACAAAACCACAACAAAACCGAACAACAGATAGTGTTTGGTTAAGAGAACGATTCAATGACTCGTTGATAAAGAAAGCTGTTTGATTCATAGATGGTATATGCTAGATAATACATGCTGGGCTAAACATTTAACCCAAACCTGGCTCAAAACAACCCAATCTCTGGGTTTCTCCATAATTCACCCAGCACTGAGTTGTTTTTAACCCAGCATTTTTTTAGCAGTTTTACTTCATTCACCAATTCATTACCAAATCTATTCACACATGTACGGTGATGTACCTCTGTGGTGCTTTGGCCTCTGGTGACGCTGTAGTGAGAGGGAGGAGTCTTGGCACTGGGAATGGTATCTGGGATAAATGATGTCACTGCTGGGGGCGTGTCCTCTCTTGACTGATTACACTCATTAACAGCATCGGTCTCAGCGGGTGGCGACGGAGGTGTGCTTCTTTTAATGGGCGTGGTCAGAACTGTCACTCTGTGACCCGGCCTCCTCTTCCGGCTCCTCCTCCTGGAGATAGAGGTTCGGGACGAGAGCGAGACCTGGGAGCTCTGTTTGTCCTGGGATCCTGAGAGTGCAGCAGAACACGTGTCAATGCAGCTGTAATTGTGTTCAGAGGAATTTGAGGGTAGTTGTGTTTGATTTACCTCTCGGAGTTTGGATTAGTTTCCTCATGGTACGTAACTCCAGCAGAATGGCCTGCAGGGTGTTCTTGCAGTTGCACATACAGCAGCTGGGCTCAGTTGCCATGGCAGCAGGCGCAGGGGGCAAGGCCATGTCTGAATCAGAACACACATGCATCATCAACACAACGGCCATCACGATGATGTCTAACACCCAGAGGCTCCAAGCACCCAGCACAAAAGAGGTCTGACTTGCAGACTCCAGTGTGTGCGTGTGTCAGACTGACAGTGAGGGAGTTATTGTGTCTTTCTGTGTGTATACAGAAGAAAGACGTTACGTGTTTGCGGTGTTATCCAGAGCTGTCTAGACACTTGCTGCTGCAGTGCCAGACAGCACATCTTTCTGTAGCCCACAATCACATAATACAACTTTCCCTGGAAACAATCCCAAAGGGGGTTCAAGTAATATCTTCCTATGCTTCTATCTGAAGTCACTTTAAGCAGAAGCATGTCTTTGCGGAGTTTAATACCAGAACAAAAGCACTGCCACTAAAGGTATCCAACCTCATGATAAACTGCAGTAACTACAGGTGAAGAGATAAAATAAATAAAATAAAATATAAATGCACTAAAATGAAATAAAACTAAATAAAAAGTGCTAAACTAAGTAATAAAATAATAAAATAAAATAAAATAAAATAAATGCACTAAAATTATAAAATAAAATAAATTCAGTAAAATAAAATAAAATAAAATAAAATGAGCTGAACTAAGTGAACAAATAGAAAAATAGAGTGGTCCAAATTTGTCATACCTACAATGTTGCAATTTCACTGCATTAGATTTCGAAATTGTCCAAACAAGTGGCATCTGCAATCAAATGCTGCTATGATTTAATAATGAAACACATTTTGTATAATAGCATAATTTGGTTGCAGGTATTATTTTTTTTTTTTTTTACCTGGTAATGAATTGAGTGAATTGAGTAAATTGAGAAAATGTGCTGGCCATAAATATTTGTTACTGAACATAAAACTGTATTTTGCATAAATAAATAAATAAAAGAGCATTTTTGAAGCTCAAACAGTAAAGCACAACCATAGCAATGCCAAGGATCAGTCATGGATTCAATTAGCAGGAAGTGCATGAACTAAGATTTTTTTTATCTTGAATGCAATGGAAGTTGCTTTGGATAAAAGCATCCATATGTAAATGTTATCATTTAAAACCTAACAAACTTTGTTTCTGAAATATTTGCTTAATAAGTGTGCTTGTGCTATATTTCTATAAAATAAATGCCACTTATTTTGACAATTTGTCATCTAATGCAATGCATTTTTGTCATTGCATTCAAATTCATAATTTTTTTAGCATGACTTCAATGTCAAAACATGTTTTGGGGCCACTGCATATTAATATAGCCTAATCATAGTGTGAGAAACACAGCTAAACATGCTTTGTTTTGCATTTGACAGATTTTGCTCATTTAACAAACCTCCCATTGTTCAGAGACTCACCATTAGCTTTCGAGTGGTTTTGGTTCCTCTGGGTTTTGGAGCGGGTGCCGTACTGCCCGTGAGTCATCAGGACTGAGCTCCAGCCGTACCGGGGATGTTCAGGGGCCGGGCTCTGAGCCACAGGCAGGCTGAGAGCCTCCTCCTGAGGCTCCTGTTTGAGGGTCTCACCCTCTCGTCCAACCCGCTGGTACACTCGTCCTGTCTTGTCACTCAGCAAGCGCATCATGCCTGTTATCTGCTTCTTTATCTCCATCCCTTCATCACCTAACCAGACTGAGAGACACAGTTAACACACAGAGCCTGCACACAGTCATGAAGTGTGTTATGATGAACGACAGCTACCTTCAGTCTCAGAAGCATCCAGGGCATCTCCTTCAGTGTCATTCTGGTCTACATCATTCATTTCATGGCTAAAATCTAAACGAATCACAGCAGAGTTTTCACATCATTATGTGATGACACAATTTCATTTAGAAATGGGCTTTTTAGTCTTTTATTCAAAGGAGAGTATAGAGAAATCGGAAAGCTATCTATATATCTATCTATCCATCTATTATCTAGATCATGTCTAGGTCATGTCGGTGGTTTAAAAAGTATGCTTAACACTTTAGTATCAAGTTGATTATTTATGACTATTTTTATAAAAACTGCAAAACAAAACCACAAAATGAATTTCATATTTGATTAATGTCCATAAAACTGGGATCCTCAGATATAAGATATACATCAATATAGATAAAATGAATGTGATAAAAACGCAATGAATATTGACATGAACAGTTAGATTCCCTGTATTAAATTAATTGTCAATAATCAATCAATTGTCATTGTGTTGACGATACCTATTAAAAATAAAGTTTTTTATTTTACTTTCTCTTTATTATTATTATTATTATTATTATTGTGTTGTGTTTATTTGTATCAGTTATTTCTCCCACACAGATACAGTATATACAGTGCTGAGGATAAAGATCACCCAAGACAAAATAAATTATACACCGAATGGTATAAAATCTATCTGTTTTATATAATTTAAGACAATAAACTTTTTTGTCAGCTATATTATATACATTATATTATTATAACTTTTGTATGACTGTGTACAGTGTAATATACTAGAATTGACATCAGTCAGATTTCTGACAGTTAAAACAGTTATGTTTAAGTCAAAATAAATAAATAAGGGAAAATAAAAATCATCGAATTGTCTAGATTAGAACATAAAAAAAGCAAAATATCAACAAAACATGAGGAGTTTTCAGTATTTTTAACAGTCCTATTCATAAAAGCACAGATATTGCATATACAGGCTCTCAATTTGAATGAGCTGCATATGTAATAATCACGATAGTTCCAGATGAAGTCCAGCAGGACATGTTGTGATGTCTGTCACTCGGTGCAGATGTGATGAAGCGATGCTGCAGGTCAGGACCACCTGTAGGCTGCGTGACTGTGAAGAGCTTCATCACGTTCACGCAGCAGACAGACCTGGATTGTATTCCATCACACTTGAAGAAGTGCACAGGGACAGAAACGCGTCAGAAGATGAAAATGCTTTCACTACGAACGCCGCCGACACACATGCGATCAAACACAACGACTGATTCGAACAGAACGAAGCGACATTGTGACGATGCGAGCAGGACAATGAGGTGCATTCCAGAGTGCTGACGTAACGCCTATTGTCTGCTGTCATCTGCTTACCTGCATCATTCACCAGTTTAAAGCTCGGAGATTTCCTGCTCCGCTTCCTCTCCACAAACTCCATTTTAAGGGCAGAGCGGCGAAGAGGCAGAATCCAGCCCAGTTCATCAGCACACAGGCTCTTTAATCACTGACAAACTCATTAAGTCCAGTTGATGATGAGTGAAGCGAACCTGAGCTTTATTAATAAGCGCGGGTCTCTCTGGACTGATGATGATGATGGTGGTGAGGAGGAGGAGGAGGATGATGGACAGGACGCGTTTACATTCTCCTGCGGGGCTGCTCGTTTATGATGTAAATAAATAAACCTCTTAATTCTTTCAGAATTCGTCACGTCTATTCCTTTGCGCCACCTGATGGTCGCTAATATTTGTGAGGCGCAAATCCGAGGGTCCAGATTTACATTGGACAGACCGGAGGAAAATGACTTCTGTTGTCAGGAGGAGAAGAAACTTTCCTGTGAGTTTTGGCAGTCGGTGACTACTCTCACAAACGAGTAATAGCCTACGTGGAAAAGTGTAAAAAAAAAAAAAAAATCGTAAATGTTTATTTATTATAAGTAAAAGCGGAAATTATATATAAAAAAGAGCAATGAATATTATAATTTATAATATATATAGCCTAAATAAATGAAATTAAATTTAAAATATATAAATTTAAAATAAAATAAAAAAGTAGTGAATGACCGCTGCTCAATTAACAAGCATTATGAACCAAATAAATAAAAATAAACACTAAATATTAGCTAAAATAAATAAATATATTAATTAACTTAATATTTCAATGTAACGGATATTACTATAAAATACAACATGTGTTTAATATATGAGATGAAGTTTTGTCCAGTTAGTTTTAAAAATATACAAATACAAACTCAATTCTTTCTCTTTTTATTTTCTCTTGTAATTTATATTGCGAATAATACAGAGACGAAGTCTGCGATTCTATCACCGTGCACTCATCAAACTTTTTCCGGCGGCAGTCTCACATTTATCCACTAGATGACAGTAATGAGTCAGATTGCTCTCAGCAGCCAGACGGTGAACGGAAGCGTCTAAACTGTTTCCCGTTGGATGTTTATGTAAAAAAAGAGGCACATTTTCTGATAAAGACTTTTTGTTATTTTTTGAGTTATGGACATCCTCAAAGCAGAGATCGCGAGGAAAAGAAAACTCATTGAGGAGAAAGAGCTCGTAGATGTGAGTAGCGACTGTTCTAGAATAGGCTACTGTTTACACTTTACATCGATGTTTTTTACAGCTGTTTTGATGCTGATATGTGGGTTTGTGTAATGCTGTACTCTTGTTGTTTCTCCAGGACTCAAAGAAATACTTCAAACGGGCTGATCTCGCGCGTAAGGAAGAGGAGGATTATTACAGGAGATGTGGATACAAGGTATAAACTCCAGCTGAATACAAACATTACATCATGATACACATGTATTCACTTAAACATTCTCACAAGGTTGAACACAGCTGCTCGAAAACATTTAACCACACTGTATTAGTAGTGTAATCCGTTTAATAAATGTCTAGACCAGGTGTTATCAATCTTTTAGCTGAAACGGACCCTCAAATATGATCAGGCCCAGTTTTAGATGACACACAGGGACCATCTACTTGTCTGTCAGTCATCTACTGTGGCTTTCAAAGAAATGAACTGTCCCATTCAAAAAAGTGTCTTCTATCCCATACTCTCACACTCACAAGTTACTCACCGTCAGGCCATCCAAGATGTAGAGGAGTTGTTTCTTCATCAGGACAGATTTGGAGAAACTTAGCATTACATCACTTGCTCACCAGTGGATCCTCTGCAGTGAATGGGTGCCGTCAGAATGAGTCAAAAGAGCTGATAAAAACATCACAATAATCCACACGACTTCAATGCATCGATTAATGAAGTCTTGTGAAGTGAAAAGCTGTGTGTTTGAAAGAAACAAATCCATCAAGACATTTTTTAGACAATAAATTTTCATATTTTATTAATAATACAAGTCCATAATACCAGTTATTCCAGTGTCCATTCACTGTTGTCTTTTTACTGCAAAATCCAGTGACATATTTGTTTAGAACAGTTAAAACAGTTCTAATCCTCTGATATTTTTGACTTTTTCACTGGAGAAAGCAATATTATGGATTATGGCTAAAAACGGTCACTTACGGCTAAAATAAGTGTTTATTTTAGCCATAAGTGACCGTTTAAAGTTATAACATTTCAATGAGGGATTTGTTTCTTACAAACGCGCAGCTTTTCACAAGACATGAATTGATGAACTGGAGTGGTGTGGATTATTGTGATGTTTTTATCAACTGTTTGGACTCTCATTCTGACGGCACCCATTCACTGCAGAGGATCCATTGGTGAGCAAGTGATGTAATGCTCAATTTCTCCAAATCTGTTCTGATGGATGGCCTGAGGGTGAGTAAATTTGTAGCAAATTTTCATTTTTGGGTGAACTATTCCTTTCAGAAAGTTCTTTCTCTCTAGTTCTCTTCTCATCCTGGAGTGGTGTCTTCTGTGTATCTCTTCTCATATTCTCTTTCCTGCTGTCTGTGTGTGTGTTCTGTGAGTGTAGGTTTCTAATGAGCAGCCTGTGCGACAGGTAGGGCTCAGGCAGACAGAATGCATGCTGCCAGACAGATGTTTGACCGGGTTTCAGCATGACTGAAGAACATTTGTGTGTTTAATTGCCTTTGCTCCCAGTGTTGCACAAAGCTGGAGGCAGCAGCACTATCTGAATTTTCATCCCAGCCGCATAACGATCACAGTAAAATCGGTGCCCTTATGTGACAGAGATGCCCACCCAGGAGCAAAGCACGTTTGAATTCTAGATGCCTTGCCTGCTCTCTCATTTGTGCAGTTCTCTTTTGTTGTTTAAGCTTCCTTATTTGGTTTTGATATTGCATGCATGGTGTGTTAAATTAAAACCGGTGTCAAGATATAGCATGGCCAATCAAATGATATATGCAATTCTTTGCTGTTCACCCATTGCATCTTGGGAGAATTATGTGCGTTCATTTATATAAGATTAGACGAGGATTAACATCATTATTTTAAAAATGCATAGCTGCATGATTATATAGAGAACTATTTGTTTTAGGCCTTTTATTCTGTAAAATCTTGCCAGGATTGTTATTTACAAGTTCATTATTTTGCAAGCAGCCCTTCTTAATCTTCCAATTATATGCTTTGCAGTGGTATCAGAATAATTTAACAGTCATTAAAATATGACTTTTGTTTTTTTTTGTCCAAGCTGGACAAGACCGAGGAGGAGGCGCCTCCATCTACATCATCCAATCCTGTGTTAGAACTGGAGCTCACGGAGGAGAAGCTGCCAATGACGCTCTCTCGACAGGAGGTGGGTCAGCCAATCAGAGCTCACCTGATGAGGTTGTTTTTGTTCTTGGATGAATAATAAATCTTGTGGCTGTGTGCAGGTGATCAGACGTCTGAGGGAACGTGGCGAGCCCATCCGTCTGTTTGGAGAATCCGATTATGATGCTTTCCAGAGACTCCGGAAGATTGAAATTCTAGCACCAGAAGTAAACAAGGTAAGAGACACCTCTCCTCTCGCCATCTTCACACTCATGTCATATAGTGTATGTTTATTTACCGGGAAAACAAATTGAATGCAAAGTTCTGTCATGATGGACTCGTGCTGAATTTGACACAATTTTTAACACTTACCGTGTGTGTGTGTGTGTGTGTGTGTGTGTGTGTGTGTGTGTGTGTGTGTGTGTGTGTGTGTGTGTGTGTGTGTGTAGGGTTTGAGGAATGATCTGAAGGCTGCCTTGGATAAGATCGATCAGCAGTATCTGAATGAGGTTGTCGGTGGAGCAGAGGGCACTGAACAGGACACACAACACGATCTCAAAGTGCATGAAGAAAATACCACCATTGAGGAGCTGCAGGTAAACCCACACACACAGAACCCATAACATTAACATAAACTAATTCATATCCTCATTTTTAATGTAAGAGCAGGTACAGCCAATTGTAAATGTGCAAGGCTTCCAGTGTCATCCACTTCCAGTTATTTTAACTCTACCAAACTGATATTTGTTATCATTATTTTAATTTATTGTAATTAGAAACACTGGTTTGTAGTGCAAATAGTTTTACCATTTACTGTATTTTTACCTTTAGCAGCTAATAAATAATAAGTCTTGCACATTCACAGAAAACTGATTAATTCACAGCAAAATAATTACAGCCCATCCACTCCAGAATCTGTAATGTGCTTAATGAGATGTACTTCTGTCATGGTCCCACTAGGTGACACTATAGTCTTACATCTGAAATCTAATGTTCTTCATAACTGAAATAACTAGACCAGGGTTTCCAAACTGGGGTTTGTGTGTTGATGAAACGCTAATAATTAATCAAAACCTAAAAATATAAAAATAAAATAAATCATTTTAAAATAAAACTTACTAAAAAGAAATATTTGGTTTACCTGTATGTAATATGACCATTAAGAGAACAGCAGAGAAGAGTGGATATGAAAATGTGTTGTTAAATTATTTAAAGGGGGTCCTTACAAGTAAATCTTTTAGGTCAAAGGGGTTCAGCTGACAAAAAAGTTTGGGAAACCCTGAATATCAACAATGGAATTAACTGTCTGTCACAACTGTCTGGATACTAAAGCTCTTATGGCTTTAATAAAGATATGTGATGCTCTATAACTGTTACATTCATGTTTAATAACTCATATTAAACAGGCGTTGGGAGCGTCTCTTGGCACTGGGAATGATGTTAGTGACATGGACATCATAAATAAAGTTTTAAAGGTATTTTTTTAAGCTTTTTATTTTCAATCCTTTTTGGAGTGTTGGAACCTTGTACTGACTTTTGATAGTAATGCATTTAGACAATATTCTAATTATTTAAATGTTTTAAAATATTAATGAATGATTTAATGAGAATCTGATGCACAATTTAAAAGTATAATAATTTTATTTTGTGTGCTTGTATGTTGTATATTTTTATGCATTGTGTATTTCAACTTGTATGTAAAGAGAGGTTATTTTTTTAAGGCGCTTCATCTAAAATAAAGTATATTTTTATTATTATAGTTTTTGCTGGGCGTGTGGGCTAAAGATCTAAACAGCCGAGAGGACCATGTGAAGCGTAGTGTCCAGGGCAAACTCACCAGTGCCACCCAAAAACAGACTGAATCTTATCTGGAACCTCTGTTCAGAAAACTGCGTAAAAAGGTATGCTGTTCTACAAGCTTTTTTATACAGTATTATTATTAGCTAGAGACTCACAGGCTCATTGTGTCTTCTATATATAGAATTTGCCAGCAGATATTAAGGAGTCCATCACAGACATCATAAAGTTCATGCTGGAGAGGGAATACGTTAAGGTAGGTTTTACTTACTGCAATACTTTGACAGATTGTAATTGGTGTATTTGTGAGGAAACCCAACTAACATGCTGTGTACATACAGGCAAACGATGCTTATCTGCAGATGGCTATAGGAAACGCTCCGTGGCCCATCGGTGTGACCATGGTGGGTATCCACGCTCGTACTGGACGTGAGAAGATCTTCTCCAAACACGTCGCCCATGTGCTCAACGACGAGACCCAGAGGAAATACATTCAGGTCTGAAATGATAGTGTGAATAGAAGCGTGCTGTATTACATAGAGCGTTGTGGTGTTTATCAGGTCTTTTTTTGTATTTTCAGGGGCTGAAAAGATTAATGACAATCTGTCAGAAACATTTCCCAACGGATCCCTCAAAGTGTGTGGAGTATAACGCTCTGTGACGTACAAATCACAGCATTCAAAGTCATGTCACGTCATATTGTACAACGTACGCCTGTCTCTCATTCTCATGTTGTAAATAGCTCATTGACTGTAAATATACACCAATCTTGAGAACATACATGTGGATCTCTACAGTGTTTTTTTTTTTTAAATAAATGCTGATGTTACTGTGGGATACAGGAGTGATGTTTTCATTACATTCACTGATGCTTGATGCACTTGGATTTTAATGTGTCATTGTTACTGAGCTGAACACTACAGAACGTGTAAATTCATGAACAAACCAAGAGATGTAGGCCTGTCCCTTTACAGACATGAAATATACCTTTTAAGGATGAACGTCAAGAAGACTTGCCATTTGAGTCACTGTCAAAACAAGTCCAAAAATGCTAAAATCACATCTCATGACTTTATCTGCCAGTTAAAGGAAGTCCTGAGTCACAGGAAGAGTGACTGACTTCCTCACGCTATGACCAAATCAGATTTCAGATTCTGATAACTTTGGCCCATGCATTTAGTTATTTCAGATCTGAGAAATCTGATTCATTTTAGTGATTCATTTTTCATTGATTGATTCACTTTTGAGGGGTCAGTCTAAAGGTTTCATAAAAATGACAGAACTACAGGGGGGTTGTAAGTTGATGAAAAGCTAATAAATCATACTGTAAAAATTTAAATTGTTTAAAAAAAAAAAAATCTGATAATTTAATTTGTTTACCTGTGTCATGTGACCATTAATCAGGGTTAACTCTATAACTAGGCATATAACTCACACTGTAGTTTAAATGGACTTCACTCTTAACTAGTCTAGAGATATAATTTAAGATCGTTCACTGGATTTATCCTCTGAAACCGTTAAGCTTTTGGAAAGACATTGATTTGCATTGTGTTTTTTGTAAAGAGGGAAACGAGAGCATTGGATTCATACAAAATTATTTTGGTTTAGCATTTAGCAAGATTTATCATTAGCATTTTTGGTTAAAAGAACATGTAATGAAACAGACAAAAAGTTATTTTATGATGTTCATTTTAAAATATGGTATATTATAAATGTACTTGTTATATATAAAGAAATTATGGTTACACCTTATTTTAAGGTGTCCTTTTTACCGTGTAATTATAAATTTAAGTACTGACTGAGTAATATTAATTAACTACATGTACTTACTATATGGTTGGGGTTTGGTTTAGGGTTACTGGCATGTAATTATGCATAATTTACTGTTATTATAATAGTAAGTACATGTAACGTGTAACAAGGACACCTTAAAATACAGTGTTATCCAAATTATTTAACCACAAATATAAATGGGCATCACAAAAACCGACTTTTTCTCATTTTTAAATAAAAAAACAGGTCACTATTAACACAGAGATACAACAAAGCAAAAAAGACTAAATTACTGCAAAGCCTTAAATCTATTCTTTGATTAAGAAAAATATATGCCTTTTATCTCAGTATTAATAGTCTTTGCTGTTATCATAATCACCTCTATATGTTCATTGTTTAAAATGTTGTATATATATATATATATATATATATAACCTCAGATTTCATGACCCTAATATTGCAGAGCTAGGGCAGATCTCTCAGGGCTGTGGAGAAACCCCAGACTCCAGCTCCCATCACCCCTTGCTGCAGTTTCCACGGTGATGAAAGAGTTGCCATCATAAACACACCAATCCCAAACTCCCAGGACACACACGATATACGTCCCTTCCTTCACACAGCATTCCAACACGCGCTCTGTTCTCACGGCTCGTGGGAGAACACACACACACACACACTTTCATCACATGAGAGAATAACGGCTTCCAGCTGCTGTGGAAAGCTGTAACAGAATAGCTGCTCTGCTCCAGGCCCCGCAGGGTTCATACAGAAACATTATTCTGGAAGAATGGACAATCTTAGTATGGAATTGCGAGTGTGTGGATATTTATGCGTCACATGAATTATAGCGACTAACCGGAAATTAAAGGCGTACATTTGTGTTCTAACGAAAAAGCCTTATGGTCGATATATTGGTTGCTAGTATGTAACAGTACAATAAACAAGTTAATATTGATCTTACAGTGTAGAAATTAGCACACATTCATCACGGAGACGTCTATTTGACATCTGCAAGACGTATTTTTTAGTGTTTGTTCATCTATGTCTACAGGACGTTTCCTATCAGATGTCAAATAGACGTCTGTTAGATGTCTTTAAGATGTTTATGATTTAGAATGTATGTAAAACTGACATCTGTCAGATGTTTGAACACAGCAGATGCTTTCCAGATCAAGTGATCTTTAACAATGGAAATAGGTCCAAACGATGTTTCAAAGCCTGGATCAATGGTCAAGCGTCTCCAAGTATCACACAGTGAGTGTCGTACCTGAATGAACCAGTGATTCAGCATTTTGAACGAATCAGTTCAGTGGATGATTCAATCGATGTTCTCATCGTTTCACCCCTCGGTGCGTTCCAAACGGGATACATCGCCCGGAGTGAAAACAATCATGGCCGGCATATTAAAGGGTCGTTCCAAACCGAAGTGCTCAAAACTGGTCACTTCAAATTAAGGGCCCTTCGGAATTAAGGATTTCAAAGGGTACGTACACAGATTCTTTGCATGATGACGCCAGTGATGACGCAGAAGGGCACTTCAAGAAACAGTTGTTTGGTCCCCTACACCCTTCAACCCTTCAAAGCTCTCACTCCGGAGGGTAAACCCTTTGAAGGGATTAGGGCATAGGGATGAGCCTTTCCGAGTGGAACGCAGGGCCTGAAAGTTCCTGAAAGAATCTGTTTTAATTGAATCGAATTAACTGTAGGATTCAATGACTCAATTGAAGGTACTGTTGAAGTATATTCAGATGCAGCCAGTGTTTTTGAACGAATCGGTTGAATCGATGATTCAATGATTCACTCATAAATGCGGTTACCATTGATCTATTAGATAATAGAGTACAATATAGTATAGTATACTATAATAAAGTCATTTATATAGATCATTGGTAGCTACTTGTTTCATTTCTGAATGAATCCATGTTTAGATTTGAATGGATGATTCACTGAATCAGACAGTCGCCACCTGTCGGTGTAATGATGCTGCTTGCAGAAAGAATCACTGAAAAACACTTGTAATTTATTAATCTAATTTTTTAGATTACATCAGAGAGACGTTGTTTTACCATGTTGTGCTAGTTTTGACAGTTTCCCTGGACTCCAGTAACAGGTTTAAGTGTCTTACTCAAGGGCACAATGTTAATGGTTCATGAATCATTTCTTGTGGAGAATGAACCACCTACCTTCTGGTTTCTAGCCCAGAGCTTTCAATACCACGTCCCACCACTCCTTAAACTGATAGCAGTGGTGCTTTCTACAGCCTCCAGTGTTTATTTTGGCCTACAGTCAGTTGTGAGCCTGACAAATTTGAACAATTCTCCAAAATAACTCCAAATGCCTTGACCTTCCATACTAAGGTTCACAGTGTTGCCCTATGAAGTCAAGCTTTCATGTTCACTGAACAGAACATTCCTCAGGGTTCTTCAAGCCCTTCACACACAGCAGGGGAATGCCATGGATTCAGTGTCGAAAATATTTCATTCAACAAAGCGTGCACTGAGCTTCACAGGAAATGGAAGATTTCTATAAACACAGCGTCTCTTGTTGTTCACATTCCAGCTGCAGTAGGTACAATAGACTCAGCTGACCCAAAACACATATCTCCAGCATCACACAGCTTGACCGCCAGCACAATAACAGCGGCCACATCTCCAATGTTTGGTTTTCCAGTGTTGTGTTCCTGTTGCTGGGGGAGACCCCAAGCCATTGTCCAAGGCACAAACATCCTCACACACTTCCTGTGGGGCGATAGCACAAAATCTGTGAGTCATATTAGCACAGTATTCAAGAAGACTGGAGGGAGTTGATCAGAACCTAAGCAGGCATTGAATAACATATAAAGTCCTGTCTGTTACAGGAAGCAGTCACAGGGACTTATGGGAATTACTTGCATGTCTGCAATCAGAGCTAAAAGTAATAGTTCTGTCATCATTTACTCACCCTCATAACATTCCAAACATGATTCTTTCTCTTCTGTGGAACAAAAATGGAAAAATATATTTGGATAATAGAACAATGGAAGCTTAGAAGCACCAAAAAAGGGCAAAATAGCACCACGAGTCCATACCATTGTTGTTATTATTAATGAAATAAACAAATAATATAGTATATATATATACACATTAATTTGCAACTACATGTCTACTAACTCTCTAGAGTAGACTGTTAGGTTAGGTTTAGTAGAATAAGTTGATATATACTTGCAAAGTTTCTCATAGTCAGTATGTTGTATGTTGTGGACCCATCAAAGTAAAGTGTTAGAAGATATTAAGCACAGTCTACTAATACTCTAATGACTGCTAGTTGACATGTAGTTGCAAAGTTACTTACTGTTAGTAGAATGTCTAAAGTGGACTATATCAAAATAAAGTGTTACCCAGATAAAAATAAAGACTGCTTGTTTGAGACCCAGTGTTCTATATCACTGACCTCAAACCTTTAGTAGCACCTTCTGACAAAATATGTGACCGTTTGTGAAGAGAACATGATCTATTTATGCTTGTGAAAGGGTTTCTCTGTTTCCATGAGCATCCACACTAAGATTCTGACAGTAGGTGTGGAATGAATGAGTAAATGTTCAACAGCTGCAAGAGACTCGCACATAAACAAACAGAAATGCACACACATCCACTGGGAAATCACAGGGTAAAAAGCTTTAAGCTTAAGTCATCAGCAGGTGTTATTCGAGCTGGAGTGATGGATGAATCACATGCATTTATAATACAGTAGGTGATCATTACTTAATGCCAATGTGATTCTTAAATCCTTTAAATGTTGAACTGTGTGTGGTGGATGCTGTTTTCATGTCAGCATCAAACATTTGTTTTCAAAAATTACAAATGGCCTTTGTGCATGTCAAATGTCACTGATCAACAATTACTTATTTATCTTTGAATATAATATTAAAATAAATAAAATAAAATCTAAAAACTATTTTATTATTAATTACATTTTATAATTATTATTTTATTCTTTCAATTGTCAGTTTTTGTGAATATGCATGTAAATGTGGTCAGACAAACAAATAAATAAAATATACTTTGTAATTTAGGTCCAAAACAGGACATCCAATATATGTGACCTTGAATGCAGGATCAAAGCAAAATCTCTTTCTCTTTTCCCCCATTAAAATGATTCAGGTTTTTTGTGACACAACTGACATATATTTGCATATTTCTAAGAAGCATTCAGATTTGGCAAATCAAATTTCAGTTTCATGTACTTGGTATTTCAATCAGCTGGTGTGATTGTCAGCTTCACCTGCGGCTGATCTCATTACACATGCAGGGACATAATCCACGAGGGGGACATGCAGAAGAATTTCAATTACATCTGGAGGAAGCAGATCATCACCTTCATCCACCTGGAGGGGCATGTTGCATTATGAATAACGATAAACATACATTAACAATGCGTATTCACTCGTATGGGACACAAGAGATCTGAATAGCAATAAAGTGATTTCACGCTTTGGTTTAGAGAACATTCAGCAATAATTTATTTCAGAATCTCAAGAACCACCACATTTTTCATCTGGAAAAATCAGTATCAGTTGCCAACACCACGGTTTTTGAAAAATGTTACTATACAAATTCTTAATAGAAAAAAGAATAAATTAACTGTGGAATTTGGTTATATTTAACCCGCCCAACAATTCCACTTTATTTTTTCTACAACACCATTTTATTGTGTCCGGTTATGTCTGGAAATGAACTCATGAAACATGCTCTATTGTCAAGATGAAGTGAAAAGACAGTTTAGTAACTAACATCCTTCATTTTGTACGACTGGTATTAAAACTATTGACAACAGTTAGGAAAAGTCTACAGCTAGGAAACCAAGCAGTAACTGGTCTTCCTGTAGCACCTGAACGTGTTGCTGCTATTTCCCAGCTTAAAGACTCGAAAATAAAACCAATACTGATTTATAAAAATCATTAAATGAATGCTTTTACGATTTCTTTTAAAAGAACCCAGTTTCCACAGTCCTGCCTATAAATGTCGATAAACGTGTTAGTAGTTTTTTTTTAATATAAAAAAATGATGTTTTTGTTACAGAGTACAGGTAGACGAGAGGAGTGAGCTCACATTGGCCTAAGAGGGAACGAGGTCTGAACGACCTCTAAATGAAGGGCTGTTTTTACACCGGGTTTTAGTTTTAACATCAAGATGCATAACACAGTGTGCTGAGCATGCACAAAAAATAATCAACAATCAATTCCAGGGCAGATAAAAACATCTGGTTTACTTATAGGCCCTTCATGGAACATGAATCGGATGACTTTTAGATTTAATGTCTGGTGATTTGGACCCTTTTGAATAATGACTGCTTATGTTAACGCACAAACTGTTACGTAGTGTGTAACAAATGCGGTATTTAGCATTATGGCTTGATGTTTCCTCGGTCAGACGATCGAGGCGAGGGGCACACGTGGTTTGGGATCTTGTTGACTGCATGATAAAAGCATGAAACACCCTGTATTGTCTGAGCTTGTAGTTTCTTACCGGCTGCTTTTAAAATGAAGCACCTGCTTTAATCACATCACATTCTGGAATGCTGTTCTCCTGAAAGCCTTTAACAGGTCAGGGAAGAGGTAACGTCATTTTCGTTGAAATATTGTGTCGGTGTGCCACGTTGCGTTGTGCTCATCTGACTTTTGACGGTTTTATAAATACGAACGTAATGTCATAGTGGTGTTACCGTTAAGTAAAATCCTGAATATTAAAAACAGATACGTAAAAACAGGAAACCCATAAGGCCAGGAGTGTTTGTTACTTCACTGATGTCACAACACTATACGCGGGGGTTTGTGACTGTTCATGCAGTGTGGGCATACAGCAGGGCATTGTGGGATGTGCAGTTCAGGCTTAGAGCACCATGGTGGCGAGTTGCCGGTTGCGGCCTGAGTTGCAGTACTTCACAGATCGGTCGTATAAAGCAGAGGGTCACGCTAAAGCCTCTAAGCTAAACGTTTTCAGATTTGTTGTACAGCTATGGCTTCTAAGTTAGCTAATGTTCTGCAAAAATGGACCAGAATCGATGAACTTGAGAATGACAAATCAACATTACGCACAAAGACCACAATGTTTTGAATTTCCTCGGAATGTCATACTTGTGACATAGTAATCTTGAGCAATATGATATCAGGGCTCATCTTTCAATCCAGAACGACCGAAGAAAGGCTTCTGACTTTTTTAAATGCTCTATTGTTATTCACAAAGTATCAAAGTTCACAGACAGTGGGAGGGGCTTATGATGCACTCCGGTCCAATGAGAAGTGGCGCTGTAGGATGAAGGAGGGGCTTGTGGTCACATACTGTTTTTTTTTTTTAACAGAACTGAGAACAAAGATCTACAAAGATGGTTGACACCAAAGCAATCCATCGGAATGTTTTTTTTGTGCATGAGAGAGAACGACGCCGGCTGTCTGACATCAGTGCAGAGGGACACACACGACAGCAGGGGACATGTGTCTATTTTAGCATGTGTGTGTGCATGAGTGGGGTTCACTTATAGTACAACGCGCATAAGACGTCTCTCTTATGAACATTAATCCAACGATGGATTAAACACGGAGGGTATTTGCATACGGAGGAACCGGCTGCCAGCTAACTGGGTCAAAGTTCAAACGTCAGAGTGGGAGGGTCAGACAAGGTCAAGCTCAGTTCATTCAGACTCTTGTATTCCCATCGTTCATAAGCACTGTACCGCCAGATATACAGAGAGACAGAGAGGAAGGAGAGGTCGAGGTGGTACTGGCTCCAGCCATAGGTGTTTTCGGATGAGTTGAGGTCCAGACTGTGGTCAGGCCTGCCTTCTGAACACTCTTTTAAAGAGAGAGGGATGAGGGATGACGGTTTAGACGAGCGTTCCCGGCTTTGCCTTCTCGTGCCCGTACCACTGTACGTCCACTATCTCAGAGCACAGGGGACTGCTAAGGAAACAACTATCGGAGAATGGCGATCTGCAGATGAGAAGTAGAGGAAAGTGTCAGACATCTTGACATTTCATAGGTATATTTAACAGACTGTAACATTTATCCTGCGGTTGCTAGATTTATATTTGTGCAGCTATCAGAAGGCCCATACGGAATTGAATGTCATCTGAATAAACGGGTTAATCTGAACATGCTTTAAGCTTTCCTAATACATTTTTACCATGTTACAGTATTTTGAGGAATTCCACAAATTTCCCCCTAAAATAAGCATAAAGTGCGCAAAAAACTTTGTCTGGACCTGGCCAACACCTGCTTTATGTTTCTTGCACATGGAACCAAAGAAAAATGGAAATCCCAAATAAGAGAAAAATATTTATAACTAAAATAATAATAATAAAAAAAAAAATCAGATGAATAACATTTGATGTGTAAAACATTACATTTACTGTATTAAATTGATCTTAAAATATTGCATTTAATATCTTACATATCCTTTTAAACATTTAATAAATTCATTAAAATTATATATATATATATATATATATATATAAATAAATAAATATGTATATAAAGAAAATATATATAATTTTTTAAAAGCTCTAAACAAAGAACTGTTACACCACAAAATATAAAGTCTTTTATTTTGTGATACAAAAATTTGGTCATCCTGCCCACAACAAAGTTTTGCTTCAGTACTCCCTAGTAAATTTTTAATGAAGTAACACTTAAATAAAATTTGTAGTTTTGCAATACAAATTCAGTTACAAGTTAAATTCCAACACAAGAAAATGGCCCAATCAGAGAGGTGAAGGAGTGAAAGAGTGAGATACAGAACATGCAGAGAGATAGAGACTGAGAGAGAAAGAGAGAGTGTACCTCTCTACTGGTCAGTGCTTTGGTGAGAGGGAGAACGGTCTTCAGTAGGAGCACTTTCAGTCGTATCACTGCCCCGAGAAAACACACACATACACATCCAGGCAGAGGTGGGTTAGTGAGACACAGAGAGAGAGAGAGAGAGAGAGAGAGAAAGAGAAAGGTTAGCGTTTGTGGGTAGCCGTGATCAGTTAATGTAGAGTGAGTTGTGTAATTTTGACACTGGGGTAGTTCTGTTACACACTATTAAAGTGAACAACACAGACAAAGCATTGTTACAGTTAGGTGGACGTCTAAACCAAGAGAATGTGCTCCAAGTCCCAGACTTTGACCAACATCCTCAAATATGTCTGTTCTTTGAAGTAAATACCCACTGACAAACAAAGCTGTGTAATCTACAGGAAAACCAAGCCAATTGTGCAATTTTGGAAGAAACCAAGAACAACTCAATGAAAATATGAAGTATATTTAAACATTCATGGTCAAAGTTTAGTGCAAGGAAAACCATATCAGCCTAGCCTAAAACCATACATCGCGTCTAGAATGATGCAAATCACTGACAAATATTGCAAGTGATTTTTTTCACACAAATCTATGCACATTGACTACAATGCAAATTCAATTATGAGAGAAAAAAATCTAACAACTAATTTAAAGTGATTTGTCCTTCGGATTAATCTGAAAAAAGTCTCACTCACTTTTTTTTAGTATTAATACATGATTCTGATTGGTAAGTCCATCTAAGAAACTACAGAGCAGCAGTATGTTATCTAACAACCCACTGGAATACTAGATACTATGTTGTGCTAGTGCTACTTAGATGAACTAATTACGAATTAGACCTAATTAGTTCCTTCTAGACCATCTACATTTCAAGAAAATATTGGACTACGAGGCCTTTTTTAATATATATATATATATATATATATATATATATATTTAAACATTAGTAAAATTCTTACCCGCTCTGCCAGTTGAGTATGTGTTGTGGGCTGCAGGGGGGCGTAGCTGCAGGGTCACTGCAGGGAGTTCCACTCCTCTGACTGTGTGGAGATGCAGCTGAAACACACACAGACTCCACTGTAAGACACTAATGCACACAGCTGAACTACAGTCACATACGCTTATACACGTGGTGAACGTGTCGGAGATAAAGCTGACTACTTGCTGCCAACACCCTCTTGAGCTACTGGAAAAGGTTTGGAGTGATTCTGCCACCCAGAGAGAGGTGATAATCCCCACGACACACACCCACACACTGACCAGACCACCCTGACAGCCTCCATACACACACACACACACCTCACAGCAATGTACTTAAGTTGACACATAAAATAGGTCTCATTCCACCACTCTTTCTCTCTCTGTAACACACACTATATCACTGCAGTAGAAAGAATGTATACACAGTGAAGTGAAATGTACAGACCTTACCTAAAGGCAACACAGCATATGTGAATGAAATGTGAATGTGAATGTGAAAATGAGGTTGTGAGGGTGAGAAACACAGTTTGCACCATATTTTACCCTAGTGTACCTGGGTGTTGATTATTCATAAAAAAATAAGTGTTGTGAAAATAAGACAAGACAGTATAACATGTTGAATTAACTTTTTTCCCACAGCCTTAAAATCATTTTCCAGGGCTCCAGACTAAAAATAAAAATAAAAATAAATGACTGGGAGCCACTTGATCCTAAAATAATAATAATCATTAAAAAAAAATGTTTGCAGCAAAATATGTTTTCTAGTAACCAAATTATAAAGCTATTCAATATAATGGTTAATCAATAGCCCTAAACTGATTTCAGTGTCACAAACCTCACAAACAACTGAAATCATACAAAATGACAACCAATAAATGACAGTTCAATGAGCTAATGAATAAATCTGATTCAAACCGATACCTCTATTGTGACTTCAACACTGATAAAAGAATCTCTTTGACTAATACTGTAAATCAGGCAAAGAAATCCAGCTGTACTTTGTTGCATAGAAACAATTTTACATAATTACATAGATAGATAGATAGATAGATAGAAAGAATATCTATCTATCTATGCGACAAAAAACAGCCACAATCAGGAACCATGCTTGCATCTAATTTATGATGTTAACTCTGACCAAAGTCTTGCTGGTATCCATATATTTTTGCATCATTTATATTTGATCTGCTCACCTGGTGACCCCTTCACTAGTGTCCCTATTCGTCCTCCACGGCCGTCTGAAGCATTGGAGCTGGTGTGCGTGACGCGGCTATGCTCCTTTATCGATCCAGATGAGCGCTGGTACCAGCACCGCAGCTCATCTGACACGGCTGCCCGCCCCCCTCCTCCTCCTTCCCTACCCAGAGACGGAGTCCTCACAATCTGTGAGCGGGAGGGCGTCAACCTCCCGCTGCCACCACCTGCTTCCCCGTCCTCCCCGGAGCCCCAGCCCTCCTTATAAAGCCCCCCGGCTGTGTATGAGTTGGAGGTCTTGAACTGTGCCTTGACGCTGTAGTGCCCCTCCTGGTCATTCTCCAGGCTGCGGACAACCACTGCGCTGGGGCTGCTGCCCTCTGTATACAGCGGGTACTCTTTGATGCGATACTGCGAGGAGGGTTGGCTCTGGCTGTGGAGGTACACGCCCTGGTGGCTACCGCACACCCCTCCGTGGGTGCTCCCGTTGCGGGCAGCCAGGTTGGGCATGCTGCCAGAACTGGACGCGCCCAGGTGTCCGGCAGACTTGTGACGTTGTCGCTGCCGCTGTCGGGCTTTGGAGGGCGAGTCCTCGGCCAGCGTACAGTAGTTAGGGTTGGAGGTGGATGAGGGGTAGTAATGTTCTGAACTGGAGTGGCTGGTGCAAGATGAGCAGTCATCGGGGACAACAGAGCCATTGCTTCCTGTCCTCTGTGGTCCTGACAGAAACAGGTCAGGGCTAAGTCCCGCCACTGTGTCCGCCTCCAAGGATAGCAGCTTCCCCTGAGACTCCAAACTGGAACTCCGGCCACGGAATGGCTGAGTTAGACTGAGAAAGAATCGAAAACTGAATTTTAGTGGATTATTGTTCAAACATTTTTAATATTTAAATATTATGTTTTTGAAATATGTATATTTATAATAAATTATTGCTTTTATTCAGCAAGGATGCATTGAAATAACTGATGATAATTGAGCAGCATCAGCATATTAGAATGATTTTTGTAGGATCATGTGACACTGAAAACTGGAGTAATGGCTGCTGAAAATTCAGCTTTGCCATTAAAGGAATAAATTATATTTTAGAATATATTAAATAGAAAACAGTTCTTTAAATTGTAATATTTTACAACATTACAGTTTTTACTATATTTTTGTTCAAATAAATCCAGCCTTGGTGAGCATAAGAGACTTCTTAAAACATTTAAAAAATCTTCAAAAAAAAAAAAATCAAAACTTTTGACTGGTAGTGCATTTTGAAGAACAATTACAAGCACAAACAATATTTTCCTTTGGAATGAACGTGTACTGTGACAAGGTTGATTTTGAATTTATGTTGATGTTATGTTTGGTTTTAATTTTATATTAAATATATGCAATTATAGCTATATTCACTTTAATATACTTAAATAAATAATACATAATACAAAATATGAACTGAAATATGAATCATTCATATAAAATGAGAATTCATTATTTAGCCTAACAATACAATTATGTAAACAGTATGCTAAATAAAACCACAGGTGATGTTCTCATGTCGACAGCAGAGGACATTGAGTGTGTGTGTGTGTCCAGCACCTGGCCGAGTGCACGCAGCTCCGTGTTCTCAGGTCAGGGGTGGAGGGCATGCTGGACTGGCTGTTCCAGTGAGGGAGGGAGCGCACAGGGCTGTTCTGGAGAGAGTTGCTCCCTCCTGCCTCACAGCTGCCTGTGCTGGGGAACCGCCTATGACTACTGCAGAAAGAGAAAAGAATAAACATAATTCATTCATTTACATGTGCACCACACTACTCATACCAACATTTTTTTTAGACAGGTCTGTACCTGGAGTGTGAGGAGCGTTTCTTCACCCGTTCGTAGGGTTCGTCTAATGAGCTTTCGCACCACATGCGCGGTTTGATCGGGGACTTGTCATAGTCACTGCGTTGGTAATGCAGGTGTCTCAGTCCGTCCAGGGACTGTGGGGGAGGCGGTCGGCTGTGAGACGGGGGTCGGGGAGGGAGACCTTTGTGTGGGGAGGCAGCCGGAGAGAACGTAGGGGTTCCTGTTACTTGGGGGTCATCTGGAGAACAGAGTGAGAGGATATGAGATAAATATATCATTTAATGTAAAGATGGTGCATGCATACGTGTTTCTTTTACTTTGGGGGACAAAATTGCTAAAAGAAATGATAGAAATTAAGAAAATTAAATTAATGAAAATTCAATTAGAGTCTTGATGTGTATTGTCTGACTGGATGAGCCACATTCAAAGTTCTTGTAAAAAATATCAATCAGCAAATTAAATATTAATCAGCAAAATGAATGATTATTAATGAGACAAATGCCTGTTTTGTATATGTAAACTATATTAATTGCTAAATAATTGTTTATTGCATCTTGATGATATCCAACCTCCCATTTTACCAAACACCACCACTTAAAGGAATTTTTAGGAATTAAAAAATTAAAATCAAAGAAATCAAAAGAAAAGAAAAAGAAAACCGTTCATAAAACCTCTTGAATATTATTTGATTAGATAATTAAAGTTCAAAGTTATTGTAAAAAATATCAAATTCTATACTAAATATTAATGGGCCAGATGAATGAATATTAATGAGACCAATGTCTGGTTTGTATCTGTAAACTAGATTTTTTGGCAAAAGAATAGTTTAAGTTGGCTTCATTCTTGTTTGCAACACCAACTTTTCACAATCCAATTAATTACAGATGGATATAATCAAACCCCGACCTATTTTTTTTTTTGTTAATTATTCTGCTTCAATTTGAAACAAGAATACAGATGTAAAATTGGTATTTACGTATAAAAATTGAACAAAACTTACCATCATCCAGCACCAGGGCATCAGACAGTGAGCTATCCTCTGAGCCAATATTCGCTTCTGCCGAACAAAGACAAAGTCACTTAAAAGTGAAAACTCACATACACCAACATGTCAAACAAATCTTCACAACCTGAGCGTGAACACGAGTGCGTTAAATGAATTTTCGCAGCAGAGGTCACACACAGACACATATGTTCACACAGTTTTATAGGTCTATGGGGATGTGCGATTACTCTTGCTCTCAGCATGAAAGACTTTACAGAGGAAACACTTAATGAACTCACAGGAGTGCTGCGAAAACGTCTACAAATACAACAAATAGAATTCCTCACCCTCTATGATTAGAGAGGCACGTTGTGTGGGTTTCTTCCCAGTGCGAACGCGGTGCTCGTTGATGCCGTTCTCGATGTCTTGCAGCTTCTTCAGTGCATTCAGATATGACGTCTTCCTCTGTTTCTTCAGCTTTTTGCTGCTGATGTGAGGATCGGATGCTAACCGCCGCGCTGCCTCCGTTATCTGGGACTGGATGGCAAATTCCCTTTCCAAACGCTCCAACTCCTCTTCCTAAAAACACACAGATGTAAACATACACAAAATGAGTAACTGAGCCAAAAAAAAATAAAAAATAATAATCCTTCATATAATCCTTTGTGAAATTACTAGGGGTGTAAGAAAATATCGATACAAGTGAGTATCGCAATATTTTGTTTGGCGATACTGTATCGATTCTCAAAAACGTAATATCGATATAAAAAAAAAAAAAAAAATCATACAGGATTCATGGCAGTTGTTTCATTTTGAGTTCATATCCCGACCGCTAGAGAGCAGTCTTCATCTCTGAACTTAAACATTGACAGGAAATACTAGCATTAGAGCACACCACTAATGTTAGCGTTAATATAGTTCGCTGCCAGTAATGGAGGATGAAAGAATTGTTCCAGCTCTCGTTTCGGTGTACAAAGCTGAAGTGTGGCGACATTTGGGCTTTTGTGGTAATGTCCGCCTCGGGACCGCAGCGCGGGCGTCACCTCGGTTCCGCCGCTTGCCACGTCCCGTGTGAAAAGCACGGCGATTCCACGCAGAACATAAACACAAACTGAAAAACCTGTGAAATAAATACAAGTGGAAAGTTTCTGAGAATGTTCAACATCTGTATTTATTTTATTGTTTTACATTTGTTTTGTTTTCATTAGGAATCCAGCAAGCACTTTATTTTTATTAATACTAAGCAGATGTAATTTTTTGTTCAGATCAAAATGTTATGACATTGTATATTACAATTGTAAACTTAAACTGTGAACCTTTAAAGCAGGGTCTAAAAATATATATGGTCTTTTTATAAAATACATTTTATACATACATTTAACTAACGAATCCTGCAAGCACTTTAAATTGTCCCCCTTGACTCGTACTGCACAAAAAGTGGTTCAATCATTTTGAATGTTACAGGGACTGATTATTGCAAATGCAGATCCCAGTGTGCTCTGGTTAAACAATTTTTATTTATTTATTGCTAAGGTTTGCATATAGTGGTGTGCTCTTAATGACAGTTTTCCTAAAAATATATCCTACTCCTAAAATAAGAAATATCCCAATATATCGCAATATACCGTATCGCAACCCCTGTATCGTGATACGTATCGTATCGCCAGATTCTTGCCAATACACAGCCCTAGAAATTACCAACACACACTCTATCAGAATAACAAGACAACTATGGGCGCCAAGTTGTCTAGTTCTCACACACACATTGAGACAGCTAAGATATTGTGGCCTCTTATCAATGCCTTCGATTTATCACCCAAAATCAACAATCATCGGTCATGTAAAAACACACATACAAAGACAAAGATGACATTATGACCTCTTACATAAATCAGCTTTCTTCATTCACATAGCTAAGCTCGTTTTTTGGGTTTTGTAATCCAGCTCCTTTGGCTGACACTCAACGCATACACTGCACTATCGCCACTTCCTCTGATCATGCCAGACTGGAGCTATTTATAAACCCATGCACACATGCATGAACGTCTGATTGTGGCTTAAAGGGCAGTGTATGATGAAACAATTGTGCAGCGTTCGCTGTGGTCAAGGGCTCTGAAGTTTGTACAGTACCAACTATAAATCACACTATAAACAGTCACTGACCTCTCCTTTAGGCAGGATCTTCTGCTCGTCCAGTTTGAAGGCGGTGCCGATTTTGCGTCTGACGGTGGGCGGCTCCTCCCCGGGGTCGAGAGGGAACTCTTTTGGAAGTTTTCCTGTCAGCTCCTGAAACACAACACACTATGTTACACTCTTAATCCAGCTGTTTTTGTGTGTGTATGAGTGTGTGAAGATTCTAGTCCCGATCAACACATTTGAGAGCAGCAAATCCAGGCTTGACTGTTTGCAACATGATCTTTAAGCATCCTAAGGCATTATTCTGAACAAAAGTGTGCTGCTTTCTAAGATAAAAAAAAAGAAAAAGTAATGTATCGTAGATTCTTTCACTTAATTAAACAGGATGGGGCACATTTTTAACTGTAAAGATACTCATAGTCACAATGTTAAGATACTCATAAACAGATACTGTTTAATTCAATATACACATCTGTAATGAAATTGGTTTATGTACTAATATATATGAAGGCAATAAAAAGACTATTGTGCCAATGCTAGTAAAATCTATATATTGAATGACAGGTCGGCCCACAGAAGCTACAAGAGTTTACATTGAATTAAATGCCCATAACAGTTTACTATGTAACCAAAATACCAATAATATCCAGAAATTTTAAATGAATTACCAGCTTGTGGTATTGATTGATTGTGAACTGCTTTGAAACCGTAACCCTGTAGAGCACGTAACAGCGCAGTGTTTTGACTTTGAATGTGCAGTGATCTGTCTTTTGAAGTTTAGCAATGACATCAGGGCGTATTGTGATTCCTGTTTTTTCATCGAGAAATTTAAGACTTCTTAAGTGATATTTCTATTATTTATTTAATAAGTTTATTTATAAATATAAGACGTTTACATTTAAGACAGACTTTGTATGACCTTATATTTGATTAAATTAAATGTAATACTTTTTAAAGACACGTGCAAACCATGTATGGTTTAAAACATTCTTTATGCACAAAAAATGTAATAGTCCTTTTTCTGGCAAAATAGCTTCCTATGCAGACCTCAGACAGCAAGTAATCTCAGGTTTTCCAACAGAGCCATTAATGCTGAAGTGAGAAGTTGTTTCGATCCTTACCGCTTCTCTGATGCAAATGCTCTTTAGTTCCTCTATTCTCTGTCTCAGCGTCTCCTCCAGAGCTTCCTGTCTGGCCCTCAGAGCCGCCAACATGTCCTTCTTAGCGGTCTGGGAGCTGTCTGACTCTTGAGAGCCTACAAACACACACACATACATCATACACAAGGTAAGATCAAATCTAGGGTTGACATATCTCACATTTGACCAAATATGTATGTGTGCGTGTGACCTAAAGGTCAAAGATCAGAAATGTTTAAAGGTCAAATCAGCACAAGCAGCTCCAGACTTCAGCTTAAACAATCAGACTGACCTTCTCGCTTAGCAAGAGGGTGTGTACTTCATCTCTTTCAATGCTACGAAATAGGCAAAGTGTGTGTGTGTTTCCGGACAAAACTGAACAAAGGGCCCCAATGGGGCAACATTGTTTAGCAGATACTCCATGTGTATCAGAGCATAAGGCAAAGTTGTGTGTCTGAGATGTTTACGAGGAAGTGAGCTACATTTTTTGGCAAGATTGGGAAGGATTACATAACAGTAGCGATACCTTAACATCATCACACAATGCTAAATACATTAAACCAGTATTTGTTTACCTGTGGTAAAAATTTGTCTTGTGTGTTTGGAAGGGGATAATGAGTGTGTGTGGGCAGGCAGCTGTCTGGGAATCAGTGAAGGGTCAGCAGTAATAGAAAGAGAATATAACCGGGGTCACTGGCTGTGTCGCTAGTGTCCAGTCAAGCTTTCTATGTGTGTGTGTGTGTGTGTGTGTGTGTGTGTGTGCGTGTGTGTGTCTTTGGTCTACCGGCTGCAGAAGAGGCACTGAAACCTTAAATTTGTTCCGTCACTATAAATCAATATGGCATGGCATTTGGCAATCTTCCATATTATGACATACACTACAGTTAAAAAAAAAAAAGTTTGGGATCAGTAATACATACCTACATTTTTTTAAAGAAATTAATACTGATATTCAGCAAGGATGCATTCATTACATTGGTCTAAAGTGACAGTAAAGACATTTATAACTAGGGATGCACGATATTATCGGACTGATATCGGAATCCGCCGATAATGGCTTTAAATGTAAATATCGGCATTGGCCCGATATGAAAAATTGTGCCGATATGTCTTGCCGATAAGATGAATGGGTTAACTCACATGTGCTCAGGGTGTGCTAGTGATTAGATCACGTCAGCAGTGTGGCTCATTCTTGAAGCAAAGTTTTGTCTGAATGATGATTAGATTCACTCTTTTGGATCACTGCATTTAATCTGTGAAAGCACGTACAGAATGACGTGTTCGGTGTATGATAGAGTAAACAGTAATAGCATGTGCAGTGGCAGCGGCGGCAGCAGTGACAGCCTCCCCCGGGTCCTAACGCCCGCTCAGAAAGGAGTTTTAATCTGTAGCGTACAATAAATTGTAATAATATTTCACAGTATTACTGTTTTTACTGTGTTTCTGATCAAATAAATGCAGTCTTGGTAAAACTTCTTTCAAAACTATAAAAATCTTAGAGACTCCAAACTTTGAATGGTAGTGTATTTCGGACAAAAAAAATATTTAGTGGTATTTTAAATATTTTTTCTTGGACACACTAAGACCAAAAGTAAATAATCCATAATCACTCCGAACATACGAGTGAACCAGAGAAGGAATTCTTGACTCCCAGTTCCTATGAGTATGTGTGACGGAAGAATTTAGCTGCAAAGAGCTTTTCCACTTCGCCAAGTTTGGATTTGCTGAGTTGCCAAATAAATCCATCATTTTTGCTTCCCAGTGGAAAGCATTCAGCACGGGGATGAGAAGTGAAAGACGTTAAGAGAAAATTAGTAATGGACACACACACTTGGGCTGGGTGGGGTTCATGGGAACTCCAGAGGGGCAGAACTGTCCTGTGGTGAATCTATGAAGCAAATCTACTGCAAAGAAAGGCATCACACTTCACGACACACAAAAACAGAATAATTCTGTCACTGGAACAGAGCGACATTGTTCTGGAGAGCATCTCTGTGAAAACTCTCTATCCTTTCAGACACTACATATAAAGAGGCAGGAGAATTCTGAAGTATCTGAGGGCTTTACAGAGCAATGACACACACACATGCACATTTAAGTGTTTTTATACACATTTATAACAATGCTTTAACCCGACTCTTGTACTTTCATAATAAATGTTCCTGTTCATACTTTGACTGATACATTATGCATGTTATTCTTAAAAAATAAGCAAAATGTAATACTGTCTTCTCCCTTCTTGTTTTCTGTTTTTATAACCCAAACTTCATGAGCAGGGAAAAATAATATTAACCAATAATATTATAGCCTAACTTTTACAACACAGCCAGTATAACACCAGTATTCCATCAGTGGATGAAATGAAGGTCTTACATTATTTAAGACTGAAAAGCAAGTTTAAAGTCAATGTAAAAGCAAAATTGATTTTTTTTTTGTTTACTTAATGCCTTGCCTGGACTTATTGTGCACAATTCATGCATGCTTTTCAAAAAAAGAAGAAAAATACTTCTAAAATACTTGCTTGCTTTGCTTTTGAAGCAACATTCCTTGTCAGATGACATAACTGAGCCTCAACTCTACAATCCTACTCTACAATTTCTCTCTATGAATAACCAAATTCATTCGGAAATGCTTCAGATCACAGAAGTAACATGGTTTGCGAATGCTGTTTCAGTTTCATGCCGTCTAACCAAAGCAAACAACTCCAAAATGTAGCGACTGTCCAAGCCTCCACTATGATCTAATCTCTCATGTGTGGTCAGTGATTAAGAGGCTGAACACACATGGCTCAGATGAAAGGGAGATCATATGACTGACACCAGAGGAGTCCTGCTACGAGCACATTTAATTCATGATACCTGACACCACGGCAGGAGTCCAAAACCAGCATCAAGACAAGCTATTCTCACTCTCACCTCGTAGAAAATTTACACACATGCCCACACCCCAAAACTCCCAGTGTATGACATCATCATCACCATAAGATCACAAACACTGGATTCACACATATAACAGGACAGAGTGCACACTTGGCTTCAAAGACCGAAGCTTGTCGCCCTTGTTTTAAGTTCCTTTACAACTGGCCCCATATCATTGACGACTCGCCATTAACTCTATAGTTGCAGATGCAATGCTAAATTTCTACAGAGCCATTAAAGCATTGGTCTCAAACTCAATTCCTGGAGGGCCACAGCTCTGCACAGTTTAGCTCCAACCCTAATCAAACATAGCTGATCCAGCTAATCAAGGTCTTCAGGATTACTAGAAACATCCAAGCAGGTGTGATTTGGAACTGGTTGGAGCTAAACTGTGCAGATGGCCCTCCAGGAATTGAGTTTGAGACCAATGCCTTAAAGGGACATGGGAGGAAAAAATATATATTAAATGTTTTTGCGTCCTCTTCACAAAAGTTATGTGAGAGAAGGGAAAATTTTTTTTTTGCAAAAAAACAAAAATATCACATAAAAAAATATTTGCAAGAGAATGCAAAGATTCTTTGGGGATCAATCGTTTTGTGAAAGAACACAATGTTTTGCGAGTGAACGTAACATTTCTCAGGGAATACAATACTGTTGCAAGAGAACGCAAATGTTTTGCACAAAATTTCTCGGGGGACTGTTGAGTGAATGCAAAGTTTCTCAGGGCAACACAATATTGTTGCACAGTGAACGCAAATGTTTGCGAGCGAATGCAAAGTTTGTCGGGGAACGCAATACTTTTGCAAGAGAACACACATTTTTCCTCCCATCTCATAATTTTTCCCTAATGTCCCCTAAGTAGCTCCAAAAATTTCAAACTACGAACAACACTTTATATTTGTGTCAGGACGTAATTTCCGGATGATAGCTGTAAACAGGAAGAAAGTGATCTTGTAATCGCACCTGTTTTGTGTGATTGTGTGTGCGTGTTCTGACCTGAGGAAAGCAGGCTTCCGCTGCTGCCGCTGATGATTTTGCCTTTGCTGCCCATGTTGGCCAGTTTGGAGGTCTTGAGGGTTCCTGTTTCTGTCAGGTCTATGGCTATCTCATTCAGACTGCGTGCAGCGTGAATCTTACTCTGAGAGACAGAGACAGAGAGAGTGAATGTGCTTGCCAGCTGTGTCGAGTGTGTCAGAATTTTCCAAGAGACGAACATTCCGCAGCTTTTAAAAGTGTAACAGAATCCGTGAGCAAAATCAGAGACAGATAGTTATGTGTGTGTGTGTGTGTGTAAGTGTATGTGGCCCTGAGGATTGCAGAGAGATGGTTGTCTAGACGGTGAGACAGTTAGAGGTAGACCACAGAAACACACAGGAAAGTCGATGTAGTAAGAGCGAGGTTATCAACCAAACACAATGATACAAGAAATACGTTTGAAGACAGATCCGAAAACACAGACGCACACTCACCTTGCTCTGTTTGCGGTCCAGGTAGAACTGGTGTTGGCTGATGGCCATGGCCCAGATGGATTTGATGAGGGTGGGACAGGCGTACCAGGTGTGCACGGCGATGCCACTGTGACCAAATGTCCTCCGCGTTACCGACGCCCTACAGTTGGAGCGAACACAAACCGACTTTATATTCACTGAATTTTATGACATTGTCAGTGTAGAAACAGATGTCAAAATGTTTATTATTGCCCAAACACATTAAAACACTTATATTTTAACAGACCCACACCATCTTTGTGTTTGTCATTTTAATAAATACAGTCAAAAAATGTTACCTCCTCTACATTGAGGGAACCACATCCAAAGACACATAAAAACAGCCAATAAACCTGTGATGTTATGTTGCTTGTTTAGTTAAGATAATGCTAAGATACACCTTACTGATGCTTTTAAGATTTTAACTGATTTTTTTTGCAAATTCAACAACATCTCATCTACTGTGCTAGCTGACTAGATAAAATGTTTGCTTCACTGTAAATTTACAAATACCTTCCAATCACTACCATCCAAAAGTTTGGGATCCGTATTGTCAAGTAGTACAAAAGAATAGCATCCAAATTTTTTAACAATTGTGTATACTAAGATACTACTAGAGACATAAAAATTCACACACACACACACACACACAAAACTAAAATGCATTTAAATTATATTGTCTGCTATAATTATTAGCCAACAGTATGATATATATTTATGTGGGAGATATGAAATGTGAACTGGTGTTAGCACATAATACTCCCGACAGCTCTGCAATGTATCGGCTTAACATACCACACACAGCGCAGCCCACAAACACACACACACCATTACACTGTGGTCGAACCAGCGCACGTGTGTGTCCTGTGATGGGCTTTATAAAATCCTCCAGGCCTCTCCACTAGAACAAAGATAAACAGCAGACCCTCATGTTCTGACTCTTATCAAAACTATATTAGCGTATGTGCGTGTGTTGCATTGACTTTAACTGAATGACAGTGAACTTAACAAGAAGGAAAACACATCATAGTCCCTCATGCTGCAAAATAAACAGATTGTTTCATCTTTCTAAACTGTTTTGCTCTCTTTCATGTCTTATTTCCCCAGCCTCCAGCATTTCTGTGAACTCCCTCCGTGTTCTTCTCGTTTCTGGGCTGTCGTGGTGGTTGTTTGAACAGCATGAACGAGGCGGTTTATCTGTCAGCATCTGAGGCAGCGTGTGCTGCTGCTTTTGGCAGTGTCTGCTCTCCTAAAGAGACTAACCAGCCCTCGGCACGTACTGATGATGTCATGAGGGCCTGATTAAACCCTAAACACATCCTAATATTGACAGAGAGAACGTCAGAACAAACTGAAGATCCGAAACAATCCAACTTTTGACAGAACGAAAGAGAGAATTGGAGAACCGAGATCAAACTCAAACCACTCTCAATCTCTACAGATGGACAGACAAAACGAGGAGGCTATGTTTTTGTTCATTTGTTCCAGCTGTACTTCTGCACTCTTCTCCACAGGACACAGGAAGTCAGAGATTTAAATCCAATAACAGATAGCTTAGCTTGTGGATGGAAACCAACCAGATGTAACTACGAACATTTACCGATGAAAATTAACAATTTTTCTCTTCAGGAACAGGAGGACACTAAAATGGGTTTTCCTGTCAAAGCCTGATATATTTTCAAGATTAAACAAAATTAAACTTGTATAACTGATGTATAGATGCTGTATAAAGATGTTCCTCTATTCAAATTACACCAAAACAGATTCATATTCTACTCTTGTTGCTAGTAAATAGTCCAATGTAAAGCTCAGTACGTCATGCCACTTTACTTACTTTACTTTTGAAGTAATTCAAATTATTTCCACACTTTAATCCAAAAGAATCAAAGGACAAAAACATACACAGCTGAGATGTTTCAAATGTTTCATGAGATCTAAACAAACTTGTCTTTCAAACTCCTGCTGAGTTGGAGTGAAAGTGGCACCCACAACATGTCCTGTCAGTGTATTTGACACATTGTTTGCATACAGTTCATGACCTGTGAGTGTGAGTGAACACGTGTAGGCTGTAATATAGATTTACCTTCTCGGATCATGGACTTCCACCGAGAACTTCTTCTCTCTGAAGTACAAATTCTCCAACTGCCTCCATTGGAACACCTGCAGAGATGAGAGAACGTTTTTACAACATTCCCAAAACCTCAATCAAACATTCCACGGATGGTGCTCCAACGACTGTAAACTCCTTCCAGATCAGAAAACCAGGAAAAGGCTCTAAAAGAAAATCCAGAAGTCAAGTCCAAGCCAAGATATTTTACTTTTCTGTGCACTTTTGTGCATATGGTGAATGTGAGCGAGTAAAATCCTCCTTAAGCACACTGGAACAATGAGTCCTCCTCTGTATATGTGTAGAAAGAGAGAGACTGTTTGGATCAAGAGCGATGGAGAGAGAGAGCAAGCAAGAGTGGGAGGGGTCAGCCCCCTTCCAAGCCTCTCCTCCCTCTGGGACACACACTTCCTGTGTGGGCGGGGTTTATGGAGAGTTCAGAGTGATGTGTTTGTGTGTGTGCTGTAGTAACCCCTCAAAATGCAGTGCTACAGCTTTGTTAAACTCCTCCACCTCTTTTCCCCTCATTCACTCAAGAAACCTGGTTCTGGTTCTCATTACACACAATCATGCACACACACACACACACGGCTGCCTGCGGTACACATATTGGACTCCTGGAGCCATCGGCTGCACAGACACAAAGAAAACACAATAGAAATAGAGAGTGGCGGAGAAAGTGGTATGAATATATACTGTACATTTGCTGAAACTGTTAGTTTCATTTAATAAGAAAAAGAGCCTATACACTCTTTCCAAGGTGCATAAGAGGTATATACAATCTAAACTATCAATTATGTCCATAATTGTTAAAAGTCATTAAACATACTTTGCATATAAGCATTCCTTAGCAAAGACCTTGATGTAAGAAAAAAAGAAGAAAATAAAGGAAAAGAGAAATGAAAAAATGATGGAAGAGAGTGGAGAGAGAAGGGGAGGGGGCTGGCTTGAAGAGCTCAAGAATTTTAAGAGCCTGGGAAAACAATGGACAGATGAAGGAAGAGGGGAGGGAAGGAACATAGTTACACACACGTACACACACAGAGACACACACAAAACTATTTCCACATATATCACTAGGATTGGGAATTAAGAACCGTTTCTTATTCAGAACTGGTTCCATTTTTAAAAATATACTGGAATCAAATGACTTTCACAGCATTCGTTTCCGATAACGGTCCTTTAACATCTGCAACATTCCACTGATGCAGATAACATACCGCATTAAAATAGTCTTCCTGCATGTCTACTAAATCTACAATTTTAGATAAGATGAGACTACAATATGAATTGGAATATAAATCAATGAAATGAGAGAGAAAGACAAGTTGATGCACAATAATTCACAAAGAATCACAAGAATACAGATTTCGCAACTAAAATGTGTAAACAAATGACTCTTTCTTTGGTCTAATGATACATATCACTAAAATAATACTTATACACATAGTAATAAAAGTAGTAGAAATAAAAGTAATAAATAACATTAAAGTATGTTACCAAAGATAGTATTGTTTTGTTTATATAATTTTCCTCAGAAGTACTAAACGAATCGTTAATCTAATTCAAATTTATTTATAAGTACTTTAAAAACCACAGCTTGCACCGACGTGCTGTACTATTAAAATACTAATTACTATAAAACAGAGGGACATTAATCTATTTAGAGGAAATGGAATCAGAATAGTAAAATTCCTTGTTTTCCGTCCCAAAATATCATAGACACAGGGCAACTGAACAGCACAGAAATTTTGATGGCGTGAATGTTTCTTGGTGTTTATGAGAGGCTTTGATGGTCTCATGGGACCAAGAACAAACTTGACCCTTAACACTTTCAAAACAACCTTCATTATGGAGATACAAATCTCTCTCCTTAAGAGAGAGGGAGGGAGAGGAAAAAGAAAGTGAGGGAGGCTACAATGTTCCATGACATCTAAACACTCTGTAGCGTGGTGCAGTTATAAGAGCCAATGAGGCATGGAGCATTAACCACACCAGAGTATTTTGGGCACAGTGAGGTAGAACTGGGGACTTCAGCTATTGTTCTGGATTGAGAAAATCTCAGCTGAAAGTGTGTGTGATTTTGAGGCGTGCAGTCACGAGAGGCTGCAAGAGAGAAAAGACATTTCAAAGGGGGCCCATGTGCCCAGTGATGTGCTGAATCCTGGTTAGTTCCAGCACATATTTCACTGACAGCTGAACCGTGTTCTAGTCCTCATGTTGTTTGGTTATTTAGATCTCTGGATACAGGGTTAAATCTTGTTCTGGACTTCAAAGGATTTTAATGAAGGCTCACAGCCATGGTGATGGGGTCCAGAGATTGGCTATGCCTGTGTCTGAAAACCCCACCTCTGTTCTGATACAGTTGATTCCAGTAAAGCTTAGCATGCAGTTCAACTAAAAACTCAGAAACAAAAGCATGCAAGCACAACACATAAACAAATGTTGAGTGAAATAGTCTATTTTTAATTAGACGGTACCATTTTCCTTTTTTTTTGATGCCTAATAATCTTGCCTATATAGACAGTTAACCAGTTTTAGAACAGCTAACCACTTATTAAAACATATTCCTATCTAGAGTTCAAGCACAAAGCTAAAGATCACCAAAGACAAAAGGCAGCTTATTCAGAAAATTCCAACATAAGAGAGTTTAGATTTTAAGAAGGAGTCTCAGTGTAAATGTCATAGGCGTTACGTCACTATGACTATTCACTGCAGCTGCTTCTATTATAACGCACAACGCCCACCCTGCAGTCTGTCTGTACATAGAATAATACAACAAACCCCCACCCCTTTCTCTCACAAAGACGCACAGAGTACAGGAAGACTGTGTGTGTGGCATGGTATTTACTTAGCCGGAGCTATAACGAGCGCTTATGAGAAAAGACAGGGCATTGGAAAGGTCAAAGGTCACTAGCAGCAGACAGGATGAAAACAATCACCGGTGACTCAAGAGTTGCAATCCCATGATTCAGCTATAGCGTCACATTTTTTTAGATTGGTTATGCTGTTCATATGTTTTACAAGGCAAGAATCTTTCAGTTAGTAGAGCTAATAAGCTGATCCAAACCAATCAGAAACCGCTGCACACATGCCAGTTTTTGGGGAGTGGTCCCGGATTCATCAGACGCACTAATGTTTCCAGTATGTTTTGTGTTGTCAGGGCGACAGTAATCCTGCGGGTGTCTGCTGCTGGGTTTCCTGTTGCGGGTTTTGGAGTCAGCGAGGCTGCGGAGGGAGTTTAGGTAGAGGACAATAGCTCTTGAGAAATACATGCACCCCAATTCATGATGAAACCGCAAATGTACTCGTCACACCTCTGTGACACTTTACACACACACACGCTTTGGCACAAATGCTCTGTGGTTTCTCATTAGGAGAGGGTTTAAATTAGTTTGAAACTCATTAAATAAACCCAACCACTAACTCACCAAGTCTGCAACTTTTAGTGTGTGGCATATTTAACAGTATATCCCACAGTCTCTCACACACACTGCCTACAGATGGAGAACAGCCACAAACCATTAGCGCATGTGAGCTTATCATCAAAACATTAAAACGTGCATGTGTGATGGAGGCAAACTGTGTAATGAGAACATTAGTGGCAATGACCCATCTGAAATGCAGATCAGTGGAAAGTTGCAGCCTGGCATTTGAACGCAGGGCTAGATGTCTGATTGTTCTCTGTGATTAAAATAATAGTTCACACAAGACTGAACATATTGTCATCATTTACTCACTCTTATGTCATTTCAAACCTGTAGGACTTCCTTGCTTCTGTGGAACATAAAAGAAGATATTTTGAAACAAAAAAATCACTCTATACAATGAAAGTCAATGGGGTCCAATGTTGTTGCACTGTATCATCAAAAATAGTTTATACATTATATAAACTATATTATTTTGCATTCTGCAGTATAAAAGTAAGTGTTACAGGTTTGGATCATCAGGGTGAGTAAATGATGATGTTCATTTTTGGTTGAACTATCCCTGTATTGTCATCCAGGTTTAGGTGGATTTGTCAGTAGAGCTATAATTTTGTTTAGTTTGCATCTGTGGCGTTTTTGCAGACGCGTCTGTTCTTCTCGCTGGTTTCTCTTCCCTCCATTCTGAGCTGCCCTCTGCTGCGTCGTTTCATTTCAACTCTCGCTTTCTGTAACGGATCCTTCTCTGTAAATAGGCCTGAGTTTGGTTTTTCGCTTGGCTTGATGTTCTGCTTTGAACGCTATTTTTAGCTTGCGGTTTTGGGAAAGGTTTTTCTGTTCCTCACCACAGGCTGAAGTTTTTGCCTGTCCTTTGGAGAGAACTTAAACACGGGTGTGTGCTGTGAGAATGGAAAACCAAAGCCAGCGGTACACACACCTGAAGTTAAGTCATTCCGACAGCAAGCCTTTCTTCTGACTGAGACAGATTTGTAGCATTTCAGTTACATGGTGTCACTGATCGCCTGTCTGGAAGTTTGAGAGTCTCTGTCTAAAGTTACAAAAAAACGCTATGGGGTCAGACTGCCAGAGGTCATGACCTATCTGAGGTCACCACACCCAAGTGTCAGACGACCAGACTTCTCTTGGCTGACATCATGAGGTTAAGCAAAGGTGACTAGGTGATGAACACATATTCATACACATGCACAAACACAGCTCAAGCTAAGTTTCAAAACACAGCGTAAGGGAAACTGCTTACATCCACTGGATTTTCTGCAAAGCAGAGAGTTTTAAAGGAGAAGTGGGATTTGTTCCCCTCCCTCATGAAGAAACAAAGAGCTTTTCTTAAAAAGCACTGTCATAAGCTACATTTTTTAGAAGTGACTGGGTTCTGGGTGGTTGCCTAAGTCAAAAAATACTAATTAGACCATTTTATCACCTGACAAGAAAGTCTGACCACTCAGAAAAGTAATGGCACACCTCTTCTCAACAAGTGGAATGACTTAAGGTCTCGTTCCACTTGTCCCACTGGTGAGAGACAAATTTTGCCAAGCACTACTAATTACCACCAGGGAGGTAAAACTATTACGGGATGACCAAGATGAAGAGATGTGAAGGGAGGACAAAAAGAAGTCAAACTGTAGTAAGTCCACAGAGGAAAGACAGTCTTACCTTTCTTGGTTTGACTTTGTCCTGGTAGTCATATTGAAAAATGCCTTTATAACTCAAACCCAGCCACCACGGGATACCCTGCTTATCCTGAGAGAGAGCAAGAGTGAGAAAAAGAGAGCGTTAATGTGCGTGCACACACACACACAAAAAGAGAAGTGTCAGCTCATGGTTGATGATAGCACAATTATCTTAAACACACTGAGTCTTAAGCATCCTTTAACACTTAAGTCAAGCGCTGATACTATAGGTCGTGAGAATGTGTGTGTGTGGACATACGGCTGTGATTATAAATTTTCCCTCCGAGCACACTGACCCACCTTAACAGCATAATAATGCACTCCATATGTGGGTAACGACTCCACTATACTCATATAACTGTGAGAGAGAAGAAAGAAGAAATCATTGACAGTATGTTATGGATGTTACATATGCAGACAATTTACAATAGCAGTGAACACATGGGAGTGGATCTCGGAAGTAGGATCAGGACGCATTTGTGACCATTTTTTGAGAGTGTGTGAGTAAAAATTTGAAGTGGTCACGCTTGTGCGAGTGCATGATCTGCGCTGCTCCAAAGCGTCTGCTTCATACAGCGCGTGCTGCCAGCTGCAGCACATTGTAGTATGTAATTTATTAGTCGGTATATAATACAGCATGTGATGTGTCCTATGCCATGCCTCATCTTATTCGTTTTTGTTAATACATGTTATGTAAGCTAGTTTGTCATTGTAACCTACTGTTTTATTGTTGTTGTGCTTTTTAATTAAGAATAACAATGAATCCATCTTTTGTTTTAGTCTTAAAAAGTGAAAGGTGTATAGATACAAGCAAAACAGACAATTATCTTTTCTTGTAAAACGTGACACCAAGATCGTGAATTTGAAAGTGAAAGTGAAAGCAAAAAAAGGAATTCCTGTTCACAAAATTTAAATCACAAATAATACTGATGAAAAAGAACGGGTTGAATGTTGAACACTTTCGTTACCATATAACTATAAACTATGATATAAGTTCATCAGCATGCATTGATTAATGAAATGTTGTATCAAATAAATATTAAAATTGCGACCAAATGATGTGCTCGTGCGACCAATTGAGAAAGTTAGTCGCACAAGTGCGACCAGTGGGAAGAATGAGTCTAGAGCCCTGAGTAGGATGCATGAAAAGGATTATCAACACTGAAAGTGGCACACTTAGAATGTTTTTCTTTTCAAGCAAAATGTTTCCCTAAAATAAGTTTTAATATAATACAAGCATAAAAGAACACATTGTGTTCAAAATTAAAAGTATAGTTCACTCAAAACAACAAAAAAAATTGCTTGCTTTCTTCTGTGGAACACAAAAAATAACACTAATAAAAGTCAATGGAGTCAAAAGCATCAAATCTCATTGGTTCTTGCACGCCATGTGACCATATGTGATGATGTTTAAGGTTTGTGTTGCCATTGACTGCACCAATTCATAATATGGACAAAAAATTGCTAAAATATCTGACATTTTCTTTTGCGTTCTGCAGAAGTTGTTTTTGGAATGACATAAGGGTGACCAAATGATGACAAGTTTCATTTTTGGGTGAAGATCAAATGCATTTGGACACTTTTTGTTCATCAAACTTAAAGGAACATTTTGGTCGAGACAATATTTTTTCTTACTTGACGATAGCCTGGCCTCTGGACTGTCCACTTAGCTTCTTATAGTTCTCAATGACCCGGTCCTCACTGCAACACAATACACACAGACACACAGATTAGCGGCAACAGATGACAATGTTCATGAGAACGTGGCTGTCAGCCTATTTCAATTCCGCAGGAACACGAAACAGACAAGAGTGAAAGCTTACAGATGTACAGAGAGACAGCCAATGAAATACAACTCCATGAAGGAGATAAGTTCATTCTTAGAACATGGATTACACTGGCCTGCTCAATATGAATGTGTGAGTGAGAGTGTCTCAGAACGGCAGCATCTGTGAAACACTTCATTCGCATCAAATAGAATTCAAGGAAAATTAGGTTAGAGAATTATTCTGGGGAATCCTTTCCCATGGTGCTCAGAGAACACAGAGCAGATACATCTTGTTAATACCTCTCCATTATCAGCTGACAGCTGTGTGTATAAGTGTGCGTGTCTCACCAGTATGCTAGTGAAGGGTGCTCCTTCAGTGCTTGTGTAGGCAGTGCTGGCAGTTTCTTCAGATCAGCCCTAGTAGCATCATTACTGTGAAAATAACACAAAATACTCAGAAATAAAAGCACCTTAACAGAGCGAAAAAAATCAGTCAATCAGAATTACAGAACAGAGACCGAAGACACAAAGGCAAATTAATTAAAATAAAATATTTTAATAATAATAAAATATTTTAATATTATTCATATTTTTATAATAATTATCATCATTATTATAATTGCAATTTAATAGTAATAATAATTGTGTAAATTATAATAATTTTCACATTCTTGAAAATAAAAAATATTTTGCATTTGCAACCAATTTATATAAAGATGGCAATCTGATCAACTAATAAATCAAGATGGAAATGTTAAAATCACAACTGATATTGTTTCCAGTTCATTTCTGAAATGGAAGGTTAAGTCAAGTGCATTGCATTGTGGGATATATTATCCCTTACAATGTGCTCAGGATGTATAATGCACATTTTGGCAAAGTCAGTGACTATCAGGGCATTCCACATACACAAAATGTTCACAATATATATAAAATGCATACTGCAAAAATTAGGGCAGTATGGTAGTGTGCCATTCCAAACACAGAGTGGTGGAGAGGTTAAGTGGAAGTGTAAGAGGTAGAGGAAATGGAGTCGAAGAAAACAGAGTGACAGAATAAAGCTGGAAGGATGCACATGTGACAGATTTGTAGCTGATATACTGTGTGTAGAAAGTGTTTGTGTAAGTGTGTGTGTTTGATGGAGAGAGAGCCAGGGGTTAGTGTGTGTAATTTAACACTGTTTATCCTCTGCATTCCATTTCCTCCCCTCTGTCTCCGTTCCCAGGGTTCACACCCCCATATCTCTCTCTCTCTCTCTCTCTCCATCTCTCTTGAATCGTGTGCATGTGCTTATGTGGGAAGGAGAGTTTGATATATGCCACAAATTGGATCTGCTTACACTCTGCAGTGACACACTGATAGAGACTTTAATAGTGTGTGAGTGTAAAAAAGGTCACTGGAAGGTGATTCGTTCATTCAAACAGCCTCTTACCTCGTGAAGTCTCCTTTAGCTTCCTGTGGGGGAAAAAAAAGACATATTTTAGTATCAATAATGAGTGTTTGATGGCAGACGAGACTGCTTGGAAAGATCGTATCCTCTGATACACAGAAAGGTGCATGTGTGTCTCAGTAGGGGATGTAGTCGCAGCCATCTGGACTGAATCCTCCAAAAGGTCAAACACACATAACATACCTGATACTACACCTGGATCACACATACACAGAGTCATAAAGGAAAACCATATTTCTCCAAAGTATTTCCCTCGTATGGATAACTTACAGTACAAAGGAAACATCCTGTTTTAGATTTAAAATAAAGCACCCTGTCAGGCTGAAATACTGTAGTGACCTGAATATGACTCTATAACGCTTACACAAGTGTATTTGAGATGCATGAACTTTATGAAAGTTCATTGCATGGTTTACGAAGGTCCACAAAATGATAAACAGTCCGACATGATCTTACCTGTAAGATATAAGAGGCCAGTTCAAACACCACCTCGCTGTCCACCTCTATGAGCTCCTGGAGACAGACAGAGAGAAAGAGACCCTTAAGTTCAGGATCACAGCAGACAGGACATGTCCATTAATCTGTCTCTTATCTGATCTCTCTCTCTTTTAATGACCTGATCTGTTGACTTATCACTGAAGGGTCTATCTAAATCACTTCAGCTATTTCCTGTGTAATCAATAGCAGGACAAAGCCACATACACACACATGGGTTTTATGTGAGGGTTTTTTTGAAGTGTAGGGGGTCTTAATTACTTCAATGACCAAGTCAAACGGAGCGATTCATTACCTTTGCTGAAGAATTTCAGGAATGTCACACAGAGTACTGGCATGTATTGGAAAGCTGACTCTAGAGTAAAGTGTGAGCAATGAGCTCATGGTGGGAATCTGTGGTATGTGACCAGTGACACACACACACACACACATTCATACAGAATGTTTTTGGAAGAATGAAGCACTTTTTTTTTTTTTCACAAATCAAAACAGCTATTGCAAATATTTAATTATATTTTTTATTATATTTATTATTTATAAACACTACCATTCAAAAGTTTGGGGTTCAAAAGACTGCATTTATTTAATCAAAAATACAATGATACTGTATAACTGGTTTCTATTGAAATATATATACTGTATATATATATATATGTTTTTTTTTAAAACGCAATTTATTCCTGTGATGCAAAGTTGAATTTTTAGCAGCCATTACTCCAGTCCTTCAGAAATCATTCTAATAAGTTGCTGCTCAAGAAACATTTCGTATCAATATTGAAAACTGAAGAGCTTGGTACTTTGCACATTCTTACAGTACCATCAATTAATCAGCGTTGCCATGATGTCATTTTCCAGAGAAATCTGTAACTTGGCATTTATGCCTAAGGTGCTCCATGGACATAGATGGAAGTAACAAATGAATGTAAAGGGGCATTAGTTAATACTGCCCTCTAGTGATAGAACAAGGACAACAGTTTACCTTATAGATGCAGGACTTTGCATTGAGGAAGAACAGCTCTATTGTGGCATTGTCCTTAAGGTAAGAGATACTTTCTATGTAGAACCTGTAGAAGAGAAAATAACATGCACATCACATTATGGCTAAAGTTTAAAAACATTACAGTTGCATATACAATATACACAATTCACATATTAAGATTGCCAAACATTATTTGTTTAGTTGTGAACATGTGATTCAAGATTGTTCAGTAAGAGCAACCGATTCTGATTCCTCCTTAGCAGGTACATTCAGACTGATTGAATGAACTCACTGAATGAAACAATGTATTATTTACGCAGACCCAAAGACCAATCACTAGAGGGCATCATAAACACTGCTATATCCTCTTGCTGTCTCCATCCCTCTCAAAACCCACAAAAAGAAAACAATTTCCACTGTGCACGCTTCATTTAGCAGTCAGATTAGAGTTAGCGGGAACTACAACAACAAACAAACACATAAATAAGTAATTGTCTTAAAATCAGCATAAATAAATAAGCGCTCTCAGCATGACATTTTTCATTTCAGCTGAAGGCTGAAGCTGTGACATTCACACATGGACTGTTACAGACACACATGCATATACAGTATATACATACAGATGCAAACTGATAATATGACCTTGAACATACACTGAGGCATACACTGAACTTAAAATGAACCATAAGACACATGATACATGAAGACACATGCTTTGAATCCATGGCTGACTGTTTAAAGGAGCGAGAGGAATGAGAGAGCCAGAAAACGAGTGAAAGTGAGAGAGATTAAAGTGATTAAAACTGTATTGACAGCTGGTTTAATTTGAGATGTGAGTGAGACAGAGTCTTACACGCATGAAAGACTTTAGCTCACTCCAATCAATAGCCCAATCACGAGCAGAAAGGACAACACGCATACACACTAATGCACACAGGACATCATGCATGCATTACAATTGGGGCTCCGCTCCAATTTAAACTGCACTGACATGCAACAGCTCAAGCAAAAGGCATTCAACTTCGCACGCAGCTCTTAGAGCAAAATGCATGCGTGCATGCCTATGCGTGCATTTAAGTGTTTGTATCTGTGTGTGACCCAGAAAAGCAAAGTGATGCAAGAGGAATAGACTGAATGAGAGAAAAGCAATGCAAGTGTGTCCCAACAAATGGGTGAAATGCTGGGCTATTTTAATGCTGAGCTTGACAGCAATAAACCAGCATCCACCCACAGTGAGCGTGGTGATGTATGACTGTGTGCTGATTGCGACTTACACAGTAAAATACTGTGAGGAAGCACACAAATGTGCCCGCTTTAACCAGGGTTCCTACACATTTTCCATTTCAAAATTCCATACTTTTCCAGACTCAAATTTCCAAACCTCTCAGTAGATTTTCAGACCATATTTAACATAAATGGTTCATAGAACATTATTATTTATATTTGGTATATAGTAGTCATCTGTAAATATTTTTTATTTGCTCAGTTTTTTTTTTCTCCATTGATTTTCTCGAAGTGACAACATACAGAGTCCCTAATATAAAACAATAATTAAAAAAAAAAAAAAATACAGAATTTTACATGCACACAAGAAACTTAGAAACTATTCACGTGCATGGGAATGTTTTGCATGCTTGCGCATTACAATTTCTAGTTTTCTATAACCTATATCCTTTGTGTATCACTGCCATCTTACTATGAATAAAACGAGGGCATGGATGCACATTAATTAACAGATCTACCTGCTCAAAATTTTGCTGTTCTTATGGTAGTACCTCTAATATACCTAATACCCTAATGTCCAATTTAACACATCCTCTGCGGTGGTGGAGAAATCATGACGCGAAATGGGCTGATAGCATAACACCTTCACCCCAACTTCTCTATACAGCTGGGTTCGTCAACCATAACTCCTTCCAGGACAGCCAGGAACCTTGGAGTTGTGATCGATGATCAGTTAAGCTTCACAGACCATATTGCTACAACGGCCCGGTCCTGCAGATTTGCCTTATACAACATTAGGAAGATTAGGCCCTTCCTGTCAGAGCAAGCCGCACAACTCCTTGTCCAAGCTCTTGTTCTCTCCAGACTGGACTATTGTAATGCTCTCTTGGCGGGCCTTCCCGCATGTACTATCAAGCCTCTGCAACTGATCCAGAATGCAGCAGCCAGAGTGGTCTTTAATGAGCCGAAAAAAGCTCACATTACCCCTCTCTTCATCAGGTTACACTGGCTACCAATAGCCGCTCGCATCAAATTCAAGGTACTGATGTTTGCCAACAAAAACACAACTGGCGCTGCACCAATATACCTAAACTTGCTAGTTCAAACTTATGCGCCCTCCAGAAGCTTGCGTTCTGCAAGTGAACGACGCCTTGTGGTGCCATCCCAAAGAGGTACCAAATCACTCTCACGGACCTTTTCCTGGACTGTGCCCAGCTGGTGGAATGATCTCCCGATCTCAATTCGAACAGCTGAGTCTTTAGCCATTTTCAAAAAACATCTAAAATACACATCTTTTTCGCCAGCACCTGACCAAGTAATACTAACACTTACCTATTCTATTTAAAAAATAATAATTATATATATATATATAAAAAAAAAAAAAATCCTAGCTACGTGTACTGTGCTAGACTAACTGAGATTTGTCATGGCACTTGTATACTGTTGCTCTCTCGATGGTCTGATTGCTTCTATTGTTCTCCTGATTTGTACGTCACTTTGGATAAAAGCGTCTGCTAAATGATTAAATGTAAATGTAAATGTAAATTTGCAAAGTTTAAGGGTCTATAAAAAAAGACTGGTACTGTACAAAAAAAGTGTTTAAGATTTGGCTTTCATTGGGGCAGTATGCCATATTTCAAGGCCTTAGGTCTCTTTAATGCATAGTCTGTGGCGACCAAGAAACCACACTGTGAAATGGGCTGATGGCACAACAGGTGCAATGTCTTATATGCTATATTTAATGGTTTCTTGTGCGCACATAAAAGTCTAAAATATATATAAAGTATACATAACAGTATATTTTTTATTTTTGCAAAGGTTCTTGAGTTATGTAATACAGTGCTAAGAATATAGTGTGAAGAGACCCAAAATGCTTCTAACTAGGGCTGGGCGATTTTGAAAAAAATGTAATCTAGATTTTTTTCAGAACATTTGACTGATTCTCAAATTATTTTTTTTTACGATTTTTAACTAGTCAACTTGAAAATGTAACCACAACATGATTCAAGTAATTGATTTTCTTTATTAACTCTCTAGTTAAAGAAAATTCTATTCCAAGAGCAGCACACATGAAGTTGTCAACATGATGTAAATGTTAAACAAATCACTTGTAAATATCTTTGCAGAAAAGATGCATGAACTACAACTACATCTTGTACAAACTTGTCTTATGAATATTGTGTTTTCAGAAATAATACCAGGAAAATGCTTTAAAAAAAATCTCAAAAGTCAAGGTAATTCAAATTCAAAATGACTGAAGGTATAACACCAGTAGACTATTATTAACTCTAAATGTTCTGTGAAAACAACAGCAGCTTTCAGCCTGTCACCATGATGCAAACATGAAATATCAGACATACAGTAGAAGTTTTTACAGGTTTCTTATTCGATTGCGCTGCTTTTCCATTGTCTTTTCTATGTAAACATGGACGTGTTTGATTGTTGCGCTCTCGTCTCGTGCAGCGTCTCATGCATGAAACGGCAGTCTAAAAACACTGCGCTCAAGTTAAAAGAAGTTCTCTCCTGTTTTCTTGCATGATTTACCTATTCCACTGCCCACGTCGCATGTTTGTCAACACAAAAGTGCATTCTGTGTGAATGGCGCTTAGCGATATATTTATAGTCTTTCACAGAGCGCATCAGTGAGCGATAATCACGTGCGCTGACATGCAGTTGGATATTCTTTCCTCTTTACTGTTATCATTGGCATCTTGCCAAAGTGTCTAGTTCTAGCATTTGGTAATATTTCTATTCAAAATCGTGATTCCTCGATTTCTAAAAAATTAAATCGTGGCAAAACATTAAATTCGAATTAATCGGGAAAATCGCCCAGCCCTACTTCTAACCTGCATTTTGTATAAAGAAAAAGTGCACCTTGAATTCATTCAGTCATATTTGGCGATCACTAAAGAATCTCTAAACAGCTGCCATGAAACCTCACTTCTTGTACGGTAAATTTATTTTCTTTAAATTCTGAATTTTCTATTATAAAAAAAACTAAATAGGGGCAAAAGTCTGGAAACACAAATATTTTTATATACTCTGCTTTCTTTTTTCCATACTTTTCCAGACCTGGAAACTACTTAAATCAAATTCCATACTTTTCCAAACCCCGCAGGAACCCTGTTTAACTCTCTCGCACACATGGAGACATACAAACACACAAGAGCAAGAAATATACTGGCTGCTCTTTGTATTGGTCATATTTCGAAGCAGATGCAATTAAAATCTAAACGAATCAACCCGCCCAGCAGATATCTGCTCATGCTCTGCAATTCAAACACAGTCTGATTAACACTCTGCTGTTGCTATGGTGCTCAAATTGCTGGGGGTGTTAATGACAGGAACGGTGGATTCTGATTGGATGTGTTTCTGGTAACCGCCAGTAAACTGTGGTTTACTGACCCCGCTAATTTGAAACAATAAACAAACAAATACACAAACCCCCCAACACGAAAACACTCTGATCGAAGTGTTGATGCTAATTCATTCTGGAGGTGTCAAGTGTTTTCTTTTTTAATATTCAGCTGGGATTTGCTGAAGTGATATGGACGTTTCTCTTTTATTCTCTCTGTCGATAAAAATATATTATAAATTTTTTAATATTATATATTATTTGTATGAGTAATAAATAAAATAATTTAAATAAATAAATATATGTGTAATATATAACTGTATTTTATATGTGTAGTTTATTATATATTTATATTATTCATGATATTAATAATAAATAAAATAATAAATATGTATGTATGTGTATACATATAAATGTTTATTGTGGTTTTGTTGCAGCTGTACTTACCTAACGCAGAAGTAAAGCACAATGGGTCCAGATTTCTTAGGAAACTCGTGTTCCAGAACACGACGATCTAACTGCAACCAGCTGAAATGACCCCTGAAACACAACCCAAGAGAAATGACTGATAGCATCTGTAACAGCAACCGGAAATGTCTTACAACATCTAACAATGTCTCATTCATAGTGCCACATAACGTCATAAAACATCATGCGAAAAATGAGCCACAAGAGGGCTGTTTTATGTTCAAGATGTCATCGCATGTGCATTTTCATGCATAATTTAGCCAGTGATGACAAAAACAAAAGCACTCAGGAAACTATTGCATTGGTATTCCGTTGCACACAGATATATAACCTTTAACAAGTAGATTCTACTCAGTACAATATATTATCTCCTTATACATTATATATAAAAAAAAAAAAAAAGATCTAGTAATATATTAATTATATAAAGTTTTATATATACACATATTAGTATTTAAAAAAATATATAAATATTTATATAATTTATGAACATATTATTTTGATTTTCTGAAGAACATGAGTAAGGTTGATCCTATAGTGCTCTGGGTGGGACAATATTAATACGGATGGTTGTACCACTGACAAGCCCAATGTGTTTTAAATTGTGTTTGTATAGGGAAATGACTGTGCCTCTTTAACTCACATTGTGTGCGTGTTTCTGACAGAAATGCATTTGTCCATTTGCATGTTGTCCTTGGCGAATGCAAACCGTCAACCCCCTTGTTGGGAAGGATGTACAGTGGGGTGGATCAAAGGTCACCAGACAACATTTCAAAATCTTTGGGAACTACAAATAACACATTTCCCCAAGAACACCAGCAGTGAGAACAGACGGGATGCTTCTCTTGAGTGAGTGTGTGCGTGTGTGTGTGTGGGAGCCTTAAAGAAATCATGCAAAGATACAACTAACAAATGTCACACAGCGGTAGGTCACACTGTGTAGGATGACTGAAGAGCTGGTTGTCACAGAAAGTGAAGAGGAGAGAAAGAGTGAAGCCAATCATTTCCCTGTGGAATTATCACAGCATGTTCACTCATCCAGTCCTGGCACAGTCAGAGAGCTGAACTGTTCATGATTACACCTTTTCTCATAGGTTAGAGGCAGATGTAATATTTAATAGGATGCCTTGGGTATACGTACGTCTCATCTACATAAGAGATTCCAAAATATTCCTTCTCCTTCAGGTTGAAATGGGATGCCACCAGGTCTAGAAGATCCTTCGCCATTAGCTTGGGCTGAGAGAGACAGAAAAAAAACAGGTTTCATCACAAAAGAGATCTTTTTGGTTTAGAACAAACACACTACACACACAGACAAAAACACCCAGATACACACACACACACACAAGGTCAGCGAGTTGGCAGGATGTGAGCGTTGTATTCTGATGAGTATTGATGCACTGCAGTGACTCTGCATTTTCATGCAGACTCTGTCTGTCTGCAGTCTATGTGTTGAATTGTGAACAGAGCTTGATATGCTGCACAAACAGTATCCGAAATATGCTCATACAGCTGAGATATTTCCTTTTAAGAAGGATTGATCATTATTTTTAATAATACAAAGACATACAGAGTTTTTGACTAAACAGCACTGACACACCCAGAACAATCTGGAAAACTGAGAGACACACACCAGTTGTCACACTGTCTCTGCTTCTGCAAGCTCGGGGCTTTCCCTGTGTGTGTAAATTAGTGTAAAGTGTGTTAGAGCGTGTGTGGTAAACCATGGGTGTGTCACTGGCTTGGAGCGTAGACACTGAAATCACTGGTGTCCTGGGACATCTTTGTACAGCTCACCCAACCAACCAATATATCCATACACAAACATTAATGAGTAGAAAACATTTAACTTCACTTGACTTCTTAACATCTATGTCATATTCACAAAATATTAGTGTTAATGTTTTTGAAAGAAGATTATTATGCTCATCAAGGCTACAGTTCATTGATCAAAATGTTCTGTTTTAATATATTTGAAAATGTATTTTATTCCTCTGATGCCAAAGCTAAATTTTCAACAGCCATTACTCAAGTGTTCAGTGTCACATGATCCTTCAGAAATCAGAGACATTTCTTATTATTATCAATGTTGAAAACAGTTCTAAACTTGGACAGTAGTTTATGTTTGGGGTGTGCATGCATAGATATATTTTTATAATGCTCCGGCAGTTTTTGAATAGTTTTTCATAAGGTTTATCTGTATTAATGTGGACACTTATTATCTACAAAATTATATGACAATGAAGTACTGAACGAAAGCATTGAAAAGTCTGAGAAAGATCAACATAGTTAAATCAATTTAAACAATATGTGGACTTGATATACACATGCATTGTGTGCATGAGCCTGTGTTCAAAACACTTTAATTACGGTTTCGGTTTCAACACAGACCATTTTGAATTAAGAACACACATAAATACAGACACACATTCACACACACACACACACACACACACACACACACACACACACAGCAACAGCACACTTTATAAGAGAGCCAACCCACCCACACACCCTAAAAATAGCACAGCAAAATCTGGAGCAAAAGTACAATCACTGCCACAACCTCTGTTTATGGAAGGAAAGAAGGAAAGAAAGAGAAGAAGAAAAGAACAAGGAGTAGATTACAGCCTGTAGAATTACAAAATAATCATTATTTATGTTGTGTATTATCAAATTTTAAATTATAATGTACATCTTCTAGATAAAGCTTTGACTAAGGTAGTTCTTAATAGCCCCAAAACCTAGTGAGCTGCCTGCCTAGATAGCATTTCACCTAGAGTTACTGAAGCATAAGAGCACAACAGTAAGCACAAAATTATGCTGCTTAAAAACATAACTTATTTAAATGCAGAAATATCAACAAAATAGTTCCATGTAAATAACAAAGGACTATTTTCACCAATATTAATTTGTGGCATGTACTTTTATTACTCACTTGTGCAGAATTTCCCAAACTTTTTTGTCAGCTGAGCCCCCTTTGATTTTAATTATAATTATTTAACAACACATTTGCATGTAAATTGTTCTTTGATGTTGGTAAATAATCACACGACATACAGGTAAACAAATAAAATGCATTTTTTTTTAGTTTAGTGTTTCATTTAATTTTTTATTTATTTAAATTTATTCATTTCAATTGTACATTTTTTATTAACTAATTATTAGCTTTTCATTAGCTCACAAACCCCCTGCAGTTCCTGTGTGATTTTCCCAGGGGTTCATGAACCCAGTTTGGAAAACCCTGCATTAGAGTTCTAAGCTAAATAACATTTGTTAAGGCTAAACTCTACTGGAATCCGCATTCTCCCATCTTGTCCATCTCAAATCATCTATTTCAGTGAGGATGTCTCCTTAGATGGTAGTTGCCTTTAAAGAGAGCAGAAAATTATGCAACCAACTAGGTTTTGGAACAAAGCTGTTGTGTCAGAAGCAAAGCATCATCATACAGCTTTAAAAAACCTCAATGTCTACTGAGACTGCAATTACGGTCCTCTCTGATTCACCACCCTCCCTTCAGGTCTGATCTCAAAAACCCAGCTTTCAGCAAGACATCTTGTTTTAGATATTCTTTTATCTTTTATGGCACTAACATTGTGGTTAATCACAAATGAAACAGTCAGTATATTGTGAGATTGTTCACCTCTGGTACGTCAGGTGAGATCTGCAACACTGTACCACATCAATCAATTGGCACATTTAATCTCATCATTCCAAGCAATGCTGTGTGAAACAGCTTGCTTCCTCAATTAGCCAAAGCGAGTGTGTAAGTGTGTGTCTGCGGTAAGAAGAGGAAGCAGGTTTAATATGACCGCAATCTTCAATCTGGACCCATTTGTAGTGGTGTATGTGTGCGTTTGTGCAGTTGAGAAAATGAAGAGGGCTAAAACTCAAACAGTGTCCATTTTCTTAAAGAATGGCAGTATATTTTATCTTATTCCGCCTCATTCTCTATGTTTAGCCTCCAGACTTGATTATGACAGTTACTGATATAATAATGTGTGAAGAGTCTCTGAAATGTGTAGATAAGAAAGATCAAGCATTATTAATATCCTGTTAGTGTGCACTGAGGGCCATCAATATGAGCGCTATATGGTTTCAACAGATTTAATGTGGGATGGCTATCATCTCCTCTCTGCCATTACACTTACTGAGATGATGCAAATCACAGACATATGTTTCCACATGGAATAGCATGTGCTAGCACGTGTGGCCGTGAGGAAGAATATCCGGACTGTTGTGATTAAATATCATTAAACAGTGTGTATCTGATCAGGACAGAAGAGCGATGACAAGAACACACGCCGTCAGGTCTAGATCACAGAGATGAGAGATGTGAGTCGGCTTTCATCACACGAAATGACTTCAGCACAAAGCAACGCTAGGGTTTTTGTTCAGGATTTATCGCTGTTAAAACACATGTTGATTTGATCATGAATGCAGACTAGATAGTGTCCTTCTCTAAAGCTGCCTGTACATTGTAAAATAACAGAATTCAAATCTGAAGATGGAATTATATACCAAAGGTGCATTTACACAGATTTTTACGTTTACATTTTTTATCTGACACAGAGCCAGTGTAAATACATTTATGAAGGAAGTGTAATTGTGGGAAACAATGAGTCTGTTCCAAAACAAAGTGAGCTGCCTTGTTGCCTATTGTCTACACAGCCAGTTACCTTCAGATATGTGGTTCAACAAGTGGCTGATTTGAAATGCCCTACATATGCAGCACATAACATAAAATGCACAGCACACACAAATAGTGTGTAAAATAGTACATTTTCAAATAGCCTGAACAATTTTCATAGATTTTTTTGGTGTTATATTATTCTCAAATTTTAGCTAACATTTCTTTCATTTCGTCTGCCATCTTGTATTTCCTTTTTCACTACGCTTGTCGCAATACATTCTGTAATTGCTTTGATGGAAATTTGGCCAAAAAAGGTATCTAAGAGATATCTAGTGAGTCTAAAACTCAGACCTTATAGTAGTTTAAGTGTATCCTCTAGCACCTCAAACTCAAAGGTCTGTCTTCTTCAAGAGACCAAATATGCTCTTGTCAAACTCCTGACAGACATTGTAAATTATAGCTGAGAGGAAGGACCGAGCTAGGACACGAGAGAACCACCAACTAACAGCACCTGCTTTGACTCACCATGGAAAATGACGAAAACACGCTAAACGCACATCATTCACAAAATTACAGGCCTGCATGTTGAGAGACAGGTGGGAGATGCTAACAAGCAGTTAGACAGTTGAAAAACAGAGCAAGATTATACAACTTGGGAAAAAATCTGAACAAGACTGTTGACAGCTCTAGTATTGTAAGACTGTCTACCTTATTATAAACCAAAGTCATGTCAAACCTGCCGATGGAAAATAAAAAGGAAACACGAAAGTGTACCTCCACTAAAGCCAACACAAACTAGATGTTTTCTACTGCACTGTATGCAAATAAGCCCACAAATGATGAGACAGCAGCAATGTTCAGTCTCTAATGGGACTATACAATCATTCACAAAGATACTGCCAGTCTCACAGTGTAAGATCATCCATGATAACCTTCAAAATGGTACACTGCCTCTAATGAGGCGAGAAAGAAGTGAGGAGGAAGAGGAAGTAGATAAATGAGGCTACAGAAAGATCCAACAGAGACCCATCAGTAAAACCAAACCAGACAATGATTTCACAGCAGCATATGTAAGATGTTTCACATCTTAAAGGGTGTTCACACTGGAATTGAAGGTTGTAAATGACTTATTTATTGTTAGAGACTTTAAATTATAAAATACTATCTACTCCAGTTTCCCCAAAACATCTAATCTTAAAGTTTGTATTTAGGTTTCCTAGAAAAAGAAAGTAAGGGTGTGAAAAACTGCCACAATAAGAGTTTCCTCCATTTAAATTTTAATCAAGAAGTTAGTTATCCCTTTTGGTCCAATGTCTTTTCACCAAGCAAATTATGCATGTCTCCGAATGTAAAATTCAACACATAAGTTTGCGTATATGATCTTTCACATGCACATGAATGGAAGTGAGTAGAACATAAAATCTAGTGTAACAGTTACTTTAACGCACAGAAGATCCTGTAGCATTGCCCTGTTAGGTGTATCAACACAATTGCTCTTACAGAAAAAGGGAAGAGCTGTTCCTCAAGGAACACGCAGAAAAAAACTAACTTGGAATAACAGCAGAATTCTCAATGGCACGATTAACACAACCTTCTCAAGAACATCCGCCCACATGGAGGAAGAGAGAGAGGAGGAAAAGAGAAGTCAGAAAGCAGAAAGAACAAGCTAAATCTTTTAGCCAACGCTAAAAGAACATATCTAAAGTACTCATGACTAAAGTAGGACAAATGTGTAAAGATTATGGAATAAGCGTTTCTGCAACAGCTCAATAAATCATAAACTGTAGTGAGGAAACACATTGACTACCCCTCTGCCTTATGCTTTCTTTTTTCTATCTCTTCCTGGAAATCCCTTCTTTTCCTCTCTCATCCTCTTACCTGATTGTTAAGGACTCTCTCACCTCCTCTCCTTTCTAGATTTCTGTTTATTTGATCGAAACTGCAACCACAATCAACTCAACCAGCATTTTAGAGGAGAGAAAGAGAGTGTGTGGAAAATGAGAGATGGAGGAGGCTAATAAATTAAATTTCTCCAACTATGATGGAGTTTAAACTGGATTGGAGTCTAGAGGAATCAGGTCAACTAACCGCACCTGACAGGCATGAGAGAGCGAGAGTGCATGAAAGAGAGAAAGACAAATAGAACCGAACTGGGGTGCGTTTCCCAAAAGCATTGTTAGCTAACTATGGTCGTTAGTTCCATTGAACTCTATTGGTAACGACGGAACTTGCGACCATAGTTGTTTTTGGGAAACGCACCCCTGAGCAGGACAGAACAGAATAATAAACAATAATAAAGAAAAATAAAGATAGCAATAAAACAGAAAAGAAAATATAATGGAAAATAATCAGAAGAAAACAAAGCAAAACATAATAGGACATAAAAGAACAAAATCAGTGTTATAAAAAATATAAAGAAATGAAATAAGCTGAAATAAAATATAAATATTAGATTAAAAATGTAACATTTTAAAAACTTAAAGATTAGAGATACTGTCTTGTAGGGGTGGGCGCTATACCGGTATTAACGTGACTACCGGTATTGTGTTGTGCCATGATCTGGATTTTGCTATACCATGGATACCGTTACATATTCATGGATTTCATTGGATGGACAGACAAAGATTTTTTTCCCCGCGGTTGTTACTGCGTCATCAGAGACAGGGCCGGCGCCAGGGGGGGGCATTTTCGGGCCGTGCCCCCCAAACGAGTTACTGTGCCCCCCACTTTGCATCCTCTCCCCTCCTTGCTGAACGTGATCGATTTCGAAAGCGAAAGTGAAACCGATAAAACAGCGCACATAAGAAAGCAATTGCACGCTTTAGCGAGCGTCAGCAACGGCACGCGATCACAGATTGCACGCTTCCCACCCGAACCATGCAGAACACGGACACAAAGAGAGAAAATACTGTAGCAGGCAGCACAAGATCACTGTTCACAATGCTCGAAATATAGGAAGAAAAATATAAATAATGAATTGGGGCAGGGGGTTAATATGAATGAGCATCTGAAGGGAACTCTCTTCAGAAAACTTTAGATGGCATTTTCTCTTTCTCTTACCTCCGTGTTCATAAGCGCAGCACAGAGCAGCTTTATTTACAGCGGTAACAAAAGGAACGCTAAATTGAGGCCATCTGCTAGCATAGAGTGAATTTGCATGTTCTTTCAGTCCATTTGCTGTTTTTCTAAAGCGCAGGTGTCTTATGTAGCATAATTTCACACATCTAAAGTCAGACCATTCTATTTTTGCCTTACATCTTGAAATCATGTTTTTTTTTTCTAGTTAAATAAGGTTAAAATACATATTATGCCTGTAATTTAACTAAGGTCTACTAAAATGTGATTCCAATTTTCTCATATCGCGATATAATATCGATATCGTCTGGACAGTGGAAAATACCGTGATATAAATTTTAGCTCATATCGCCCACCTCTACTGTCTTGGCAACTAACTGAAATAAAATTGAAGTTGAATAAAATTGAAGTACTAAAATTACTAAAACTAAAACAATTAAAAATTAAAGTTAATATAGAAATATTTTTAAAAAATGACAGATAACACATTTATTAAAACTTAAATTAAAATTAAAATACAACAAATGTTAATTCAAGATATTAATAAATACTATAATAGTAAATAAATAATAAAAAATAGAACAGAAAATAGGAATGGAAAAATAGAATATAATAAATGAGAAAAAACAATACAGTATAACTATAATAATAAACTTTATTCTTCGTGTGTTTAGTGACTGAGATGCCACAGGCAGCGTCTACCTCATGATTAGAGATTTCCTGAGAAAGTTCATATGAGTGTGAGTGTTGAGGAAACAAAGCTGTGCTGAGGAGACATTTCTGTTTATATTGAGGTCTGAGGGCTGATGGGGCATGGGAGACAGACAGTGTTGTTATGGAAACTGAACTCATCCTGAGAGAAGATGTTTGTGTTCTGATAGGAGGATTTATGGAGTGTTTTGAGCAGGAGGGGGCCGCTGTATGTGTGATTGGGTGGGTGACTTGAGAGGCTGCTGGTTTGGGTAGTTATGGGAACCTAAACCTGCCAGATTGAATATTAGTGGTACTGATGTTTAAAAGACACTTGAGAGACAGACATATGCACAAACATATGATAGAGTTCAGGTCAGGGCGAACTAATCTCAGGGTCTGTTTGTCTGTGAAATCGTAGAAGGGCATAAAGGAGTCGTATTACATTTGCACACACAGAGCAAACATTCAAACTCATACATTCACACAGACTGATAAAGAGCCCCCTATTTCCACAAGACATTAATTAAGTCTCAGAGGAACAATGAGGATTTCCCTTCCCAGTCAAGAGGAAACCTGAGGCCTTTATCACAAAAACATGCACCAAAACTTCACACCTATGTATTTCAATAGTCATACAACTTTAATATTTCTGCACTAATACTGGACATTGTGCTGGTGAATTGAGTTAAACAGAATCAATTATCTATTAAAAACATACAATATCATATTTGAGCCTTGTTGTACCATTATCTTGATTGTTATAAAAAAAAAGTATATTGTCTTACCTGTACCAGGAGCTCCAATTTCCTGTCATCCAGGAGATGGACCTGACATCTCCGCCCTTCCGTCATCTGTTGTGGAGGGAGAGAGAGAGAGAGAGAAAGAGATTAGTGAAAGCACATTCACAGCAGGGTGAAATCAACTGTAAATACTAGGTCATGGTGACATGACAAAAATAGAAACTCTCCTTACACACATGCAGCGCGATTCCCAGTCAAGCAGCAGAATTCAATCTCATTCACTCCCACACACACACACACACACTTTTACACTGAATTCTCTCACACATCAGTGCTGATGCAGAGTTTGATGTTTTAAGTGTATTTTTTATTTAACTCCTGGTTAAAATGTTAAAATATATAATAACTGCAGACACACTTAACATGTAAATTCTTACTAAATTTAGAAATCAAATATTAGGCTATACAACAAATAATAAACAAGTAAAAAGCATGTTGTTTCACTTACAGAGTGCTTGCAGACTTTTATGATCAGAGGTCAGAAATGAGATAATGGCTACTTTGCATCTAAAAAGTAGTGACATTTTAACTCTTTTGCACTTTGCACATTTTCTGAATGATATATAAAAGCAACCAACCAGTTTATTTTGTTTTTACTTGTTGTTTAGGGTCAGGTTTATCTGAAACTGCTAATACCACAAGTGCTATAAAATGTTTTAAAAAGTGGCTTTTTCATAAAAAGAACAATTTTGTGATCAAAATTCTGTTCTAGACCCCAATGACTTTCATATTATGTACAAAAAAAGTCAACATTTTCAAAATATCTTTTGTGTGTGTGTGTGTGTGTGTACTGCAGAAGAAAGTCATATAGATTTGTAATAACATTAACTGCACAATGACAAAATATTCACTCAAAATTGCAGTACATAAACTACATAAAATCACTTTGTATCGTATATACGTCATGAGCACAAACATCATACACAAGCTTCTATTTGAAATTCATCACCACCTAGAGATCAGGGCTTACAGCTGCTGTTAATATCCGTGTTAATATAAAACTCCCCTCAACCATCACTAATTGATGAAAGAAGGATCGTGCCATGTCAGTCCGTATAGATACCTGCACCAGCGCACAATCTGATTAGTGCTTTGATTGCCATCTGCCATGGTGAGGAATATCTCTTTTTATCAAAGCCAGATAGGATTGCTCATAATTAATATTAAATTGAGTCTGCAAGAAAAACAAACACACTAACAACACACTTTCCTCCAGGGTAAAATGAGTATGTGCATTCAGAACTCCTCCCGCAGGGCGCAGTTTGTAGTCCAGACGCATTCCACCTATGAAACATGTTTGGAGTTACTATCGTCTGCACGCTCCTTTCGTTTGGTCTCAAATCACCGCTCACTCCCACTCGCTTTCCATTCACAAACAATTTTTATGAGTGTTTACTTAAGATCTCTGCTTCTGTGCCAAGCCGTATAGTAAACATCCCATTACGAGCAGGTGGACGGACACATCTGTGAGGAACAGAGTCTGACTAACAGCCATGTCATCACGTGAGTTATACTGCCTTTAGGATTGAGCTGGTTTGACAACTCAAGTACAAAGAACTAAAGTGCAACCCGATACTCCCATTGTTTTTTTCCCTTCAAGAGAGCTTTTCATTTTTTTGTTTATTTTCTCTTAAAGGGAGAAATGTTTCAAGGGATTTTGAGTCTGTGAATGTGATACTAACAGTGGCGGTAGTTCACATCCATCAGCGGACTTTCCATCCGGTTCCTGTTTATACATCCTGTACGAGTCAGAATGCAGTAGTGCACTGACTCACTCTCTCTAGTGTGCTATATCGCGCTCTTATTCTATCCCTCCATGCTTTCACGCTCTCATCCACCCCCTCTACCTCTATATGTAGGCCAAGTTAAAAGGAAAATGTAAAAAAAACGAAAAATACAAGACATTTCTTAAGCTTTTCAGTATGATGGTGTATGTAAGGACATCAGAATGGGAACATGTGGAGTGTTCTGGCTGCCATCAGGAAGCGCCGTCCCTGAGAAACACAAACAATGAGGCTGATAAAAGCAGCATGGCTCACATTTCCTCCACGCACACGTGGGGGGAAAAGACTGGAGGAGGGGAGTCACAGGACTAGAAACACATCCTTTCTTCCCCTTCTCCTCTGCCTTGTTCCTCAGTGGAGCTACACAACCTCAATTGCACAAGCATGTGACAGACCACATGATTAATTGTGTGAGTGTGTGTCCAAACAAACTGGTGTGAGTTTGTTATTGACCTGTGAAGATGTTTTTACAGGGGGGCTTGGCTTGATGAATTTCTCTTGGTCGTGCGAACACTGAATCTAACTCCAACCATATCTCCTAAAAGCCGATATCCTGTCTTCAGAATAACATGCCCTCAGGCAACATCCGTATTCTTATCCCTCAACCACTGAGTGAGATCACATTTCCATATAATAAAGACAAACCTAAATCAATATGAACTGGCTCACCTGAATATGGTCCAGCCTTTAATGATGAGTTTTTTTTTAAAATGTCTAATTTCTTTCCTGGAGCTGCACATGACCCAATTAGGTCAGCTCATCTAACTTTCATGATATTCATTTATGAGAATAAAAATGGTAGCATAATTGATCCAAACCACTGCAGCAGCACCATTAAAACCATATATATACTTCAGTTTGGGGCTGGGTAATGACGGCTCACTAATCTACCAGTTGTCCAAAAACCAAATTGCTCCCCTTTAAAGCATCTTTACGTAAACACCCCCTAAGAAACAGAAACCAGCCTAGTAATACAGGACTGTCTTTAACAAAAAATGAGCTGATTAGTCATTTGGGCAACCTAATAAATCAAACTGGAAAATATCTAGTTTTGTACATTCAAGTTTAGGATTATCTTATCTTAAAAAAAATGTACATTTCCCAGCCAACACTTGCTCAAAATGTAACCTATTAAAAATAGGCTAATAAAATAAATTAATAAACTCTTATTAAAACATTCCTCATAGTTTAGTATCCTTGTAGATACACTTATCATAATTAAACACAAAAAAACTTTTTTTTAAATGTGATCGATAAATAAATAAAATAAATAATACTCAATCCTTCCTCAAAGTACAATATCCTTGTAGACATACTATCTTAATTAAACACTCAAAACTATGCAGAATCCTATGGAATTGATCTAAACAAAGTAAAACAGAGCATTACACTCTTTTTGGCAGCTGAAAGCATATTCAAATCAGCCAAAACATTTCATAAACAAACAGTGTGGTGGGAAGTGCAGAACTGTGAATGATGGTTGTTCCAATTCTGTGGAGATCTGTGAAGCTTTTTGAGGGCACAGATTCCATGTGGGCCCGCTCATAACAAGCAAAAGATGCAGAATCCAGAAGCCAAAGTTTGTGGTGGCTGATATTGGGCTGACTTTCCAATCTTAAAGGTTAAACTTTATTACCGACCTTGCGGTAGCCCGAAAGCACTGCAGTTTGGTTACATCACCATATTAAACCTCTTAAGCTCTGAGTCAGGCTTGATTGGAACACTTCCCACCACACAATAGGAGATTAAACCTGAGGCTTTGAATGAAGCAAACAGCATGCTGGTGATGGGAGCACATGATCCTTACAGCCTGAAGCTCAAGATGTCACACCTCCGCTCCACTGAATGAGAACGCTCCTCACTAGGGTGTATCTGGAGGGGGAGGTGAACAGCTCTCAACCACAATCCCAGAATCGAACAATCAGCGATGGGAATGGTGTGTTAGCAGAAGTGTGTTTGTATGCTGTGTCTGGTGTGGGGTTACAAAATGCCTCGCCTGTAATCACTGAACGGTGAGTCACTTCTCCCTCAGCTGAACTCCAGTGCGCCACACTACACTCACAATGCCCTACGAACCTGTGATGTCATTAAAATCACGTAACACATATTTCAGTCAGTTTTATCTTTGTAAACCATTGCCATTGTTATATAGACAAAAAAAGGGCTGCACAATTATATGGCTTAGAGTGATTTAATTAAATTATATACACCGCATGTTTCTGAGTGAAGCGTGGCACTTTGTTCTTTTATACATGAGAAACTCATGATAATTCGTTTGCAGTGTCTCGGTTCACAGTAAATGCTGCCACACAAGCTCATCTCTGCATCTTCTCTGAGTTGGGGTCACATATGGGAACTTAATGTGCCAACCGTCTTCCCAAACTTGTAATGACAACTTTAGAAGCATTTATATTTGTCCACAAAATAGAAACTTTAATGACTCCCTGCACTTTTCTGCCAAAATAAAAGCTTGATGGTTTAACGTTTGAAATTAAGAAAGGCATAAATATTAGTATTGCAACTTTACAGTTGTACTGTAAACTAGGGCTGCACGATATATTGCATGCGATAGTCATGCGCATCTAGTCAGTAAAGCCGGTTCTGTGATTAGCGGTTAATCTCAATCACCTGCTTTCAAATGGAGCGGCATTTAATACACAGAGCCGTAGTTCACCGACAAGCTACGAAATTCGCACTCAGAATCGCAGATGAATCGCCTGTGATATTGAACGTGATATTGCGTAGCTTGTCGGTGAACTACGGCTCTGTGTATTAAATGCCGCTCCATTTGAAAGCAGGTGATTGAGATTAACCGCTAATCACAGAACCGGCTTTACTGACTAGATGCGCATGACTATCGCATGCAATATATCGTGCAGCCCTACTGTAAACTATTATTATTATTGTTAAGTATTATTATTAATGTTCTAATATTTTTCTTAAATACTTGATTTTTTATTTTGCAGTGAAAAATTATTTTATAGTCACATTGTGCAGCCCTAAAGTCGAGTACAGCAAACTTGGAGCTCTCAAAATAATTGCAAAATTGCAATTAGATTCCCCCAAAATCATGCAGCCCTAATAATAAGGTGCAGCTACTCTGATGCACATTGCAGAAGAGACGATTACAGCGTAACATAATCTGATCTGATGATAAACCCACTCTCTAGAGCAGATTTAAGGTTGACCCTGATGCACTGTTTAGGGTTTCATTGCGGTTTATCCGTACTAAATCCTAAGCTACATGTTAGCTTCACATACACTGTCAATGAGCAGTATGATGTGTAGAAGATAGAGATATAAGAGCATTTGAATTAGTGAACATCCAATTCAGATCATATCAGACACAGATATTAAACATGGTTGGAGGTGGCTGATGTCCTCGTGATGATTTAGACCACCAGACACAACCCCAAACACACAGCAAGGGGGCATTTAGACATTATTTCCCCTTAATGCACAATGACAACAAAATGACCACACAGTGCACCACACAGACCACACATGCACATGGTCACCACAAAGCCAAAAAAAATCAATGTTCATCACAAATTCAAGCACGAAATAAGTCTCATGGTGCAGACTGACAAATGATAAAAGTCTAGGCGACTACAGGTCTGGTTTTCATGCCTGACCGTGTGTGCTAGAGTACATCAGCCTGCTGACTGCTGCCCTGCAGTGCAGACATCACAGGCTGAGCAGCACAAAAAAAAAGACATCCGTCACCCTGAACCGGCAGGACCACAGCTGCCTAGCTAGACACAGCCCAGTCTGCTTTGTTTACTGTCTGTAGACAGACCCCAATTCCAGGCTGTGCCTCAAAACCTAATGGGCTGGCTATCTAGACAGCCTTTTCAGGCCATTTATGATGCCAAAAAATGTTGTCTAGGTTGGAAGCTCACATCTCTGCAGGATTTTGCATCCTATGAGGATGTCATAGGACACTGAATCAAATAAAGCTGAACGCATCTATGAAGCCCAAAAATGTTGTTTAGGTAGGCATCTCATTAGGTTTTGAGACAGTCCTTTCTATGAGTGTCATAGGAAACTGCAACCAAATTTATTAGTGGAATGTATCTATGAAGCCCAAAAATGCTCTACTGAGCTTATCTACACAGCATTTTTGGATCAATGCAGATATGATGCTGTCTAGGTAGGCAGCTCACATCTAATTGGACATTGCATCAAAATTTACATATCTATGTGGATGTGAGAATCATATCTATGTGAAACATATCTATGTGGAGAGAAGTTTTTAAGACAGCCCAAATCAACATATATTTCCATGAGAGGCATTGCTATCAAATTTAATAAAGCAAAGACACACAAAAAAACTGCTGTTTAGGTAGGGCATCCAGTTAAGACAGAGACACTATAGATAGCCCACAAAGGTAGGTTTCAAGACAGCAAATCCTTTCTATGAGACTGTCATAGGACATTTCCAGTAACTTAAATCTAATAAGGCAAGACTTAACACAACTGCATTGTTTAAGGATTTTAAGGATATGACTGTGATGGTCACATGCATGCAATCCACTTAAGTTCCTGTCACTATCCACAGCAGATCTGATCATATTCAGCTGTCAGCACAGGTTAACAGCCTTGGAAAAATGGATGAATGAGTCTGAATGGGCAGCAATTGTGACCAAGCAAAGCAAATGAGCTAGCAAGTTTAATATTCAAACTCCTTTTAAAAGCAACATTAATAGTTTCTAAAAATCACCATAAGGATGATGTTCGTCAAAACAGATCAACATTATGAGAAAACGACGCAGTATTTCTCACATAACATGCCTCGGTATTTCTGAGGTAAGTGGCTAGCAGGCTAGCTGCAGAACAGTTTACACTCCGAGGACCCTTTTCACCTCCTAAAATCGGATTTTAACGATGATATCCTCCGTGTATGGTCACAAATTAGTGCTCTATATTGAGTTGACAGTAAAATGTGTGTATAACTGTTTAGTTAAGTAAAAAACAGAACGAAAACGCGGATTTAACGTATCCATCCTTCCATCGTCCCTCACTGACTGACTGACTGAAGCGGGAAGCGCGAGACCAGCGCAAAACAAGCGCGAGACGTGCGCGCGATTTACCTTGTTAAAAATCCCTTACGCTCCCGCGTACGTGAATTCCTCGCCGAGATAATAAATAAATGGTCTCTAACAACAACAACAGTAATCCAAATGGGTTAAATCCGAAGAGAAAACGTTCACACGCCGGCCTAAATCATCCTCGCAATCAGCATCATCCATGTCGTTGTTGTGATCCCCAGTGAAGCTGCACAGGCGGAGCGGAGTGGACTGACAGCGGCAGTGCCAGCGCATCCCATCCCATCCCTCTCCGCTCTCAACGCGCTGTTTCACAGGGACCGCTGGCCCGCGTCCAGCTCCACACAACACTATTCTCTCTCTCTCACACACACACACACACACACACACACACACACACACACACACACACACACACACACACACACACACACACACACAAGCAGCCCCTCCACAGCAAACCCCTCCTCCTCCTCCTCCTCCTCCTGCTGCTGCTGCTCTCTTCCTCCGCCTTTCCCCCCGTGACACCGGCGAGGCTGTGAACGAGTAAAACGCTACGCACCCACACTTGTCCAGCCTGACATCATCATCATTTTACACCTTTGTTGTTATTGATTTTCATTTACTAAAATAAAGCAGAATTAAATAAAATATAAAATAAATAAAATGTAAGTATTAGAGGAAAAACTTTAACTTTGCAATTGGCAACTGACTAATTTACCAAAATGACTACAACTGAAAAATAAATAAAACCTAAACATATATAGAAATAAATAATATAATATAATGATAAAAAGCACAAAACAAACTAAAACTTCACTTAAAATTTGAAGTGAAAATATAAAAATAAAAGCTAATTAAAAATATCAATACTAATAGTACATACTAATAAAATGTCACTGTAATACACCAGGAATATGCAAGTGTTGCATCTGTCCAAAACTTACCACAACACAACTAAAAGTACTAGTATTACCATATTCATTTAAACAATGTATGGTTTTCTTAACTACCTTGACATACTATTTAAATATCAGATGGAGATACATGTCCAAAAACAGCATCATGTCTGAAAAGCATGGTAGTACCATGGTACTTTTTGGAATTTCTATGATATCACCACAATATTACCTGACCTGATAACTTTTTGTAAGTTTTTTTTTATTTTGGGGGGGTAATGCTACCATGGTAATGGCATGTTTTGGTTCGGTTTTGAAAATCTACCCAGCAATACCATCATATTCATTGAAAATGGGGTGCAAATACCATGGTATGAATATGGTAACTATTCATTATGGTAGCCTATATCCAAGTACTGAAGTATTACCATCTGTAAGGGATTTTCTGTACTGTGGAAAAGCATTAAAATATTTAAAAGAGTGGACAAGAAGGTGGATGGGATGTAAATTGTGAGCTCCTTGGTCTTGTGAAACTGCACGCACACACTCAGTCTGTGTGTGTAGAAGCTGACCAATGACTAACAGATCCACATCTGGATTTGCAGTAGAAACGCAGCAGAAACATTTGGGAATGGGTTGCACTCTTTCTCTCACTCTGCCTGACTTCTTCCGCCCCTCCGTTTCTAATTCAGACTTCCCTTCCCGTTTGGTTTGGCCAGGGTGAACGAAAGAAGAGAAAAAGGAGAGAGAAACATTTGAAAGATGCTTTCAAACTGAACCCGACTGTTAGAGGCAGTTGATTTGTGTGAACTCCTTCACACAGACGTCTAACGGTCGTTTCACCGCAAAGTCAACATTGCAGAGGGTTCAACGAAAACTTTTACAAAAACTGGAAGGTGTTTTCCTTTTAAGGGTCCTAGCTTGTGTGCATAAATTCTGCATAGCAATTCACAAGAGCTATTTCTATAATTCCCAGGCCATGATAAAGAATTACACAAAGAATTTGTGTTTCATATTTTTAAATCCGACACATTTTTATCCCTATCTTAATGTAATACAGCTTGTCCATTTGTAAAAATGTTGTGCATTGAATTAGTTATGGTTGTCTTGTGCCTTTAAACACAAGCAAAGACAAAATAATAGAAGGCAACATTTTCTGTCATCATTTGACATTTTTAGATGACATTTTCCTTCACTTACAAACTAAACAACATGTAGAAGTTTACAAGTAAACCTATGCAAGTGCATTAATATTAATGTTTTGTAAGTATGCAAACCAGTAATTGAGGTAAGCATGTTATCTGTAATTCTGTTTAACCAAAGATTAAAATTGGCCTTAACCTGGGGTTTAAAAAGAACCCAAGTTTAACAGTGTGAAAAGTCTTTAGGATTTAAAAAAACATTGCTGTAAAAAATTGCATTTCTTTGCACTGGGCCATGATAAAAAATCCCCAGTGCATTATGTCTTACAATGATACAGCACTGAACCATTTCCACAGCCGTTGGTTTAACGATTTTGCTTTAAATGCACTTGAACGATGGAGAGAAAGACTGCACTGAGGGTCAGGATTTTCCATCTCTCTTCATCACTCTCTCACGCATACTCATGGGAAGGCCTTTGAAAAGTAATTGAAAAACACTCCAAACATAATGCAATTAGGCTGCAGGCTTACATTTCATTATCATTCTACTGCTGGTGATAACACCGTCAATAAACAAACACAAGTGTCTGAGGTCAGACGAATCTCAGTGTATTTGTTGGATCTGATGACAGTCCGATCCATCATCTCTGATTTGAATCATTATGCACTCTTAAAAATAAAGGCTCTTTTTATTGGCATTGATGTTTCCAAGAACGTTTAACACCCATGGAACCTTTCCATTGCACAAAAGGTTTTTTTATAGTCAAAATTGTGCTTTAGATTATTAAAAGGTTCTTTACACTAAAAAATTATGGTTCTTAGGAAATGTTAACTGAAAGTTCTTTGGGGAACCAATATGCTATTCAATGTAATTGCATCTATGGGTCCATGAAGAACCTTTAACATTCATGGAACCTTCTTGGTTCTTTAGAATATTAAAACAATAGTTCTTTGAAGAACTGTTCATTGAAAGGTTCTTTGAGAAACAATGGCGGTAGCACAAGGTGACTGAGAACCACAACATCCCGGCTGTTCGTATCGCTGCTGATTTTGGACACTCAGCCACAGCGGAAACACCACTGTCCAACTTAAACAGTCCCTCATGATCTCTCTGCGCTCTCCAATACATATTTTAACTTCATTTATTGGCTCCTTCCTCTGGGCACAGGTCCGAACAGTGTCACAAGAGCCCGTTGTTTAAAACAGGGAGAGTGTGTGTGTATTTCTGTGCGTGGATGGAGGGGAACATTTGTACGAAAGGAAACCCTTGATACTGTGGGGGCGTTTAGGAATAAATGAGAATGTCCAGGCTCACACGACTGCGATTGCGGAGAGAGAAGTTCTAAAATAAACTTCTGAAAGACCAATCCCGCCCATGTCTGCCAGACCAAAGCCTCAATTTGTTTTATACGTACGGTCTTTTGTGTCTAAAGCAGCCAGAAGAGTACAAGAAGAAGAGATTGCGATGTTCCCTGAGAAAATGAAAGGCTGAAATTTCCTGAAAACGCAAAAAACAAAATGGGAAACCGACTTCTCTTGCCTTCTCTGGCTTCCTCAATAAAGGAAATGTGGTTCTGGTTAGGAGTCTCTGAGTTTGGTTATTTCTGTCTCACTGCCTCAGGCTTGGAGACAAAGCGGGGTGTATGTGTGTGTATATTTCGAGGGGTTTGTTATTTTTCGGAAGGCGGTCACACAGGTTACACTTCTCCATCTGCGGACATAAGGACAGGTTGTATGGCTGACGTAAACCGTAAAATTGGATGGAGGAAGGATTGAATGCTATTTGTGTGTGCGTATGTATACATGTGTAGTGAGGCTGTGGCTGTATGTGGCCAATAATGTTGGAACTAGATGTAAACAGAGCTGACCTATAATTGAATCAAGATGGAGTTCATCCCTTAACCTTGCTGTTAACATTCAAGCACAGACTTTCATTTTCATCTAGGGAAAAGCAACATATACAATACCTTTCAAAAACGTGGGGTACTTTTATCCAGCAAAGAGAATGAAGACTTTTTAAACTGTAAAAATAATAAGAAATGTTTCTTGAGCAGCATCAGAATGATTTCTGAAGGATCATGTGACACTGAAGACTGGAGGAATGATGATGAAAATTCAGCTTTTCATCACAGGAATAAAATGCATTTTAAAATATATTCAAATAGAAAACAGTTATTTTAAATTGTAATAATATTTCACAATATTACAGTTTTAAGAGACTTTTCAAAAACATTTGACAGATTCTGAACTTTTGAATGGTAGTGTATATAGGATTATAGGACATTACAAGAGTCAGTCAAACTTCTGAGACTTAAAAAAAAAATATTATTAAAGGGACAATTCATCCATAAATTAAAACTTGCCCACCTTCACATTGCTAAATAATAAATGGGTTACTTTCTTCCATGGAACTCAGTCATACTCATTTTGCTGACTGTTTAAACTGCAGTTTCACATACAACAAATGCATATAACCCCCCCTCCTTTTTAAATCATGATGGCTCAATTTATGTTTTCATTCCTCAAAATGTCTCTATTTCAATCCATGAAAGAAAGAAAATCATATGACTTTGCAGCAACAGATTTTGTTTTCATGATACCGTGAATCTCTTTCTGCTGTTTCATGCTGCAGTCATAAAATCTGCTGGGATGATAAACACAAAAACCGTCTACGCCAAACCAAACCATAGGCCCTTTCATGTGTCATGTTCTCATCATCTCCAGCTCAGGGGACTGGGGGTGGACGAGCCACAGGGCTTTGGTGGGGTTCAGTTTTTAGGGTGTAGGATGTTGGCTGTGGGTGGAGGGTTTTTTAATGAATAATCTTAGCGGTTACAAACCTCCTTTAAATCACATCAAAGATCCCCCACAGTCTCTGCAGTGAGCATGGGTGAGTGTGTGCTCCTGTTGATACTGAATTTGTGTAATTCTATCTGCAGAGTCTTCACGGATCCAGGTGTGAGTGAGGTTAACAGCAGAAATTTATGGTATTTTCCTTATGGGAAAGCCGTGGATGTATTAGCCGTGGGTTATAAAAGAGTTTCAGATCTTTAAAGGGAATAAAGGAGTAATTGTGCACCGTAAAATAGTTATCCAACAGCGTTTTTGGGATGGACACCAAAGCACCTGTGTCTGTACAGGTGTGTATGCTATTGGACTACTGAGGATCATAACTGCGCTCAGATGTATGTGAGAATGCTATTGAATGGTCTAAAGAGACCTGTAACTTCTCTACATATAGAAGCCAGTTCAAAATAGGGGGCCATATGCACAAAGAGACTGGGAATGACTCTTTTTTTGTGCCTCATGTCAGTGCATGTGTGTGTTATGAGAGAAGAAAATGTGTTTCCAGTTAAATCTGTGGAAAAAAAGCAACACACACCCACATGCGAGCACTTCAAACGTGTGTGAGATCTCTCCTGCTGTAATTTCACTGCATAGCTTTACTCCCATCTGGCCTGTATACTACACACACACACACAGACACAACCTAAACATCTAAAGCTTTATAGCCTATAACACACCCACACACACAAATATATCCCACCGTATACATTGGTAACACATGGAACAAATAAATAAGATAAACAAGACCAGATAAACAAGACCAGATAAACAGTGACTGAGTCGATAATGTTTACTGGAACATATTCATCTACAGTTTTATTTGAAATTTTCCATGGTTTCTATGTGATTGTAAAGGTTTCTCTGTTAAAAGCTGAGTCATTCTGTTCTCACGCCTTTTTGAATATTGATTGAGGGTAGAACTACTGAATGCAAATCCATCTCTGGCAAACAGAAACTGACCCTGCTGTGAATGTGTATGAGAGACAAAGAGACTATATCTAGACAAATATGTACTTGGCAAGTAAATTCCAATAAAAAAATTGGTACAGTATTTAATATTATACATATGTATACAGTGCCCTCCACTAATATTGGCACCATTGGTAAATATGAGCAAAGGCGGCTGTGAAAATAAATCTGCATTGTTTATCCTTTTTATCTTTCATTCAAAAAATTCACAAAATTCCAACCTATCATTGAAGTAAAACAATTGAAAGTGGGGAGAAAATCTTATTGTGAAATAAATGCTTTCTCTAGTTCATGTTGGCCAACGTCCTTTTCCCAGCGTAACAGCTCTGAGTTTTCTCCTATAATGCCTGAAGAGTTTGGAGAACACCTGATAAGAGATCAGAGACTATTTTCTTCATATGAATCTCTCCAGATCCTTCAGATTCACAGCTCCATGTTGGTACTTCTTCTCTTCAGTTCACCCCACTCATTTTCTACAGGGTTCAAGTCAGAGGACAGGGACAGCCATGGTAAAAGATTCATTTTGTGCTCAGTGACCCATTTTTGTGTTTATTTTGATGTTTGTTGTCCTGGTGGAAGATCCAAACACGGCCCATTATAAGATTTCTAACAGAGGCAGTCAGATTTTGATTTTTTATCTGTTGGTATTTGATAGAATCCATGATGCCATGCATCTGAACAAGATGTTCAGGACCTCTGGCAGAAAAACAGGCCCACAACATTAAAGATCCAGCAGTATATTTAACCGTGGACATGGTGTACTTTTTTATCCCTGTTTGTACTAAACTCATCTGGTGGGTTTGCTGCCAAAAAGCTATTTTTTCAGTTTCATCTGACCATAGAAGCCAGTGCCATTTGAAGTTCCAGTCGTGTCTGACAACTGAATTTGCTGGAGTTGTTTTTGGATGAGCTAGGAGAATTTTCCTTGAAACCCTTCCGAACAACATGTGGTGATGTAGGGGATGTTTGATATATATATTTTTTTTAGGTTTCTGACCCCAAGACTCAACTAATCTCTGCAGTTCTCCAGCTGTGATCCTTGGAGAGTCTTTGGCCACTCAAACTCTCCTCCTCACCATGCATTAGGACGATATAGACACGTCCTCTTCCAGGCAGATTTTTAACATCTTTAGTTGATTGGAACCTCTTAATTATTACCCTGATGGTGGAAATGGGGATTTTCAATGCTTTAACTCTTTTCTTACAGCCACTTTCTATTTTGTGATGCTCAACAATCTTGTTCTGCACATCAGAACTATATTCTTAGGTTTTACTCCTTGTGATGGATGATTAAGGGAATTTGGCCTTTGTGTTCCTCATATTTATAATCCTGTGGAACAGGAAGCCATGGCTGGACAATTTCATGCTCCTAGTCACCTTGGTGTGCTAAAAAATTTAAATATGAATGGGAATATACTTCAGAGATATTTTACTCATAAGAATTTCTAGGGGTGCCAATAATTGTGGCCAACATTCATTGCAGAAAAACATTTATTTCATCATGAGATTTTCTCCCCACTTTCAATTGTTTTACTTCAATGATAGGTTAGAATTTTGTGAATTTTTTGAGTGAAAGATCAAAAGGATAAACAATGCAGATTTATTTTCACAGCCACCTTTGCTCATACTTATCAAGGGTGCCAATATTAGTGGAGGGCACTGTATGTGTGACATGCATTTTAGGATACTAGTTAGTTCATTTTGGGGAATTTTATGTGACTCTTTCTCTGAAACATTAAATCAAGACATGAATCAAGTGGCTATGTTTATAAGTCACTAACTCAACTGATTCAGGAACGAATTAAGTGATTTTCTCTGAGTGATTCAAAGAATCATTCAAACCTTGTCAACACATTTGTTGAAAAATTCAGAATCATCCAGGAACAGATTACGTGACTGTCTTAAAGTGATTCAATGAATCACTGACTCAACCAATTTGTTCAAAAACACTGATTCATTCAGAAACAAAACAAGTGACTGTCTTTATGAGTGAGTCAATTAATCATTCAGTCAACCAGTTCTTTCAAACATCAGAAACAAATCAAGTGACCATCTGAATGAGTGATTCAATGAATCATTTACACACCCAATTTGTTCAAAAATGCTGATTCATTCAGAAACAAATCAAGTGACTGTCTTTAAGTGATTCAATGACTCATTTTCTCAGTAGATTTATTAAAAATACTGTTTCATTCAAGATTGCTTAAAATCAACATCTAAAACCAATTTAAACATTGCCTTTTTAATTCTTGTCATATTTAAGGCCTCATATTATTTGTTAAGTTTCTTGGAATACTTTTAAATATGACATTGTTACACTGCAGGACTATTTAAGTGAACTGGAAAAAAAAAAGCTAAAATTAGAATTTTTTTTGAAACAAACAACAACATATAGGCTAGAGTTATGATTTATCATGCAGAACTTTGTTGAGCCAAAAAAAAAAAACCTCTGTGCTATGCTCAGTGAAACAAAAGCTTTAGTAAAATGTGCTATAATTGTCACCAGTCATAAAGGACAGGAAAAAGTCTGTGTGTAACACGAACAGATTGCTGAGTCAGGAACTGCGTGAATCAATAAATGAGATCTCCTCTCCTCTCACATGACTATGTGTGTCCTTCATTGTTCGCATGTCAGCAGAATCCTATGATCTCTGAGAGTGTGAAAGTGTGTGTGTGAACCAGGACATAAACCACAGTGAGTATATGAGTCAGTGGAGCAGCAGAAACACCCCTCACACACATCACAAAACAGAGAGAGCTTACAGCATCACTTACAGCAATGGAGTCTGTGCCTCTTACACACTCTGACCACAGACCACATCACTGCTCTCACCATATACGGCCACTCTGTACGCTCATCTTCACAGGCTGTGTATGTTTGTGTGTGTTTAATAAAGGGCTCTCCTGGGAATGATGATCCATTGAAGAGGAAACCTTATCTAGGAAAGGTCTTAAAGAAATAGTTCACTCCAAAAATTAAAATTGTGTATTATTTCAGCCTCATGTTGTTCTATTATTCAAAAGGAGACAAGATCATGCTGTTTTTTTCTATATTTACATTGACAGATGACCAAACACACTATATGAAGTGCAACAGAGTGGGAGATTTTTGGTAAATAATCTGTGAATTTAGTCTGTTGCTCATATAATTCTACTTTGTATGAAGTGCAGACTAGTTTTAGGGTACTTTCATAATGCTTTTTATTTGTTTTTGAAGCCTGATTGAAATGAGAGTGAGTAAACAATTACATAATTTAATATTTTGGTCTATTCCTTTAAATGTAATTATGTAAAAAACTTAAAATGTAAAAAACACTTTCTCTTTTCCCATCACTCTCAGAGTTGTTGAGCTGTTTTCTCATGCTGTGTTTTAGAGGAATGCTTTCATGCAGCACCGTTGGCTATTTCTGTATGAGAGAACATCTTTAGTCGGTCAAGCATTCTTGGGATTCTGGAGAAACTAGAGCAATTTGGAGTTTGTTGATAAAAGAGTGAGTGAAGGAGCATTCTGGGCCACACACACATCTGCAGTTTATTAAACTGAAATAGATATGTGTATGGACTTCAGGTGTTCCTGGATATAATGGACCCCCCCAAGATAAACTCACACACACACACACACACACACACACACACACACACACACACACACACACACACACACACTACATTCTGAACTGACAAATGTTTTTATACCACCTAAGAACTGCTCCTTTCCAACACCCGAACTGCCTATTTAGATCCATTTCAAAACTAGAAACATTATGCTAATTTGTAGTTTGACAACGTTCCTAGCAATGACAATTATGAATGCTTTTATTACTGCAAAGAAAAGATTTTTAAACAATGTAATCTTGTGGATGCACTAGAATAAAAATTTTGGACAATATGATCATTATTTTCATGTTATACCCAATAGCTGATAAATGGTCATATATATATATATATACCCTATTTTGTCTAAATAAATAAAACATTGTTAACTAAAACTATAAAATATTTTTGGTAATTGAAATAAAGCTGAAATTATAATAATTCAAATAAAATTTGAATATGAGATTAAAAAAAATTGTAAAAAAACTAAGGGCCAAAAAGTGAATTTCTCTCACACACAGTCACAAGTACATCATCGTGTGTCACTGTCATGGTAGGCTTATTGGGCAGTTTCCACATATCTGTTTCTCTCCTACTGTCCCTCACTCATTTATAATTAAACAAGTGTAAATCAATCACTTTGACCAGGCCGCTGCATAAATGCCCATCTCAACAGTTTCTCACCGAAGCTGTGATTGGTATGTTCAGGTCAGGTGTGAGAACTGAGCCCTGATTGGCTGAATCTCTAATTGGCTGTGTTGTGCAGGCACTGCAGACACAATGAACTTCATGACCCATCACACAGTCTAACCAATACACAGAATAGCAAACAGAAAGAGAGGAAATGAGTGGGACAGCTGGCCTTGACTACCCTTCATATCACTTTCTCAAACAGGAAGAAGCAACACTCTCTCCCAGACACAATTATACTCAATGTGAACTGCTGTTTACAGCCCATTTTTTAATCTGTGAGGAATTAATTGGATAAATAAAAATGGTAACTACATACAGTAGCAGAATGGAACCAGACCTGAGTGAAAGTTTGCTAAATCTCTACCTAAATCCTCACTACTTAAATCTACATTACCAGAAAAAAAGTTTTTTTTTAAATAAATTAATACAGAAAGAAAGAAAAGAAACCATGAGATTTAGACTGTGTATCAAGACTAGATATGCAAATTAGCCTTGGGTATCCTGCCAAAATGTCTGGCTGTTTAACCACACACACACCCTCTCTTTAATTTGTTTACAATTCAAATACTAATATATCAGCATTTCAGTCTCCTCTTGACGCGCTGATGTCACTGTTAGTCACATGTATCACCATAGTAACAGAACGTGGCTCCAGGTGCATTTATCTCTCAATTCCTGACTGGCACGAAATCAAATCTCATCTCAGCACACCTGTCATGTCCAGAGAGCCTTCCTGGAAGCTGCGTAAGTCAGATCTGGAATTCCTCAGAGCCAAGAGATCCTGCTTTAGACTACATATATAATAGATTACTTGTTCTCTCTATGCATTAAAAACATACTACTGTTTCAAAACATAACCACACTGCAGTGTGCAGTATGTATATTGTGCACAGTATGCAAGTTTTCTGTCTGAAATCCCCTGATAGTCTACTATATTTGCCAAATACGCAGTATAGAACTAGATCACACTATGCTGGGTAAATAATCCCACAATGCAACACGCTCAACTTGATCTTACATTTTCAGCATGACAAATTAATATACTGTAACTGTGATTTTGAACATCTATCTCTTATATAATCTCATTCTCATAATGAGATCATGTGAGAATATAATGTAGCAAATGGAATGACATTCTTTCACATTCTATGTTTTAAAAAATACCGCATAGAACAGTATATAATGAACACAGTCTTGTTCTTTAACCACACAACACACAGTGCAGTAACACTACTTATACTGATGTCATTCACCTATTACTGACTTATTTATTATGTTAGTGATGTGAATTATTGACACAGATTAAGTGTCTTCAGTTTAAGCTTGAGCAGGTGAGAGTATATTTGCATGAAATATTAAAACAGCCTAATGATGTGCTGAATCAGGTCATAGGTCACAGAGGATGATGTGGGAGATTCTGACTGTAATTAGGGCTATTTTCTGGAATATGCCAGTTTTCAACTCTGAATATGACAGCTCGTCAAGGCTCATGGCAGAGGTCAGCCAAAGTCTTCATCATTTCAACAGAAAGTTCATTAAGAATCTCTTCCCCTCTCGCCCACCAACAAAACAGGACTATTCTAGGGTTCAAAAGGTCAGCTGTGTAATCTAATATCTCTCTTTTATATAAAATGATTATTTTTGTACAGCAAGGACACACTGAACTGATGTATTGATGTAAAAAATGTATCACGGTTTCACAAATATATTAAGCACAAGAGTTTAGCATTAATAATAAATTAACATATATTCTTGTGTGAAATATTTATTTTGTGCCAAATCAACATAATAGAATGATTTCTGAAGGATCATGTGACACTGAAGTCTTAATAATGATGCTGAAAACTCAGCATTGCCATAACAGAAATAAATTACATTTTAAAATATATTCAAATAGAAAACAGTTATTTTAAATAGAAAAAATATTTCACAATATTACTGGTTTTGCTGTATTTATGAACAAATAAATGCAGCCTTGGTGAGCATTCTTTTATTATATAGGCTACATATCTACATCTATCTCTCTCTCTCTCTCTCTCTCTATATATATATATATATGCGTGTGTGTGTGTGAGTGAGTGTGTGTGTGTGCACACTTATTTTATTTTTCATTTCACCTTTTAAATTAGAATCTACATTCTTTATGATGTATTAATGAAACAAACAACTCATAATAAATTGTGATAGAGCTATATCATAGAGCTATATTTGTGAAAGCCATTAGCGATAATGAAATACATAGCGGGCAATTTAAAATGCAACTTAATTAATGTGAAAATAACATGCAATTTAATTAATGTGAAAATAAAGTCTCATTTTATGCATATTATCAACTGCCATTAAATGGGATGAGACTTTTTATTCAATCCACATCACCATCATGCCAAAGAGAATACAAACAATCATATTGCATAAAACACAAAACATCAGTCATCTCATACTCTCATATCTGTGTCCAACCCAGCAAATCTAAGGATTCCCTCATCTCAGTATGTGTGTGACCCGGCCTTATGGGTAATACACACTAATCACATGCATTTGACTGTAATCCCACTAGATTACACACACACACACACACACACACACACACACACACACAGGGAAATCCCACGATTGGAGAACTGCTGGATTGAGCCCAAAGTAATCTGTGTCACTTCACTACATCAGTAAGGCATGATTGAATTACAGTGAGCGAGAGCGAGAGGGCTATTTCTTACCCACATAAAGAAAAAGCTTTCCATTCAAAACACTTTAGCAGCTGCATAGCAACACCCTGGAAACCAACCAAAACATCTTAATGAAGTTCCAAACGTAGGTTCGGGAAGAGCCTAATCATTCAGTCCAACCAATCAAACCACCAGCAACCAATCAAAACACTTTATCAACTGCATAGCAACTCACTGGCAACCAATCAGAACACCCTGGCCACCACCTACAGCATTAGAGATCCAGAAAGAGATCTGCAACCAAATTCAAAGATCTCAAAATAAACTCTTATGCATTTCTTACACATTCTTTCAAGACCAATGCTAACCAAATTCATTTATAACTCCATATGTCAACAACTGAGTCCTTTTTATTTCTCCTGAGGATTTATAGAGATTTTAAGCTGATACGTTAAATGAAGCTTAATTAAGAACTCCTGTAAATCTCCTGAGGCACGAAAGAGCAATAGACTTCCCCTCTGGGAAACCTGTTCGACTTGCATATTCATTTCATCACCTTCTTTCTGTTAGATCCATTTTCAGCATCTGCCTAACTTATTTGCATTTTTGAATCATAACAAACAGTTAAATGTTTCTTGCAGTTGCACACTCCCACACAGCATCTGCAGCCTAAACGTCTGAAATGATAAGGCACTCAATCACACAATCACCCCGTCAGCAGCTCCGACACACACATAAACACACTCTGATCAACATGATAACACCACTTCCAAACGAAGGCCTGAAATCACCAGCGAAGAATGTGCAAAGAGATTAACACACATTATGTTCTGGGAAAATACCATTGTGAATAAATACAGCTGTGGTGTATCAGCGTGTGTGTTTGGTTGCATCTGATGTGATGTTTAGAGCATTCCAGTTTGGAATGAGACAAGGCCGAACAGCTCCAGAAGGCTCATAAATTGTCCTTCTCTGATATCACAGTGAGACAGGAAGGATCCCGGAGCAGCACGGTCCATTTACCTGCTCCACAGCTGGGAAACAAACTGACGGATTGTGGACCGAAGGGAGAAATGGATGTGTGTGTCCTGCTCAGTGTTGCCAGATTGGATGGACGATTTCCAGCCCAAAAGCTCACAAAAACCCGCCCAAAACTTTAACTGTCAAAATAATGTGATAGAATGTAAATCAAGGTCGATAAGAGCCATTTTTAACTCCTTATAACGAAATAATGATGACAAAATAATATAAATATAATGCTAGATACATTTCCCATGGATCAAATCGGGGCAAATACATTAAAGAGAACTACCAAATATGATTAAAATATGCAAGCAGACACTGTCAAAACGGCAATCAAGAAATGAACCGATACCCTCGAAAAACACATGCATCATTTTCAATGTCAACAGTCAGAATTTAAATGTAAAAAAGTCCCCAATATAAGTGATCAGAATTAGCAATGTAATTATAGGTATTTCACACGCGTTCATGCACACACCATGACAGTCAAAACTGTGTCATTCTGTATGATAATCCGACAATAAAAAAATGTAACAACAACAATAATGCTCTTACTTTCGTGTCGCTCTATAATTTCACACAGAACTAAGTCTTTCTTGAAGTTCATATTGAACATAATATAGAATTTTGCACAGTCAAAACTAACAAGTCCAGCGTCTTTAAATGATATACCAATATGGATCGCTTAAAAGATAAAAGACAGGATCGTATAGATATAAATAGATTTTGATTAAATAATTTAACTGTGGTCTGATTTCGGAGTTGCAGTGATATAGCCTTCATGTCATCTCCCTCAACAGGTGTAATTCATGTTTTGAGAGTTAAAACACTCTCCACTCTTTACCATCGAACTTATATATAGGCATTATCACTTACAGTTATACATTCAAAATCAGATCCGTTATCGTGCTAAAAACCCGTCACTCATGAATCATCACGTATGTCTGCTGATCTCTAGTGATTGGCTAAAAGTGCGGCCGCGACGTCAACATCAGCACCAGTCTCTTTGCAGTGTGCGTGTGTGTTTAGTAACGTTGTGATGACTGATTGGATGCATGCAGTAGGCTATATATGCACACTTGGGCTTGTTTGTTAACCAATTAGCCTATACAATTTATATGTTTTGAAAACTGCCAAACTGACCAAAAACAAGCCCACATTTTGTCCACCCGCCCAAGCCAATATTTACCCGCACAATCAAATTCAAAACCGCCCAATTGGGCGGAAACCCACCCAATCTGGCAACACTGGTCCTGCTCCAGACCTGAGCTCTCTACAGAGTTTGAAGTGGAAGAGTCCATTCATCAGCAGCTGCAGGGGTGGCACTTTGCCATCAAACTGGAGAAAATGGTATTTCCCTCAAATTCAGGCCATGTCGGTTAAAAAGAGGGAGGAAAACACTGCAGGAAAGACTGCTGAACACGGTTACATTGAAACACACACAAACACACTGAGACTCGATTTAAGAAAAAGGAAATTCCTTCATGGACCCTTCCCATGGTTCTTAGCACAACATCCCTTACAAAGAAGTAACATGCTGTGGCTCCAATCAGTGCTGTTACTGTTAACTAAAGCTAGTTAACTGAAATAAAATAAAATATTAATATTAGATAAAAACAACTTAGATGAAAAAAAACAAAAACTAAATTAGAAATGTTGCTTTGACATCTAACTGAAAAAAGTTTAAATACTAAAACTTACTAAATTACTAAAACTTTAACGGAAATAAAAATAAATTACAGCTAAATAGAAATATAAAACACTACTAAAAAGTCAAAAGCACATAACAAAACTGAAATTAAAATGAAAACTGAAAATCTAAAAATAATAGACAATTCAAAATATTAACAAATACTATAAAAGTATATATAAAAATACTAAAATAACATTGGTTCCCACAGTACCATGCATAAATGACTAAAACGAAAATAAAATTAAAGCTAAACAGAAATATTAAATCAACTAACTAGAAAAAAAAAAAAAATCAAAATATTAATAAATACTATAATAATATATAAATAAAAAACACGAAAATAACATTGGTTCCCACAGTACTATGCACACACTGTTTACCATGGTACTGAATGATTACCACAATCATGTACAACGCAATCTATGTGATACTTCAAATACCATGCTAAAGTAATGGTATGAGATGGTAATACTATGGTACTTTTTACCATGGTAATGAAAATCATGTACCATTGTATATATATATATATACTACAAGGTACTTCAAAAACACCAAGGTATTATCACAGTACATGACCAAAATATATATATATTTTTAACAAGTGTTACATTAACAAGAGTATATAAAAATACCATGACAGTACCATATTTTAAAAAAATATGTACCACGGTAGTACCACACTATTTTGAATGTATCTGCTAGTTGTATGTTTTTAATATCAGTGCTACAGTAAATACCATGGTAACACCACAGTATTTTTTGTAAGCATAAGCAACCACACAGAAAACTCTAGCAATGTGCTAACAAGTCAAAACACCTTAACAACTGCATAACAATGGCCTGCTAACTACCTTCAACACCCTAACATCTTGTCAGCTAGTGTGCAATACATTGTATTCAGAAATTGCAAACAACTATTTTGTTAGTGAAGTTTTGTTAGTAAAATGACATTAACCTGTTCCTTTCACCGTGTACTATAAATCAGAATATGCTGGGCAGAAAAGTGAGGATATGCAGTCAGTTAGTTGTGTATATATCAGAGCAAAATGTAAAAACCCAACTATGTCCTGAGCCCTAAACTAACCTCGGGAGTCTTCGCTCTCACTCACATTCACTCGTTCTCTCACACACCCTCTGAGAGACACACAATTAGCAGCTTAAATGGAACAAAAGCAGCTCTATGGCTGTGTATTAAGACGCAAGGATAATGCCTTCACTGAGGCTGATGGACTGTGCTGGGCTTTAAAAAGAAGAGAGAGAGAGACGGAGAGACTTGTTTTTCTGGTAAGTAGAATGAAAGGAAAAGGGGAGAGGGGGGTGAAGGGTCTCCCAAGGAAATACCTGCTGGATCAAACACTGCTGCCTGCAAGGAAAGTGTATGTGTGTGTGTGTATAGATGTGGAAAGAATGCGTTAGGAAGCCCCTCCTCGTCTCCTGAATGTGCCAATGTATGTTCATCATATTTAGTAGCCATGCTAAAGCCATTAACATCACACTGTACGTGTGTATGTGGTTTTATAGACAATAACAGCACTGCAGACACTGAGAACACCCTCTGGTCAAATTCAAAGGCCATTTTGGGTGGTCTCTGTTATTAGCTCATAGGTTACGCAGGGTTGTTGTGTTCTTTTTGTAATGTTGAGATTCAAGTGGTCAAGCAAAATATTCCTTTAAATTACACAAATGTCACAAAAATATAATGTAAAAAATAATATAACCTTTACAATTTAAAGCATTAAGAATGTTCCAAACAATATGAAAATATATTTATAAATTTGTAAATAAATAAATAAATATTTACAAATGTTTACACATACATACATACATACATATATATATATACATACATACAAATTATTTACAAAATGTTCCATATTATTAAGAATGTTCCATATATATATATATATATATACACGCACACACACGGTTTTGGATATATTATATTCTATATATTCTATACATTATTCATATATAATGGAATTTACAATGTACTCCAAAATACTTCTAAAAATACCATGTTTATAAAATAACATGATAAAGCAAAGCAAAGCACCCCGTGAGAAATGTCTGTAGCTTTATTCATTTCTGTCGGCTCTGTTTCTATAGCAGCAGCCTGTTATACATCAGCCTTGGAACAGATAAAAACTTAGCTGTCATTTCTTCAGGTATGTCACAGCGAGATGGAAACTCTGAGATTCGCTCTGCTGTGTTCTGTTCACACAGTAGGAAGGTAGGAGAGACACAACCTGAATACTGATCTCTCTCTCTCACATACAGATAGATGGAAGTGTAGACTCCTGTGGAGAGCTGTTTTCATGACCGTGAGACAGTGTGTGACTCAAGTCCTTAGAAACCACCATAGCAACGCTAATACGCTTTATAGCTCACAACACATCCTGATTATGGCATGAATTCAAAAAGGATGACAAAACAACTACTAGAGTTTTAAACTTTTTGGGTGAAATGTGAATGGCACCTGTCCATGCAAAACTCACCGCAGTAATGCTAGTGTTGTGGATGGTTCCCAGGGTGTTGCTATGCGGTTCTGTCTCACAATTCTGATTTAAATTGGGCCAATCTACATTTTTGTAACTGACATTAAACAGTTATGACAAGTCTAGAAGAAAACAAATTAGATGGCTAACTTTTTTAGACTACTCTAAACAGTTTTTGCAACCGGCCCCTGGTCATTACATATAGCTAAAGTCTCTCTTTTTACCCATTTTATTGCGTAAAGTGAAATGATAAGTCAGATTTAAGGTATTAAGTTTGTACAAACAACCAGTACAAGACGAACCGTACATGTGAAAGACCTTTGGATTAGGAGTTTATTCAAATCACTAAGTATGAGCTATGGTTTTAAGCAACAAAATATTTTTACGTAAAAATATAAATAAATACATTGAATTAAAAATAATATTTTATTTAGAATAGAAATTATTATTTATTTTATATATTTCACAAATCAAACTACACTAAATAAATATATAATATTCAATATTAAAATACAGAGTTACTAAATATGAATTTATTAAAAAAAATATTATAAGTGAGATTTAAGGTATCATTCATGTCTGTACAAACAGTCAGTGAGAGACAACGTAAAAATATTCACGTATGAGCAAAAATACTGTACTAGTGATATTGGATATAAAATGTTTTATATAAAAACAATTTGTTTATTAAAAATAGATTGTATTTAGATTGATAAATCAATATTTATTTTTTATATTTAAAAAATACAATACATTTATTCTTATTTATTTTAATACAATATTTTATATCTCATTATTTTATCTATTATATATTTACTATTTATATCTACTAAATATACTATAATAAATATACTATTTATATCTACTATTTATTTATTATATACAGTATATTATATTTGTTTTTTAATAAAAATATTAAATATAAGTAAATTATTAAACAAATGTATTACATATAATAATCTATAAATTTATAATAAATAAAGACAGACAGACAGATAGATAGATAGATAGATAGATAGATAGATAGATAGATAGATATATAGATAGATAGATAGATGGATTGCTGGAGAAACACTCATATATTATATTCCTCACTATAGTAATTTTTAAGGGGGTGGTCATCTATGGATTGTTGAAAATTACGCAAAGTGACCAATTCTGTTCATACCTGGTAGACGGCTCGGACCAGGATGTCAGGAGCTCTGATATGTGTGTGCCTCAATCTTCTGAGGGTGGCCGAGGTCACATCCCATAATGCACTGTGCCTCACACACATACTCTCTCCCAGACTCAGAAGCATCGCCTCCATGACTGACAAGCACACAGGTACACAGGTGTGTGTTCCAATAATCCCCTCTCAGCACAGGTGTGTGTGGGAGAAAACGTCCCCAGGTAACGCTGCTCTCCTTTCTGCGTTCTCCTCTTTCATTTTCTCATCCCTTCTTCCTTTAATCCTCAGAAATGCCCCATGGGAGACTGAGACTGTGACTTCTGTGTGACTCAGATCTCGTCTTCCAAATGAATTCGGTCTCACTGGTCTCTCTCCCTCCACTGCAGGACAAATTCCCAGAACAACAGCTCTCGGTTCGCCCAACACAAACATTCCCACAAATAGAGAACTATTGGTCTCTCTCTGTCGTTCTCTCCCTCCTTCTCTCTCCCTCTCCCCTGGCCTACTTTATTGTTTGTTTTAAAGCAACAGTCCCAGAGCAGGGCATCGAGGGGTTTTAAGCTCACATGATGCTCTGAGACGCCCATCTAGGGCAGAGTGAAGGACAGTTGTCCCTCCCCGCAGGACGGATCCTGCTCGGGTTCATCGGCCCCGGGCGACTGAAGAGATACCCGATATGTGTGTCTCAGCTTTCCCAGTGTGGAGACACTCAGACAGCGCTACTCATGGGAGTTCAAATCTCCTTTTTCCATAAACAGTTGGGATGACGTCCAGATTCCAGAGATTTGGAGTGGGACATGCCATTTGTGTCAGTGTTCTCAGGGCACCAAGCACTCAATCCAGATCCAGTCCCTAAACTACAGACTACCTGACAAACATTTACCTGCCAAACCCCTCCAACATCCCGAAAAAAGTACTATTTAGGGGTTTGTTCAAATCACTAACCAGTAATAGTGATATAAATAATAAAATCAATTTACAATTTATTTTTAAGTTTTAAATAATTTTAGTTTTAGATGAATGAATTAATAAATACTGCTTTTTATTTTATGAAAATACATAAATGTTATTTTAAATTAAATTAATTCATAAACACTTCATGCACTGTTTGAAAGTACTAGTCAGGAGTTTCTTCAAATCACTAACTCTATATGAGCAATAGTAATAGTAATAGTGATAAATAAATAAATAAATAATACGCTTTTTTTTTTTTTAGGTTAATGAATGAATTAATATTTATTTCAAATTTTTTTAATACATATGTTAATTAAATTAAATCAATTAATTAATCAACACTTCATGAAATAATTCAGATCAATAGCCTTAAGTATAAGCAATAGTATTAGTGAAATAAATAAATACATAAATAAGATTTACATAGGCTATATAAATATAAAGCAGGAATTGTGTGCGCTCAGAGGGTGGGACAAATGTGTGCAAAACAAAGGATCCCCACCACCATCAGGTGCGTGCGTTGGTGGTTTCTCGCGCCGGGGCAGAACCTTTGGATCTCCGGGCCCAAAAAAGAAAGTTATTAGTCCAATATGTAGTTGAATTTGTCCGCACACTGCAAAAAAAGACCAAAAAAGGTCTACCAAAAATCCATTTTAATACACTTTGCACTTTTGTCACTTTTGCATATGAAAAATATGAAAAATAAATAATTGGATTTTTGGTAGACCTTTTTTGGTCTTTTTTTTTTTGCAGTGTGCGGACAAATTCAACTGCACATAGGCTATATAATAAAATATTTTTTTGACACTCAGCAATAATTGATGCTGTTAAACATGAAGCTAATAAAACAAAGCACACTTTCAACTGTAAAATTCAGCTCAAATAACTGGTGGCTAATCTTAAGCGGTTTCTAGCTGCTGAAGCTTGTTATTTTGTTTGCTGGTCTAAGCTAGTTTGGTAGTGGATAAACTGGACTTGAAGGTTATGGGGTCAGGATTAAGCTGGTTAGTGTTGGTTAGCAAGTCAGTGGGGACTTGGCTGACCAACTTCACCATCTTGGGCTTTTATGAGCTATTTTTTTACTAGCAGGGATGTCAACACATACTTTCACTGCTGTATTTATGGTAATATAACATACAAATTGTTTACTATTTTTAAATGCCTTATTAGATATGTAAACAGTCCTGTAAATACATAAAAAAATCCTTCTTTTAATTTTTGCTAATGGGTTAACTCATGCACTCAGCCTAAACACCAGATACTGTGATTTACATTGCCTCTTATTTGAACACAGCACATTATTCTTTCTGCAATTCAACAGAAAGCCTTGGTCAATAGTAAGCAAAGTTGAACAGCGTCTGATCTTGATTAAAAATGCTTCCTGTCTTAGGAGAGATTTATAGGATTTTCATATTGATGCTGGCGTAGCGTATGATCAAACTTGCACACATCAGTATTGGATTTACCATGATCAATAAAAGATTTATCACGGTGGCCATAGGTTCAGCTAAAATGCCATGCAGGTATTAAAAAAATGAATGTAGTGAACAACAAAAAAACAAACATGACTTGGTATTAGCCACCAATGTAATTTAAATAAATAAATATTCTTAAAGCTTCATACATTTTTTTTTCAAATAAATTCCATATGAATTTATTGATTTTACATTATTAACAATACCTCTGTGGCATTTTGAAGGAAACTATAGTTACCATGGTGATGGCTACACATAACCACAAAGGCTACACATAAAGATTAACTAACACATTTCTATAGTGCAGGCAGAGAAACGTTGTTGGCTTTTACAATAGCAAAATCATATGATTACAGAGAGTGTAATGACACTGTGTGACACCAAACCTCATTCAGTCACAGTCAGTGACAGCTGGAGTCTAATGAATGAGCACCAAAGCACATGCGTTTCTATTTGTGTTCATGCTGCTGTGGTACTAAAGGCCAAATACATGGCTATAGAACCAGGACAGCTACAATAACTCATTCACGTTACTGTCCTGCCATTACGCGGCTCAATGCATATTGATTTGTGCACAATAAACCCGATGTGGAGTGTGATAGTACTATTGTAAAGCATAAATGTGAAAGTATTCACGGAGGTGCATGCGGGAGAGAGAGAAACAGAATTCCTAAGAACCGTCTCAATAGCTTCGACTGAATGTTTAATGATCTGTTACAAAATGCAGATGTTTTTCCTTGAATTCTGTTCAATGTGAAAAACAGATCTTTGAAAAATACATGAATTTCACATTAAGTTGTATTTAATTTATGGGGTTTTGTTTAATGGAAATTATTGCATTTGAGGTCTGAAATTATCTCATGTGAAACATTGAGAGCACATGTGAACCACAAAAATCATGGTTTTGTCTAAAATGATGTCAAATCCGTGTGGGTTTTCTGGGAAATGTTGCCCAAAAAAGCATACCAAGATTTAAAAAAATGAGAAAACAAGTAGAGTTTGCAAGTTGCATGTTGCTAGGGTGTTCCTCACCCAAAATAATAAAATTAAATAAAATAAAATAAAGTTGTGCATGGAATTCCTGTTTTTTCTCTGAAGGAAATGAGGACATAAAAACAGAAAACAAGTTGTCCAATAATAAAGCAGCATGATGTCTTAAATTGTGAAATATGCAGCATCCCGCTTCTCCTGCTGTGTTCTATTGGAATGTTCAGAATTTGCGTTCTCTGATTCTTTTGAATTTATGAGTCACCGGCTGCTGCTTCCTGAGGGGTGAGAATGTCATCTGCTGTCATTTAAATGTGTGAATGTGTGTGAGCGGCTATTGTGTGCAGGAAGGAGATCAAATATTTAGAAATGGAGGTAGTTCTCAAACTTGTGTGTGTAAGCCATCTATTTTGTGGAACCCTGGGAAATGCTGTGGTATTCAGTGATTTAGCACAACCCTTAGACACACAAAAGACAGAAACCATATTAATCACACAGATGTCGACCATGTACTTTTCACACAAACACTATTTGTCCATTTAGATGTAAAAGAAACACTTCAAATGTAGGTCACAATAAATGTGAAGGGAATCAGTGAAGCTGATACACAGACCTCTGAAATGAGCGTCAAATAATTTTGTAGCATCACTGAAAACATTTTTCTCTCATGTTGCTTGTTTTCCAAACTGAGAGTTAAATTTTTTGTGCTAATTGAAAGCATGCACATAGCTCTATATCATTCCCAAATTCTCCCTCTCCTTCTCTTTCTCACCCAAACACACAAAAGAACCTCTGGCATCTTCACTACCATGTGACAGAAGCCAAAAAGAGAAATAGAGTTGTGAAAGAGAGAGAGAAGGGGAGAGAGACTTGCTGTCCCAGTGCACCAGAGCTGTTTGAAGTTTATGTTCACGTGCATATGTATGTGAGAGCGTGCATGTGCATGCTAACCTACTTCATTCTGCATATAGGCTAATAAGTGTTTGCTCCTGAATCTTTCTGTGAGCATAAATATTTATGAGGATTATAATATAATAGCGCAAACCCACGAGAGCGCAGAGGAGGCGGCCGCACACACACATGCGCACACACTGAGCCGGTGGAATTAAGCCTGGTGTAACTCCAATCCAAGGCCACCAGCAGAAAGCGCATACATTTCCTCCCTAAACACCCAGGCACACTATCACACACCCCCAGAATGGCATGAATAGGCTATTGAGAGGGAAAGATGAGTCAAAATGTGTGTGTAATGCTCTATGACAGGCCTGTTCCAACGCATGTGAAATGATCCATTCTCTACTCTTATTTTTAGCACAAAGCTCTGTACTTGTTCATGTCTAAGAGACATTCGGGACATTTTGGGGGGTGATGCATCCTGTTTTGGGGGACGAATGTGACCCCTGCTGACCCTGGGATCATGCACGGGTGTTTCTGGGAACAGAACATGAGACTTAATTGAAACCAGTAGACGTGAAGTTCACATAGAGGTTGGAGACATTTAAAAAGCTTTATGTTCTCAGACATGCATGAGATTGTGTGTGTGTGCGTGTGTGTTTATGACTAGGCTGCATTCCAGTCTAATATTCATAGTCAGAACAAACTTCATATCTTCCACTGATATGAGGAAATGTGTGTGTGTGTGTGTGGAGGAATTCAATTCTATTCCTCAGGCTCCTTCAGGGCAGCTGATATTGCAGCATTCACATGCTGAAGTCTGTGAGGGTTATATGCACGTGTGTGCTTGAGTGTGTGTGTTATGGGATGTTTTTTCCTCCCAAAGATCAGTTTGAGCTTGAGGGGATGTCTAAACGGAGAGGAAAACACTAAAAGTGATAGCGGCAGCTTGGTGTGTGTGTGTGTGCCTGTGTTGAGATTTCTTGAGGGCCCAAGTGGAGAAGCTACATGATGATGTGACAAAGCTCTAAATGATCAATTTATCATCTAGATGTCATTAGTAGAGAATATTTTGACATTTACTTGGAAGGAGTCATCAACTCTGCCATGTCTAAGGCCACAAATGTACTTTCCCCAATATGAGAATGCACTGTAGGCATGCTGTACATTCTTAAAATGCATTCTTGCTTTATGTAGGTAATCTTGCTGAGAAAACCAAACCCGTTTCTCAGAATCGACTGTGAGATCATATTCAGATCCACTTCTATTCAACTGATGGATTGAACCAAGTGCCCACCCTACAGGAAGAAAGATTTTCTGCTACTTCCATTGCATCATGGCTTTAAAGGGAAAGTCCACCCAAAAATGAAAATTCTGTCATCATTTACTCCCCCTCCTGTAATTCCAAACCCATGACTTACTTTCTTATGTGGAACATAAAGGATGATATTTTGAAGAATGTTGGTATCCAAACCAAAAAATATTATGGAAGTTAATGGGACAAGAAACTAGTCACCAGCATTCTTCAAACTATCTTCTTTCGGTAAATAAATGTTGAATTTTCAGAATTTTCATTCATGACCTCTCAGTTGATTGTAATAAATGGGTGGGTTTAAGATGATTAATGATTTGAGAACTCAGTCTTCACTGGAAGATCAAGTTATGACATTTTGATTAAAAGTCATGAGCTCAAAGATTTAAGAAATAAAACAAGCATGGATGAATAATTCACCATAAGACCAATAAGATGCATTTAAAATACAGATAGGTTGAATTTCCACTTTGAAGTACCCTAAGATGTTTTGCTGGTTTTATCTGGTCTAAGCTGGTCTCCCAATCTGGCAAAGATGGTCTTCGGATGAAAAACACTCAAAGTCCCTCTAAAACCAGTCGATAGACTAGCTTGATAAGGCTGGGAGACCAGCTAAGACAAGCAAACCATCTTAGGTTTGTTCAAGGTTGTTGTTTTTTCCAGAGGGGAAATCTCAATACTCATAGAGTGATGTTTCCTTCAAATGTGCCATTAAATCAGATTATGCTATTATTATGGTAGCTAGGTATAAGAATAGCAACAATTTAGCAAACTTTAACTTGATCAGCAAGATTCTCTTCAAAGTTTTGCAGCCATGTCAGTATTTGACCTGAAAGTATACTTCTAGTAGAAATATTTAGAAAATTCAGCAATGCATGAAATGCTTGCCAAAGCCAGCAGCATCTGCATTCGAGTACTTGCGTAAAGTCTAGCCTTAATGAATAAAGATAATACAAATTATAGATATAGACAAAACACGCACACATTTCTACACATTTTTGATTACAGACACGGCACAATGCATTAGCAACTGTAAATGTGTTACTTTGGAGCATTTTAAAGGACGGCTGACGTTGCACAAGCTCAAGCACACACTTGCATATTAATCCACATTTTGTCTGCATCATGCCTGACCTGCTTCCTAATGAGAGGCAACAGAACGGTTAAATTTAACAAGCCTCAATTAGCACTCTGCTTTAGCCGAGAGTTAGCGCACTGCCCAGAGACAAACTCTACGGAGCACACAAAACAAGACCCAATTAAACACACACACACACACAGCAGCGATTCCACCCAATGCAACAAAGCATCTCCAAGGAGAACCCCGGCGGCCCCCTAAACATCAAGGTAGAAAGGAACTGTTTTCCACAGCAAACTGCTACTGTTGTTTCGCCGAGAGCCTTGGATTGAAAATCTGGATTCGAAAACTCTGCAAGTGGTCACACCATATTATAGCAGAGGAACATGCTGAGATAAATTTGTAACTCGACCTCAAAAGGACTCAAAAAGAGGAAACGAGGAGGAGGAGAAGGAAGTGGGAAGCTGAAAGGACAGGAAATAGAACAGAAGAGCATGAAATGGTAAACGAATGACAGAAATACGTGGGTAAGTAAAAGAGTTGGGAAGATGGAGGAGGAATGAAGAAAAAGGGATGAGTGGAGGGCAAAAGAGACAAAAAGAACAGGGCTTCTTTCATTGTCTCAATCTAATGAAGCAGAACATATTTGTCTGTCACAAATGACCAACAAGCGTAAAGATTTCACTCTTATGGAAAGCCCTCCAGCTACATGATTACATTAACCTTCAGTGAAGAAACATCTCATACACAAACACACATACACTCAACTCAAGTTATGCACAAGTTATTAGGAGTCTAATCATAACACTGAGTTGCATAAGGGTGAAACCCATCAAGAAATGTCCATGTCATATTTCACCCTGAAACCTAAAGACAAGGAGGCCTGTTAATGGGCCATTGAGATTTTGCACACTATAACATTAATACCGTGCAATTAAATGCATTTCCTTCCATCAATTCTTAATAATATAATGCATAAAAACAGTAATTTTATTCAAGCAGCATATTTTATAATTATATATATTTTAATATATATTTACTAGGACTAGATGTTAGGATCCCTTGACATTCAGCAAGCACTGTTGTTGGAGATGTCCTCTTGGGTGGGGTTGGATTGAGTGATGACCGCCTGGTGCCTCCAATACGTCACATCATCAGTTGTGCACCCCGGCCTCATTGGGTGTTTCGGCCTTTTATCACAATACACCCTCACCCGAGGCTGGCCCACCACAGGCTGATCAGACCTGGGTGTGTGTCACACCGGAGGCTCCATAAGGTCACTTGGGAGCCCATACAGTCTCCTTCCGCTTCAGCCACAGCCAGTGACTGCTTCTTTCGGTAGCAGATGCAAGGTCTTTGATGGTATTCCGCTGAGCCTGTCCTCTGATTCCAACCTCCTTTAGCAGCCTTATGGTGGAACTAGCTACAAAACCCCTGCAGCCCACTTCCACTGGACGCACATTTACCTTCCATCCCGGTCCTCTGCTTCGGAAGCCAAATCTGCATATCGCAAACTTTTCCTTTCAAATGCCTCATCGATAGCTTCCTCCCACGGGACTGTCAATTCCACTATAAAGACATGTCGACAGGATTTGGACCAAAGGACCAGGTCTGGGCGCAGGTTGGTCGCTGCAATTTCGGGTGGGAAGGCGAGCCTCTGACTTAAGTCTACCCGCATTTCCCAGTCCCGAGCTGCGTTCAGTGGACATGAGTCTGGAGGCGATCGATTGGTCGAACGTTTCTCCCCTTCCCGGACGAAGGATGTTGGTTGGCGGAAGGTAGTCTGGGCTTCCAGGGGCATGGCATTAACGGTTACCCTCTTACTCTCCAGTGTAACAGCCAGGCACTTCAGCACTTGGTTGTGGCGCCAGGTGTATCTGCCTTGCATAAGGCTGGTCTTGCAGCCCACCAAGATGTGTTTCAGGGTTGCTGGGGCAAAACACTGGAGACAGGCTGGATCCTCTCCAAACCAAAGATGTAGGTTGGTTGGAGAGGGCAGGACATCATATGTGGCTCTGATGGTAAAGCTCAGCATATTGGACTCTGTGTTCAACATCTCGCTCCAAGTGATCTTCCTCCTCTCCACACAATCCCACCTCATCCAGCGGCCTTGCTTGGCTTGGGACACCGCTCTGGCACACCTGTCCGCTTCTTCCTGGTGGCGCACCTCCTCAACCACCATGCGCCGGCGTTCAGCTGGAGTAGCCTTCTGCCATGTGGGTGTTGATGCTCCCAGTCCTAGGCCCCCTCTGCCTTGTTGGACTTGGCCCACTATGTCCCGGTGTTTCAGAGCGGACTTTGCCTGTGCCACTGCTACACCTGGCCTCCACCTCCTCCCTGTGGCTAAGGCAGGAGCGGCCCCTCTGACGAAGGGATCCCGGGATTCTGTGAGGGTCATTTCAAGCCTTGCTTTAGAGCATTTGTACTCCTCCACCAGGCTTGAGATTGGTAGAGAGAGGGCACCATTGCCGTACAGTCCTATGCTGCTGAGGCATCTGGGTAGTCCAAGCCACTTTCTCACCTGCACATTCACCAATCGCTCCAGTCGGTTGGCGTGGGATAGAGTGACCTCATAGATGGAAATTGGCCACATGAGGCGGGGCAGCAGTCCGAACTGAAGGCACCAGAGCTTCAACTTTCCTGGGAGAGCAGTGCTGTTGATCTGCTTCAGGCCACTGATGGTATCCTGCTTTAGTTGTTCCACCTGTTCGGTGTCTTTGAGATCTGTGTTGTACCACCGACCAAGGCTTTTTATGGGCTTCTCCAGGATAGTTGGTATTGGCTCGCCATTGATGAGGAACCTCTCATTTATGATCTGGCCCTTGACAATGGAGATACTGCGGGATTTGCTGGGTTTAATCTCCATTCGTGCCCATCTGATGTTTCCCTGGAGTTTGTACAGCAGGCGTTTGGTGCATGCGTTAGTCGTTGTTATGGTCGTCATGTCATCCATATACGCCCTGATTGGAGGAAGCCGCAGCCCGTTCTTCAGACGCTCCCCTCCAACCACCCATCGAGATGCCCGAATTATTAACTCCATTGCCATGGTGAAGGCCAGTGGGGAGATGGTGCAGCCCGCCATTATGCCTATCTCCAAGTGCTGCCAGGTAGTTGTACTATCCTGAGTTGTAACGCAGAACTGGAGGTCCTGGAAATAGGCTTTGACCAGCCTTGTGATGCCCTCTGGGACTTGGAAGAAGTTGAAGGCTGCCCACAGCACCTCATGAGACACTGACCCGAATGCATTGGCAAGGTCTAAGAAAACCACATGCAAGTCTTTCTTTTCCTTCTTTGCCGTTTGTACCCGGTGCCAGATGACATTTGCGTGTTCCAAGCATCCTGAGAAACCACTTATCCCTGCCTTCTGCACTGAGGTGTCAACATAATTGTTCTTTTGCAGAAATGCTGAGAGTCTTTGGGCCACCACACTGAAGAAAATTTTTCCTTCCACATTCAGTAAGCTGATCTGGCGGAATTGGTGGATGGTTGAGGAGTTCTTCTCTTTGGGAATCAGGATCCCTCCTGCCCTTCTCCATGCCTTAGGTATGATGCCTTTTTCCCATGTCACCTTCATTAGCTTCCAGAGGACCTTCAAGACGCCCGGTGTGTTCTTATAGAGCCTATATGGAACACCGCTGGGCCCAGGGGCGGATGCTGTTCTGGCCCGCTTTACTGTGTTCTCAACTTCGCTCCACGTTGGGGGTCTTGTGTCCAACTGGTGCTCAGGTGGTTGGATTGGTGGCATGTCATCGGGGATGGTGACTGGCACATGCCTCTGATTGTCGGAGTAGGTCTTTCTCAGATACTCCTCCAGTTCTCTCACAGGTACTTTGAGAGTCCCGGTTTTCTCCTTGACAAAGAGGTCTTTGGCGAACTTGTAGGGATCTCTATAGAAGGCAGTCCTTGTTCGCTCTTTCTTCTTACGTTGCTTTCTCAAACCTTCTGCTCTTCGTAGCGTTGCAAGGCGCCGCTTACTGTCGCCCTGCAACACCTCAATTCCTTCCCTTTCCACTTCTGTGGCCTTCTTCCACTGTCTTCTCAGGCATCTTCTCTCTTTCACAAGTCGATTAATCTCTTGTTGTCTCCTGGACTTAAGATGGGCTGAAGGTTCCTTCTGAGTACTGTGGTCCTTGCATTTAACTCTGAAACTCTCTGAGCCGTAGCTGTAGATGATCTCTCCTATCTTCTCCAATTTTCTTTCGACACCTCCTTTCAGACCTTCTAGGAGATGGACAAGGTCTGTGTCGATGGCTCTCCACTCCTTTTTCTGGCAGGATTTAGGCCACAGAATTTTAGGCTTTCGTCCATTCATTTTTCTCTCTACCGCTGGCTGTGTCTGGACAGGGTCTGGGCTCATGTCCGTTGGTGGAACTGTGCTTGACAGAGCTTCGCCTGGGGTGCTGATACCCTGTGGACTGTGGTGAGTATCCTGCCACTGGGCTTCATCCGACTGATTTGCCCTACCTCTGAGGAAGTACTGGTCAATGCGGGGTCCCTTGGTAAACTCTTTTAGGCACTTTTTCCTGCCCTGGTGGATCTTGAGACCCTTCTCCGATGTAATCTTATTCCAGCCGCAGATACAGCTTTGTAGTTTGTGTTCTGCCAGTGCTGTTAGTCCGTCAACTGTCTTGCTGATCATCTGTGTCATCGTCGTTTCCGTTCCAAGGTCTGTTACCGTGTGATCTACCAGTGAGTCATCTTGCGCCCCCGCTCTCGCAGACTCAGGGGGTATTCTTCGTCTTGAATTTTTTGTAGCAATGGTTGGGTGGATCCGAGTCATTGTGTTGTGACCGGCCCCTGCCGACATGGGTAGCTAACCCATGCCAGCCCCGTTGGGGTCTATTCCCTCCTGTCAGCAGTCTCTTCAGGCTGTCACCAGGTCTTTCCCGGGTTGTCAACTGCCCTTTCACAGTAGTCACTGGTTCCAAAACCAGTATATATATACTTTATATATTAAAGTATATATGTTTATAATTTTATTATTTTTAATTTATAATTATTTTCATAATTAATTAGAATTATATTTACTGTTCAAAATGTTTTTGAAAGAAATTAATATTTGTATTCAGCAAGGATACATTACATTTTTTAAAAGTGACAGTAAATACAGTATATTGATAATTTATATCTCAAATAAATGCTCTTTTTGAACTTTTTATTCATCAGAAAACTCTGAAAAAATCACAAAAATATTAAGCAGTACAACTCTTTTCAACATTGATAATAATATGATATTAAATATAATAATTGATAATAATAATAATGTTTCTTAAGCACCAAATCAGATTATTAGAATGATTTCTGAAGGATCATGTGACACTGAAGACTGGAGTAATGATGCTGAAAATTATAGCTTTGCATCACAGGAATAAATTATATTTTAAAATACAAAACAGTTTAAATTGTAATAATATTTCACAAAATTATTGTTTTTACTGTATTTTTGATCAAATAAATGCAGCCTTGGTAAGCTTTAATGTCTTCTTTCAAACACATATTAAGAAAATCTCACCTGACAAACATTCTAACTTTTTTTATTATTTTTTTTACAATGCAAATAGGCTTAATTTTCTTATTCAAAATATATTTTTTGCATGCTTACGCTGTAAAAAATGTCCTTATTGCCTTAAATGTTTAAGTATGATCAACTTGGTTGTACAAGTCTTTTCAACTTAAATTCCATTAGACAGGTGAAACATGGACATGTTTTCATGAGAGTCACCCAAAACAACTTGTCCTCTCTGACAAAGCCTCTCTGGCTCTGTGATTGTCCTGTGGTGTATGTCTGCTGTCTGTAGGAGCTGTGAGTCAAAATCACTCAAACAGATGAAAATGAGAGATGGCAGAGCACAAACACAAAAGACAAGGGGAAGGAAAAAACAATGAGGGGAAAGAGGGGGGTTTGAGAAGCCTAGTAATCAGAGAAGGAGAATGAAGCCCTTGTTCTTTTGATTAAATCGCTTTGTCTGCTAATAGCAATGGTTATGCCTTATCAACCACTGCCGTCCCCCAAAACCTCGTCTGCCGTCCTCACAGGAAATCCCTAAATTACAACCGTGTTTCAAAAGAGCCAATCAACGCAACCCAGTGAGACAGACTCACAACACACCACAGGCCTTTATTAAGACCAGCGCTACCTCTTAAAGGCACATAGCAGCCTAAAGACACAATCTAATGAAAACACAAGGCGAAGTAAAGAAAATCGGAGTGAACTTCCATCATGTTACATTAGTCTAAAAGTGACCAGTTTGTGGTCAAGAGTGATTTTGGTTGAATGAACCATTACGCTGCCTCGGTTGCACTCTGATTGACAGCTCATAATTGATGGTTAAACAGAATGGTAGACATCTGTACCCTAGTTATGACCCATATGGACATATGATAGATTAAACATGCCTTCTTGGAGACAGACAGCTGGAGAAATGGAAGAGAAAGTGCGAGAGAAGGCAATAAATTGTGAGATGGAAGTTTATGAGAGTGGCAGACACTGCACACACACACACACTTATGTGTTTTACACACTTTTACATATTTAGATCACTTATATGTAAACATACGCACACACACACACACACACACTTATGTGTGTGTGTGCGCATATGTTTACATATAAGTGATCTAAATATGTAAAATTATCAATCAACATTTTAAACAATAAAATTATTATAACAAATATTTTTAAAAGTTTAATGTCATTTGAAGACAGATAAGCAAATTAAATAAAATAAAGCGTATATTAAAAAATAATAAAATAAAATAAAATCCAAAAGATTTTTGGCCCACATGTATCTGACATGTTTCTACCAGCAGGACTTCAGATTAAGTTGCCAGTCTTTTTTAACTTATCTCAGCAGGTACAGTAGTATCTCAGATGGTAGTATGTTCCTCTCCAGCTGGTCTGGGCCAAAACTAAGAAGCTTTAGTCTCGACTGCCATATCCATTCTCTCCTGGCAAGTTCTTGCACATGCATTCAATGCAGAGCAGCCTGGCTATCAAGAAAATCTCACATTAGTCACGGTAGGGTTTTGCGGCGTGTGCTAACGACATTCGTGCTAGATCAGTTAAGTGGATGGATTCTGCTGCCTGCCGGCTCAGCGTTGCTGACAGTGGATGGAAGAGTGCTTTCTAAAGCTGCTTTCACAGTAATGAAGAACCACAGTGAATCTGAGTTACATGCACAAACACATTCACCTGCTCTCGCAGTGCTGGATACTGCAGGGAGTGAGTATTTCAAGTCAGTTTTGTACGTCAGTCTGCATGTACATGCATGTAGGCATCATGCCACAATGCAGTTAGAGCTAAGTGTCTATAATTTCTCAGCTAAAACTCCCGGCAGCTGAAGCGACAGCCTCAGGCCGCAGAGAGAGAATGACAGCGAAGAGGAGGAGAGCTCTGCAGGGATGCAGTAAAAGTAACGTGCGTGAGGAAATCCTCTAATCAATAATTCAAACTGCTATAATTACACACATCTGTCTCAGCGCAAAACGAGAGAAAGAGAGAGAGAGAGACATAATGTGTACTACGGCATTGTGAAATATTAAACACTTCTTGTAATTTTAGTGCACGACGGGATTCAAATGAAACTGGCACACAACAGCTATATGAAATAGGCATGAATGTAGGCCATTTCACCATCATGCTAAAAGATATACATTTTTAACATTTCATGTTCTTTTTATGTCATTTGAAGATTTATAGAAATTTTATAGAAGCGGTTGTTTTCTATAGCCAATATTGATCTGATGTCAAGAAAGTAGGGTGGCCTATAAATGTATATTACTGATATTATTTTGTTTTGCATAATTTATAATCAACATACACACACATATGTATATACCAATAGTTCTAAATATGATTTAATGATTTTATATCTATCCATCCATCCATCCATCCATCCAAATTATCTAAATTATTCATCATTAAAAGATAATTAAATATTAATAACTGATTATTAATCATTAATATGTATATATTTATAATTACATATATAATATTAAAAAAATGCATCTAAAATTAGATGCACAGACAGACAGACAGACGGTTGGATAGATAGACAGACAGACAGACAGACAGATAGATAATTATTATATCTATCTACCTTATTAATAATTCAATTTAATATTTAAAATTAGACACACAAATATATGCATTATAAATTGTCACTAAATAATAACAATCATATTTATAACTATGATTACTTCTTATATATAAATAATATATTTAATAAATAATTTAATAATATGATAAAAACTGCCTATATAATGGCTATAATACTGTATATCATCATATATATTTATACATATTTATATACAAATTTTATTACACATATTTATATAAATTTATATGATGAAATCAACAGGCTTGAAATCATCATGCTATTTTGCATTTGTGATTTTTAAGAACCTGAATCTCCATGATTATTAAATTATTATTTCTTTTTATGGCACAAAGTGTCCACCCACACACATACGCATATAGAGATGCACACACCCACATACAGAACGAAAGCAAACCTATGCGCACAAACACACACACACATCTGTATGGATAGAACTTTTACACTGTGGCAGTTCCAGTAAATGACAGTCGAGGTGAGGTGAAGCTCGCTGTATTTTGTCTGCTAACGTGATTCACATAACTGGGCAGGTTGCTGCGTGTTTTGGGGTAATGTTCACTTGATACCAGTATCTTCAGTGAACAAACACTATTACGCAACACTGTCATTCGAACTGTCACAGACCTCAGAAAGCCATAATCGTGACAGTGACCCTCATAAGAGCCATATGAAGCATGAGAACAACACAGTTCACTGAGATTCCCTGTAAAGCACTAACGCAGGTGCACATCCATCACGCCAACACATAAACGGCTAATTATCTCCATTGTCTCCTCAGCTGCAGACAAACTAACACACAAGTGCCGACACTGACAGCCCTTGATAACCTTGAGCCAGCATTCAAAAACACACAAGACGTCTTACCCTCTCCTCGCTATTTCGCCTCAGCGTCCCCACCGGCAGCTTGAGGAGAAGCCTGCGGGTCCTACTGGGCGTTACGGCTGCCTGGACCACCATGGTGTGAGTGTGAGCGTCTGGTCCACGAGCGTTCGGCGTCTGCTGTCCCGCCACAGACAGACGGGCTGTTCCTCTCTCTTGCTCCGTCTCCACGGCTCCCTCCCGCCAATTTTCCAGTCTGTCTCTCCTTGTTGTGCTTTTGAATGTGTTTGCACTTTCTTTGTTGGTGATTCTTGCACTCTTTCTGTCCGTTTTGCCTCTGTTCCTGTGTCTTTCAGCGGTGGGCGTCCTCACTATGGTCTTCAGCCCATACTGTGTCGGCTTTCATACTGCTTCCTCAGGAGAAGCGCATGTGAGTGAGAGAGCGAGCAGAAGGGAGGGAGGTTGTTCTCTCTCTCTCTCTCTTTCTCTGTCTCTGGAAGTAGCCGTGGAATGGCGTGTGCACTCCAGATATGTCAGCCTTGCTTCCTTCAGTCAAACTCAATTCAGGTCACTGGATTAATATGAGTATTATCACATACACACGTGAGTCACGTGACGCTGCACGAGAAAATATGCATGTGTTTATAAAGCAAAGATGTGTAGATGTCAATGTTTATGACAAGGGATAAAGCGTGCGTGTGTGTGTGTGTGCTGTAAAATATCCATTCTCCTGCTCAAACAGAATATCTGATGTTTTGCCATCTGCTGTTCAGATTAGCTGTAAATCCCATGGCTGCTTTCACCAGACAGACTACACACACACACACACACACACACAAAGGGAAAATACCCTCAAGCTGCCAACAAGATTACACACTAGGGATCGTTGCATGTGTGTAGGACATTATCGCCTGTATGTCCTAACAGGGTCCAAGTCTTGTTAAAAACTGCACTAAATGCCTGTCCATCCCTCTCTGCTCTTCAGAACTCAATGAAGCAAGCAGATGGCTACACTCTTAATAACTTTCTATTGCACTAAAGGTTCTTTATAGTGGAAAAATGTTCTTTAGAATTTTAAATTTCAAAACAACATTGGACACCACTGACTTTCATTGTATCAACAAATACAAAAGAAAGAAAGAAAGAAAGAAAGAAAGAAAGAAAGAAAGAAAGAAAGAAAACAAGATTTTTTATTTTTTTATTTTTACAATTTTTCCTTTTTCTTTCAATCATTATCCTTTTATTTTTTTATTGAACATAGTTCAATAGTTTTTCATTATATATACTGGTTTCTGTTAATGAAAAGTGTTTAAAAACAAGCGTTTTTTTTCATAATACAGCAAAAATAATGAAAATATCTTCTTAACCTATTTTGGATGACCCTTTAAAAATTATGTTGGACAACGGGGGGAGGGGGGGCATTTGAGTCAAAAAGGCTGAGAATTTCCCTCCCAGCATCATGTCAGCATCTTCTGCACGAGTAAGCAACACTCACATGTAAGGTACTTTAGAAAATGTAAAAATCTAGTTTTAACTATGTTCTCTCTATGTCTAAAAATGACAACATTAAACACTGGAAATACTCTTTATATTCTTATTAGACATGCACTGAGAAGACTTCATAAAGCTTTCCATGGAAACCTCTACAGTCTATATGTACAGTATGAATTTTATTACTTGTAAGAACATGAAAAGACCAATACGAATGAGTCTTTTTCAAATATATACAGAGAAAGAAAGAGAGAGAGTCTAATCCCTGCTCAGCATCATTCATTCAGTAGCTGCTCTAGATTAGGTATATTAAAAATCGTTTCTATTTTTACCGTACTGCAAAGTCACTGAGGGTTTAGATGGCTCTTTGCCTTATATTGCTTTTATACAGTCTGTTTTTTAATAGCTAAATTATGCCAGTGTGATAAACCAAGATAGGGAACAGGGGAACTGATAAATTTGTCACACCATGTGTGTTGGTTCCCTCCCCACTCACACACTAAACCAAGCTATTACTTCCTGTGTAACCGTGGCATTCTTAATACAACCTGAGAGTGGATAAAACGCCCGGGGGTACGAGTACTAACTCACACATATACAATATACACATACACGTTCCCAAGCATTTTCTCCAACACAGCAGGCCATTTTAGCAAATAGGTGAACAACATGTCACCATTCAAAACATGGTAAATGAACCTGTCACACTCTTACTGTTCGGCTAAATGAATTTATCCAATATAATAACACAAACAAAATCTCTAAGAACCTTCAATGACACAAAAGAGAGTGTACAGCAGGTGATGGGGGAGGCTGGTCGATTCTTGCTGAGATGTTTTAATGGAGTTCTGGAGCTCTGCCTCTGTTCTGGGACTGCAGGGGCTCATCCAGACCCTGTTTACACTACACCCTGTAATCTTAGCCCATGGCACTGTGTGTGTGTGTGTGTGTGTGTGTGTCTCAGATGGCGTCCATTGCAGTTTGTGTGGCTGTTATCCAGAGCGAGTTTTTATAAATTACCATAATTACTGCAAAACCCCACACACACAAAAAACATCTATCCCCACCAACGCTCTTCTCAGAACCCCGTCTGAACCCGGTGTAAGTCCTACTTTGGTACGAATGGAAAACAATTGGATGGAGAAGGAAAGGGTTTCGTAATACTTATCGTGGGAAAGGGTGAGGCTGAGAACGCAGAGTGAAACAAGAAAGAGGGAAAACACGAGCGCTGACAGCAATGATTTGTTCGCCATGTTGGAATAATTCACTTCAGTGAAGCAAATTGATAACGCTTCTGGGGTTATTGAGTCTACAAATTATCAACAGCCACTTTAATTTTCCTCATTAAAATAAAGCACATATCTGTTATCAGGCGCTGCAGATGGTTTTGGGAAATAGCTACTCATCCGTTTCAGAAGAGAATATTCAAAGGAGCCATATTCTAAGATTTCTAGCATGTATTTTTTCCCCCTGCGAATATTAGTCAAGGTATTCTGCTCAACATAAACACAATTTCAGCACCCAAAGTTCGAATTTAGTTTCACATTATCATTTCACATCACCTTATATAGAAGCCAGTCTCCGCTTCAAAATACAAAACAAAACAAACTTTGCGAACGGTCAAATGTGATGAAGTTTACAATAAGGAAAATAGTCATATTGTGAGATATAAAGTTACAGTTGTAAGATTTAAGGTAGTTATGAAAAAAACACATTTGTTAGATATGAAGTCATAGTGTAAGATATAAAGTCACAACTATGGGAAATAAAGCTGCATTAATGGGATATACATTTTATGAGAAAAGTTATGGAAAATTTCAATTGTTCAAAGAAAATTCATGGTGTACAATACACAGTTGCAATTAGAGAAAATACATTTCTATTTATCAGATATATAAAGTGCAAGAATGGCAAATATATTTGCAATTGTGCAATAAAAAGTCATATTGTAAATATAAAGTCACAATTGTACAATTTAAAGTTGTAGTTGTGAGAAATAGTTGCATCTTTGCATTTATGAGATACAAAAAGTTGTGTGAGATAAAAAGTCATGTTAGACATAAAGTCAAAATTGTAAGCTTGTGAAGTTGTAGTTACAAAAAATAGTTGCAATTGTAAGAAATAAAGTGATCATGAAAAAAGTAAGTCACAATTATGGGAAATAAAGTTGCATTTATGAGATATACAAAGTTGCTGGTATCCGAAATTAAGTTGAAAGTATATAAAAAGTATTCAAAATGGTAAGATTTAAGGTTGTAGCTACAAGAAATATAGTTGTAATTTTGAGATATAAAGTTATAGTGCAAGATATAAAGACACAATGACAGAAAATACAGTTGCATTTATGAGATACAGCATAATAAGTTTTAATTATAGGAAATAAGTTTCCAATTTTGAGATAAAAATAATCATATTGTAAAATATAAATTCACCATTTCAATACATAAAGGTTTTGCAGCATGGAAAATCCTCTTTTTTGTGATATGGTTCCTTTACATATCAAAGTGGCAGAAAAATCAATGCGAGACAATACATGGGAGTCGCCCCTTCACCGGACATGAACTAAAAGACATCTTACATAACACATGACGAAGGCACATAAGGATCTTCCAAAAACCTATTCTATAAAAGCCAAATAACACAACAGCGAGAGGGACTGAGTGTTTTGTCACTGGTGCAACGTTTGAATACTGGTTGTCGCTGCTTTGTGAGCTGGAAACATGAAGAAAGAACCTGCAGTTTCTTCAGGCTGAAACATTGGAACAATGCCGTGTGTGTGAGGTGCATTTACAATAGAAATCACTGAATACAGCACAACACTACAGCACTGCCAAACACACAAGCCAAAGCCAAACAAACACACAATGGAGTTTATCGCTCATTCTTTAGTGACTGGGTTCACACTGTCCTCTAGTTGGCCGTTCTTACTCTTGGGAGACTCACATATACACTGTGCAAATGTGTTTGTGTGTGTGTGTGATAAAGGGGCAATAAAATGGAGTCACGGCCAGCTTTGCCCTTTACACCACCCCACTGTTCCCATGGTGACCAGTGACAGACTACTGCCCATGCCCTCTGCCATCACAACTACTGAATCATCAACACACACACACACACACACACACACACACACACACACACACACACACACAGTATGATATTTAAATAATACATAATAAATGTAATTACATAGTAAGACAGATTTTTTATTTGGAAAAAATGAATACTGTTACTCAGCAAGGACTGATCAAATTGATCAAAAATGATAGTAAATACATTTATAATGTAATAAAATATTTATAATAAATGTTGTTCTTTTGAACTTTCTGTTCATCATAGGATCCTGAAAAAACTGTATGACCATTTCCACAAAAAAATATTAAGCATCACAAAATTATATTTTGAAAATATATTAAAATAGAAAACAATTATTTAAAATTATTTGTAATATTATTTCACAATTTTGCTGTTTTTTTTGGTAAAAAAATATAAAAAAATATGCAGCCTTGGTGAGCATAATTTTTTTATTAATTTTAATAAAAATTACATCACATCCTTATATAAAATGTTTTTGATTTGGGACAGCATACACCTCTGGGAAAATAACCTTCAATCTTTGTTCCTAAAAGATCTGACGACAGAACACTGCGCATCACCAAAAACAGCATTTAATCTGACAGACTGAAACTTTTTTGTGGAACTAAATTAATCTTCTCTAAAAATAACATCAGAGGCATTGTTGAAATATTTTACTTCCGGAGATTAAAATAAAGGGATTATGAACCGGTTGGGTAAAAATAATCAGAGCTTTGTTCTAAGATTTCCTGAAGGCACTGCAGGCTCTTGATGAGAGACAGCAGAATCACATATGCTGTTCGGCTCTCAGTGACTACACAATCCACTCTATGATTATTAAACAGTCATTAAACAGAAATAAGGAAAGACATGCTGATTGTATTCAAATATGAGCTATCTTTCATTTACACACACACACACACACACACACACACACACACACACACACACACACACTAGTTACTAGACTGCAAAGTTCTGGGTGTTTACCAGAGTGTTTCTATGCAGTTGCTAACATGTTCTGTGTGTGAGTGTTTTATTTTTTTACTAGCCCAATAGAAAAGAGTCAATCCTCAAGCTCAAATCCCTCCTTCAATGTAAGTCTATGGGATTTTTCAACTTGTTTTATCATTCACGAGGCTAAAATCTCTTTTAGAAAGGTAACAGCAACATTACATTGAAGTCAATCCTAAATCCTTACCTAAAATTCAGGCATTTGTGTTTCAGTGCAATAATAATCATGGAAAATATAGCAGTTTTCCTTTATCTGGCACACAAGCACAACTACACACACACACACACACACAAACTACCAGACTGCACAGTGCAAGTCTGAAGCATCTGTCAGGCCTGCGGTGTGTCACTCAGGTGAGATGATTGAATTATTTACAGCGGTGAAACTTCAGCATAAACTTTTTCATCAGCATCATCATTTTCATCACCTTGCAGACACTGATGAAGCACATGTTTGAGCACAAGCCAAGATCAGATAAAAACAACAAGCCCTAAAGGGATAGTTCACCCAAAATTAAAATTCATCATTTATTCACCCATGTTTAATAATCTAAAGAACCATTTTTTGCCCACAATAAGAACCTATTGTGCAATGTAAAGGTTACATGGATTTTACAAGTTCTACATGGCACCCTTAGATGCCAATAAAGAATCTTCATTTTTAAGAGTGTATTAAAAAATATAGACAATGGCAATAACAAATGTTAATACTATGGTACTTTGATATATCATGATGATAAGTAGGTATTTAAATGGTATCCCAAGTTGCTTCAAAGAATATCATGGTATCACATGCAAAATGGTATCATGGCATTTTTGGCACAACATTAACACTCTTAAAAATAAAGGTTATTTATTGGCATCTGTGCTTCAAAACATCCATGGAACCTTTGCAGTGAACCTTTTAGTGGAAAAAAATCTTCAGAATATTAAAATGTTCTTCACACTAAAAGAAAAAAAAAGTTTTTTTGAGGAACCCAAAATGCTTCTTCTATGGCATTGCTGTGAAAACCCCTGTTTGAAAGCCAAAAAGAGAAAAAGAATGTAATTTGACTTACAAACACGTCCATTAGCATGTGCTCCAGAGTTGTTTCCAGGTCATCAAGTCTTGCTGCCAGTGTCATGATGGACAAACCAAAACAACTAACTCAACATAAACCAATGAAAACTTCAAATACGAGGAAAACAAAGTTGTTTACATCAAATGTTTGCGCACTACAGCCAAAATGCACATCCACTTTCCAAAAATCTGAACATCCTTAACAGGGATGTCGACATGTCCACATGCAATGTCCAAATTCTAGGATAAACTCCCAATACTTTTTTTTAAATCAATGTTCTCAGCCAGAAAGTTCTCGATCCCTTAGCTTTGCTTCTCAGAGGTCCGTCCCAGTCCAGAGAATATTAGATTGAGCTCCACATCCCAGAAAAAACTCTAATTGCATATGCGTTCCCAGCCACGTGAAGACCTGGCTCAATTCTTGAAAGTCTGCACCGTATGACAACCACATGACACGTCTAAGTCTCTCACACACTTCCTCCAGCCGTTCACACTCTCACACGCAGGACATCACTGAGACAAGAACAGACTGTCCAGCTCACTTCACATGGGGACAAAACTTCATTACTGAGGATGACCAACCATCTATGTGTGTGTGGAACAGTGTGTCCGCCTCTTCCTGGGGGCAGTGGACCCACAGTAGACCCCATTGTGCACCGGGACCTATGAGGATGAGGAGGACCCGTGAGGGTGTCTGTGTCTAATGCCCGTCTCATTCACACAGGCCTTCTGATCAATGTGGCTTTGTGTTGCCCATTAACGAAGGGCCAAGAATGTCTCTGTGATGCCCCGGCCACAAAACAAGGCAGAGTCTGGAAACTTATGTAACTGATTGAGAGTTTACTGCTGTTTATGTCTCATGCAATGTGATTAGTGTTCTCAATATGGGGTGCCGTCAGAATGAGAGTCCAGAATGTGCCGTCAGAATGTGTTTGTAATAAACAAATCCATCATTAAGATGTTTTTAACTTCAAACCATTGCTTCTGGCTAAAATATGAGACCTCTAAACATAATGTTGCTTTCTCAGTATAAAAAAGGATTACTTGTGGATTATTGTGATGTTTTTATCAGCTGTTTGGACTCTCATTCTGAAGGCACCCATTCACTGCAGAGGAGTGATGTAATGCTACATTTCTCCAAATATGTTCTGATGAAGAAACAAACTAATCAACATCTTGGATGGCCTGAGGATGAGTAACTTTCCAGCAAATTTTTCTTGTGAACTATTCCTTTAATGTGTGTGCAGCAAGCCAGAAAGATGAGAGAAAAACACACAGTGGTGTAATTATAAATAGCAGGATGTGACTCCATTTGAGTCACAGTTTAAATTCCAGCCAGAGAACACACACACTTACAGATGCTAACAGCTGTTGGCTAATCAAACAGGCCTAATCCTGTGAGCATTTGCACACACGCCGAGTTACTCTAGCTCACCTTGTGCAAATGTGAAGCTACAAAACAACCCAACGCAGAGGCAGCCATATGCTGAATCAATGATCAAACACGAAATATGCATTCATGTGTGCTTCACACTGTCAGAATTTAATTTAAACTATCTACTGCATAATGCAAAATGATCAGAGGTCTTAGCATTTTTAAAGAGCTTCTTTTTATAGAGCTGAACACCATAGAAACACCATGGAAACGTATTCACTCTGATTTTAACAGCACAGAGGCATGAGTAGATCTAAATATAATAGAAACTATTGGTCACTCTTCTTAAAACAATAGTCACTAGGTCAGATACACATTTTGTAGCGTTACAAAATGTGCCAGGAGATAAAACCTAATGCAAAATATTTTTAATTTCAAATAAAAAAATGTCTGTTTCCACAAATATTGTAAGCAGCACAACACTAAATCAGGTTTGCCATCTATGAATAAATTACATTTTTAAAATATATTTAAATAGAACACTATAATTTTAAATTTGAATAATAATTCACAATTTTACTGTTGTTAGTGTATGCTTGATCAAATAAATGCAGCCTTAGTGAGCAGAAGAGAAAGTAAAAAACAGAAAAACAAAAAACATAAACAGACTGACACCAAACTATTGAACGATACTGTACACTTACACCATCTACATCATTATAAATTCCAATTAACACCAACACAGTACAAACCTACACTGCACAAATACTCAGATAAGATGACAGGACTGATGCAAGCAAAACACTGACATGCAAAGACTGCTGACCTACAGTATGACCTCCATGAAGATGACAGATTCACCAACTCACATGCACCTTAATATGACAATTCATTACATCAAATTCTTGTTGACCCCTTGAACCCAAATTCAGTGTGGGTGATAATGACCTTTGACCCTGCTGAGGCTCCTCATCTGCAGAGGTCAAAAGTAATTACATTTTAGTATATTTTTGCGCATTCAAAATGCAATACATTCAATACATATATTTTTGTTCTAAACCACATATCAATGCATTTAAAACAACATACACACCTAAACTGCAGGGCAAAACCCACATAGTGGCAGTGAGTTTTGCATGGGCAAGCACCGCGTATATTTGCATAGGCAAGCACTGGTTATATAAAATCACAACGCCCTTCATTAAAATGATCCTTTTCAATATATAAAGTATATAAGATAATATATAATAATATAAACAAAACTATTATGTTCCCCTGGAAAACTTTGCATTAGTTCCATCATAAAACTTTTGCAATCAAAATAGGTGAATTTTGTGGGAAAATGCAAAAGCATTGAAATATAATTTTTTTGCACTTGCCATAATTTTTAGAGGCTCTGTAAATCATAGACATAATCAAGTATTTGCACTTCTCTAGTGTAACTCTAAAATGCTTTCTTACCATAAATGGGAACATGGTGAACTTTAGTTTTTAGTCCAGGAAGACACTCCTCTTCACTGTCACATGAATTATTTCATTCTGCACTGGGACTGACTCAAAGTTCCTGCTGTTCATGTTCAATGTCACAGCCAACGTCCTCACCAGAGCACAGTTTTTGATTAAGCACAGCCGTCTGTCAGATATCCAAAGCGCTCTGACCTTATTTTGACTCTACACGTCCATTCAGTAGCAAATTAACATTGCAACTCGGTCGCATTCATGGTTCAGAAACAAAATTTCTCTTCAGTGCACATGCAAACATGACCAGCAGCCACTCTCACACGCTCTTCTAGGCTTAACACACACACATGAGAGGCGAAAGACTTAGGTGATCCATTTTAGTCATGACCTAAAGCCTCTTTCCAGCTTTCCTTAACTGACAAACATCACTTCCTTAATCTACTATGGTCCTGCTGTTTACAGATACTGATTTTTATTAGCCTATGCCTCTGAATATGAGTCTAAGAGTCTTTATTATTCAAATCCATAACTCAAAGTATAATTAATAGTATAGTAATGCTCACCTTAGTACATGCAATTGTCCCTAGCGACTGCAATATTCACTAAGCCAAGGTTCCAATTACCAGCCTGTGTGTTTGAAGCCGTTTCAAATCAGAAATCATTGTTCATCAAAGAAAGATCATGGACACTATCAGCCTGACATTTACACACAACTACATGCTCATCCACAGACATCAGGAGTCAAAAGAGCCAAAACATGCGCTCACATCAGTTCTGTTTGATTACTTCTCTCCATCTGTTTAGTGTCTGTCCTGCACTGGGTTAGGTGGGGCATTATTTACACTGGCACATACACAGACAATTTACACATTTTGCCAACAACAGTTCTCAGTGTTTGCACTGACATCAACTTCAACAAAGCAAAACTAAGCCAGAATTAAAATTCATGAAGATTCTGTTTTTCAGGCTGTTTCTAATTTCTCCATTCCTTCTGTCTCTGCCCTTAAGCTGGTTTTGCATTTATATTTAAAGGGATTCCTTTAACTCTATTTATACTTAAAGTTTATTTGCACTAATTTGAATTTCACATTTTGTTACTTTTGCCCATCCTTTATCCTTTCATTTCTCTTTTTCAGTTAAAAAAATGATATGTTTTATTTATTCAACATGTATATATATATACATACATACATATATATATATATATATATATATATATATATATATAAGTATATATGAAGAGTTCATTTGCAAAAACAGATAACTCAGTTTTTTAATTTTCAAAAATCATGTTTTTTATTATGTTGTTTTTATTGTGTTAGTTAGCTGTATTTTTTTTTAGTTATTTTTATTTTTATTATTACTCAAAATAACCCAACTGCAGTTTGATTGAGATTAATTGGAATGCACAATGAATAATAATAATAATAATATATATATACTGTATATATATATATATATAAATTGTATAATATTATATATTTATCACATTTTTGGTATTAGGGTAATTAACAGATAACAATAGTATAATTAACAGATATTAATATCATTTTTAATCTAATATTATGATATTATCAAACTATATTCCAGCATTTAATTAGAAAAAATAAATATTATATTAAAAATTAAATACATAATGGACAGTTTCATAAACATTGCTGTCTTTTATCATATTGCTATTCTGTCTTTTTATAAAAGTAACTTGAGACCATGCATTACAGATCTTTTAGCTCCTTCTCTCTCACACTCACCCTGCTTGTCTTGTAAACAGGATTAAGCACTATAGTGTGTCCACTTTAACCCCTTAAATAGTCTTCAGGTCAAGAGTCTAAATCACAAGACCACAAAGTGGTTTTCGTCTCAGTGGTTCTTAACCTATACACCAGACTACAATCCGTTTAGGCATCACTACTGTTCATCCTGTAGGTATTGTCAGTTATATTGTTGCTAAACTAACATCTTACACTTTTAAAGTTATCCAACACACGAAAATATCACTGAAATTGAGCATTCTAGGTTACGCAATGCATTTTTGGCACAATTAAATCTCACCTGTGATGTCAGTCAACAAACCACAGATTGTGAGTATGACTTCTGCACTGTATGTGTGTGTTTATGTGTGTAATAAAGGGCTCTCTGTATTCTCTGTGTGTCTCTCTGTGTATCAAGGTGACCTCGACTGCAGCAGTGTGGACTGATATCCTCACACTCTTTCAGTCATTTCTATCTTTCCATATTTCATTCCATCCATACTTTATTCTTTCTGATTTTTTTCCTTTACTCTCTACCTTTATGTCATCACTGTGTCTACCACCCACAATGCCCTACTTTTCCACCCGAGTCAGCGTTGGCTCTCTGGCCTATATAGCTTTCTGCTTCCCTCTCTCAAACACACACACACAGACTCAAATGCCCACACACCATCGATGGGAACCTGTGTTTGTGAATCTCTCTGATAAAGATGCAGTACGGTGAGTCACGAGTCAGCATTTTCTGCCCTACTAAACTCAGCCCAGTTTTATACTGAGAACAGCCATAATTCAGACGAATTCAAGGACACACACACATGCACACGCACACAACATTCAACATTCACACTCCAGAATAGCACATGGATCTCGTGTAAATTAAACATAACCTGGGTTTAAGTTTCAAGAGGATTATGGGTATTAAAGTCACAACAGGAGTATGTCAAGAGACTCCCAAAGAACATGGTAAAATACTTTAACATTACTGCATACACACACACACACACACACACACACACTTAACATACTGCATAAGAATATGTGTGGGTACATTCACCTCCCTACAGGGCTGCTTAAAAAATTCTAAGTAGAACATAAACACAAAATTAATTCATAATGGAACGGGAAGTCAAATGTGAGGTGTAAAATGTAAAGTATAATAAAAAACTAATGTAAAATCAAATGTAATGTGACAATTAAAATGTGAAGTAGAATGTAGAGTCAAATGTGTAAATTCAAATGTAAATTAAAAATGCAAAATGGAATATAAACTAAAGTCAAATGTAAATTGGAATGTAAAATCAAATGCCAAATTTCAGGTGGAATTAAATTTAAAATATATGTAAATTAACCGAATTTAAAAGTAAAAAGTGCAGTGCGATGTAAATTCAAAAATACGAAATAGAACGTAAAGTTAACTGTGGGGTTTAAAGTAAACTCAAAAATTATAAAATGAAAAATGGAATGTGTAAAGTCATGTAAATTAAAAAAGTAAGTAAATTAATTTCATCTTCTGATGATCATCATTTATACTTCAGAGGTCACACATAATATTACTGCAAACCATAGCAGGACACTCCCTAAAACTATTAAAATATCTGACTCTTTCTTACCCACCATTAAAAATCAAATGTTAATTTGATAATTCAAGTGTTAAAAAGTAGAGCAATTTAAAATATCTATGCTGTTTTTTTCACATTTCACCGAAACACCACACTTGACTGCATGACTGCACATGTGGAAAAGAGATGGTGTGTGTGTGTGTGTGTTCATCTGATCTTTAACTCTCTCATCTAAGTGACATTCTGAATCACATAAACCAATTTCACGCATGAGGTGTACTAAAGATCCGTGTTCATAATCACCCTAAGTGTGTGCGTAAATTGTGCCTCCAGTCATTCAGCCACTATAAGGGATCCAAGCAAAACACTGACAATTAAATATTCAATCATGATCACCTAAAATCTCATTGAGTCACCAAGCAGAAACAAGTGTTCTGCATAACAACAATAACAACAATTATAATTCATGTACTCATAAACACTCAGTGAAGTATGTAATGAGATGTTTCTGAAAAAAATGGACATAGATTGACAAAAATGACAGATAGATAGATAGATAGATAGATAGATAGATAGATAGATCGATAGATAGATCGATAGATCGATAGATCGATCGATCGAGATAGATAGATAGATAGATAGATAGATAGATAGATCGATAGATCGATAGATAGATAGATAGATAGATAGATAGAATACAGGAAAAGTTTTTGGGATGTGGATGCGTGCAAAAAAAAACTATATCGGATGTCAACATTGACTTCAAGGAAACATTTCTAAGTGTACTTAATTATAGTTTGTATTCCTTTATCTGTTGTTGCTTTATTATCAATATTATATTTCTGGTTTAACTTCATTTAACTGTCAGTTCACCTGCTACTACTCTTAACTTCTGAATGATAACACCCAGTAATTATAGATATGTCTTCAAATGTTTGCATACTAAAGTAAAAACAACTTCAGTGCCTTGGATTGTCTCCAACAGCTAAGTGTACAAAACTGTTTTTGTGGTTTTCTTTACAGGATAACGGTTATACAGACTCTAAACTCCCACTCTAAATATCGTGACAATGTATGGGAAATTTGCAGATCTGTGCCTCAAGAGTTTTGGCTGGTCTCTGTGTCTCGTCATGTTACAATTTGAATGGAATGAAAATTATTCTGAGTAAAAAAAGCCATAATGCTATAAGATATACTGCATTCTGCTCCATGTGACAATACAGAAAGTTGAAGTAGTAGGCATTTTATACTACAGTATTCATGTCACTGTTTCCTTCACTATGTTTTCTGCTGATTCTACAGCACCATGCGAAATAAATCATATTTTACCTGAGCTGCAGACTGAATTTATTGTGATGAGATAAAAAGAAAGAGTAATGCTAAATTATGGCACAAAATCCCCCCTCATTTTTCTATTCAGTTATCCTGACTGCACACACACACACACACACACACACACACACACACCAGAGTAAACTGTGTGAGCAATGTGATTCTATTTACTGATTCAAAAACATACAGTGTAACCAATGTAGTCTTATTTATGAAAAAATTATTCTTATGAGTCTCCATGAGTCAGTCGATTCTTTTAATTAATCATTTAAAAACACTTAAAATTACTGATGAATCCTTTACTGAATGAACTTGCTGATATAACATCTGAATCGCTTAATAAACTGCAAGTTATTAATACTTTCAATCTGTATCTAATCAAAACAAATCTGATGTCAAACTCAAAATGCATCACATATTTTGTACTTAATTTTTTTTGTAATATCACATTAAAACAAATTATGATTCAAAAGTTTGTGGTCTGATTTTTTTGTGTTTTTTTAAAAAAAAAAGTATCTTATGCTCACCAAGTCTGCATTTATTTGATGTAAAATATTATGTAGGCTCAATATTATTGGAAGTTAAAGTTACTTTTTTCTTATATTTTCAAATTTAATTCATGCTCTGATGGCAAATCTGAATTTTTCTTATTATTATCAATGTTGAAAACAGTAGTGCTGCTTAATATTTTTGTGAAAACCATGACATATTTACATGAATTTCTGATAAATACAAAAAGAACAGCATTTATTTGAAATAGAAATCTTTTGTAACATTATAAACATCCTTACTCTCTTTTTTAATTATATTCAATTAATATTTGATGAATGAAAGCATTAAAAGACTCTCACTGATCCCAAACTATTGAAACAGAAAGCTGTGACCTCATTCAAAAGCATAATCTTCATCATAATCTTCGTTATAAACCAAAACTCAAATCAAAACATGCTTGTCTCCTCCCACAACAGCTCATTATCATCTCTCAGCGCCCTTCTTTCTCCATCTGTCCTTCTCTCTGGTTTTTAATGAGCGGGTTCAGGTGTGTGTGTGTGATTGTGTCCATTACTTCACTTCCTGTGTTGAGCTGTTCTAATGGGGGAGATGCTAACACTTTATGCCTCAAGCCTTGTGAATACATGATGAATTCACTCTGGCGTTTCTGCAATGTCCTGCTGCAAAAGTTGCTTTGCTGGCAAAATAAATATGTAAATTTCTGCTGAACTTTTGTCGTTTTTCGTATCGGGATACCTGCCTGCGGTGCTGCAGCGTTTTTTATAATAACGTCTTGTACATCTATATTAATGTCAGAGACATCTGCGTCTCTGTCTGTCTTTTGAGCCGGACACTGGACTCATATAAAGGCCTTTTTGTGTCAGAGAGAAGAAAGACAGTGAGAGCGAGCGAGATTTAAAACCAGCCATGAAAATGTCAGCCAGCATCACACGGGCGGCCTGGACTTGCTTTGCATTACCATATTTCAATTTCAATGACTCTCACTCTGTAGATCAGTGGGGTGTCCCATCTGAAAATGATACCTTCAGGGACCTGCCAATCACCTTATCAGGGCGACGCACACCCTTCCTGCAGGCGGACACACACACACATGCACATGTTATAGAGTAATGAGCAATGAGCAAGACCCATGAATAAAACCAGAGATGTGCGAGTGATCTGGGGAAGAGGGAGTGTCTAATACACCCACCCCATCTCTACATCACCTATAATAAAGCCTAACCTAACAGGCTTTGACCTCACTTACACACATTCTCCCAACATGCCCTACAGAATGACAGGATTTTACCTGCACGAGTACAGTTTTTAAAATTATTTGCACCGGGGTAGTTCTCCCAAAAATGAATATTCTGTCATCATTTGATCAGCCACATGTTATTCCAGACCTCTATGACTTTCATTGTATGGACAAAAACAGTTGAAACTTTCTTCAAAATATCCTCTTTTCTGTTCCATAAAAGAAAGAAAGTCATACAGGTTTGGAATAACATACATACATTTTTTTTTTGGGACTGTTACTTTAAGAACATGGTATTACATTTTAGTTTAATAATATGTACCACATTCATGCTGAGGAAACAGATCAATTGTTATAAATTGAGGTTGCGCTCCCCAACTTGGGACTCAGGATCATTGAAACCATGATTTAATTAACAAAATTACAACATCAATGGAACAAGATTATATCGTTTATTAGGAGATCTGAAGAAATTACCAAGTAAAATGCAAAGTTTATCCGTAATGCAGATTATCAATAATGACAGTTTTTAAAAACATGAGGGATCCACATGTGCAGCAATTACATTTTTGTTTTATATATAATGTTTATTTGCTAAAGCAACATTTCTCATTTCAAATTCAGTTTAACTCCATGCAATAAAAATAACTAAAACTAAAAACTGAAATAAAAACTAATAGAAACTAGACAGACATACACACAAAAACTACTAAAAAAGACAAAAACACACAACAGAATTACTAAAACTAAAATTAAAATGGAAAAATATTTACAGTGTACAGTATGCACCTTTATTTGCTCACTTTAATCAATATTCTTTTGAATATTTTTTCAACATTAAAATAATACATTAAAACTATGTTAAATATTACTATTAAATGCTAATATTACATTTAAAAATACATAATGTTTTTATAATCCAAAATTTTAATTTAACTATTTATTTTAAAAAGCGTGTAAACATTTACATAAGAAATTCAAAATAATTTTATTAATCTGTTTTTGTGCACTTCACTAAAGTATTCCAAAGTTCATAAAACAGCAAAAAAAAAAATGTATAAGAAATTTAAAGCAACTTCATGAGTCAAATCACAGCTGTACTAATTGCAGGTGTGTGACATAGCTTTTTTTTTTACAACTCATTTGTGTTTTGGCTAGACAATGAAAGACAATGAACTAAATTGACAATGAGCTAAATGTGTGTGAGCGAGAGGGGTTGTGGTAGCTGGAGCAGTGCCTGTGTAATTATTAATCATGGTGCATCTCTCCAACACATGCTACACCCTGACAGATGCACCGGGACAGAGGGCATCAATTACACACACACACACACACACACACACACACACACACACACACATTTATCCTTTTAGCCTTTTTTTAGTAGGTGTACCCCCACCTCCCGAACAGACACACACACACACACAACCAATGTGATTTATGAGAGTGTGTCTGGACTGGACCTTGTATAAAACTCATCTTTAACGGTTAATGAATAAAACAAAAGTCATTGTCGGAGAGACACGGCCCCAACCTCTCCTACTGCTCTGTCTCTCTCTCTCTCTCTCTCTCTCTCACACACACACACACACACACACACATGCTCAATGTCAGGCATTAAAAAGATGGATGAGCTATTAGTTGTGTGTGTGTGTGTGTGTGTGTGTGTAGAGGTAACAGTCCAACGTTGGCCTATGAGTATTTTTCTTTATTTTTAATCAATGTGTTAAATGTGCCAAAAAACTGAAAATGTATGTACTGCTTTACAGTAAATCAATATAAAGTGAAAACAACATCAACGGAGGTTTCATCAACATAACCACCATTGCATCATCTTCATCTCTCCTCTCTGTGCATAAAGTGAACATTCAGCACAGCTAAACCTCGGGAGGGTCATCTGTCACCTGACCTCTGACCTTAACCTCCACCCTGACTCTGACCCCAGACCAGCACTGTGTCAGCAGTTTAAGCACACGCTCATGAGATTGGATGGATGTGTGTATTTATACTGACAGTCTGCTGAATGCTTCAAGACCCTGTTTGGTGTTGATGTATTTCTGCTTGATAAGAAACTGCAGAGGTTATTCTGTGTCTCCTCCCTCTCTTTACACTGCGCTAGAGGTTTGGAATTAAATACTACCGTACTGCTTCCTACATAGAGTACAGTATATACAAAGTGCTATAGAAACCCATATGAATCAATAACTATAAACATTTCAAATTAAGATACAATGTCGTAGATCGTACTATGTTGCATGTTTATTTCAGTATATTTGTGTGTGTGTGTGTGTGTGTGTGTGTGTGTGTATATATATACACATATAAACTTATTCATCAAAGGTTTCATCAAAAGATTTTTTCATCAAAAGATTCTGATTTTTTTTATAATGGTTTCCACAAACATATTAAGCAGCACAACTGTTTTCAACATTGATAATAATCAGAAATGAGCAAAAAAATAAGCATATAAGTATAAGTGAAGGATCATGCGACACTGAAGACTGGAGTAATGATGCTGAAAATTCAGCTTTGCATCACAGGAATAAATTATATTTTTTAAATATATTAAAATAGAAAACAGTTACTTTAAATTGTAATAATATTTCACAATATTACTATTTTTACTGTATTTCTGATTAAATAAATGCAGCCTTGGGATGGATTGGGATATATTGGGATATATATATCCATATATATATATATCCATCCCAAGGCTGCATTTATTTAATCAGAAATCTCAACATTTGGCAAATATTCAAATACTGAGTCAAGATGGAAATGTTAACATCATGGCTAATATTACTTCCAGTTCATTCATATAGCTGGAATTGGAAAGTCAAGTTTGAGTGTACTGCATTATTTTATACAGTATTCCATGTAGTGAAATCTACATATCTAGTCATCATGCAGATCATTTGCATAATGTGCTATACTGCATTCTACAAAATTAGTTCCATTCCAAATATGAGATCCTGAATCTGTCTGCATTCATCTCACAGCGCCCTCTCCTGGCCACTCATATAACCATACTGAATCTAGGTCATATTTACAGCTAGCACTCAGTAATAGTAACAGTTTATAGAGCGAAAATCAGTCACTACACCCTTCAGAGCTCATTCGTCTATTTATAACATGAGTTCTGCCTCTTCCGAGGAGATGCCGGGAGAAATCTGACATTGTGCCTGCAACCCGGAGTCATCCAGCTGTGCCCTGCAGCATGTGTGTGTGTGTGTAGACACTTTACTCAGGGCAGTGACTGTGAACATGTTACAAGATTAGCATCCACTCCCCCCAGAGGCATGTACATTTGGAGGAAGGAGACAAAAAGGAGACTCTTTTATTTTAGTTTCTTCCGTCCTTCCCCTTAATCTATAAAAATGAATCAGTTTTTGAGTTCAGTCTCAAATCCCCTTGTCTCAGTGAACACAGGAACAGCAGACTTTGATCACAGAATGCACCTGTCCCGTTACGTCCCAGATCAGGAGCAGAGGATTATGGGATTAAAAGCACTTTAAAGACAGGGGCTGTGTCCTAACACAACGCTCTCGAACGCGTCTGATGTCCAGAGCATAACATAACCATCACAAATGAGAGCTCTTCAACATCTCAACTGTTTCTTCAGGACAGAAATGAGAATGTTGTCTTAAATTAGCTTCTCAGGTATTTCTGCTGTGAGAAAGACCCAGGTAATTTCACACGTTTCCTCTAGAGATCACAATAGTGTCTCAAACTCAGATCTGCCCAGATACCAGCCTGGAATCAAAAGTCAAAGATCTGAAGACCAAATTATCAGAAATGCTTTCCACATTTATTGCATATACTATTCTAAATAAATAAATATGACTTGATAAAACATACAAGTCACTTTTTTCCTTGAGTAATTTTTTTCTGTATTCATTTTTATTTTATTTATATTCATTTAAACTTTATTCATTCATTCATTCATTTACTTCTATATTTATTTATACATTAATTTGGTCCTCCTTCCATATGATCTTTCAGAAATCTTTCTAATGTGCTGATTTGATTTCTTATTATTATCAATGTTGCTGTTTAGTATTTTTGTGGAAACCATGATATTAATAATTTGAAACTTTGGGTATAAAAAAATGTGCATATGTATATTCAGCAAGGATGCATAAAATAAATTATGTATACTATTACAAAATATTTATATTTCAAATAAATTCTGTTTGTTTGAACTTTCTATTCATCAAAGGATTCTGGAAAAAATGTATTATGGTTTCCACAAAAATATTGAACAGCACAACGTTGATAATAATCAGCAATGAGCATCAAATCAGCATATTAGAATGATTTCTGAAGGATCATGTGACACTGAAGACTGAAGTAATGATTACATTTTTAAATATATTAAAATAGAAAAGTTACTTTAAATTGTAATAATATTTTACAATACTACTGTTTACCGTATTTTTGCTTCCCAATGCTGCATTTATTTATTTATTTATTTTTCAAAATGTTCTGATGAATAAAATTTTCAATAGAAATAGACATTATAAATGTCTTTAACATCTTTTTTTCGACAATTTTAGCATCTGCCAGGCAATAATTGCACATCCAAAAAACAAACAAAAAAAAACACATCTCCATTTCCCCTGGGATGTTGTGCGGGGCCTACTGGGAAAACAACATGATCACAACCTCAAGACATTCTGATTTTGATTTTGCAGGGTTTGATCTCATGTAATTAGATTTTCAAATATATTTCCAGATCTTCATAATGATGTGGAAACAGACTGGCTGACATATCTTCTTGTGCTTCTCCAGTGGATCTGATTATAAATGAAAGTCAAATATAAAACCCCTCTCTTTTATGAGAAATAGGTCAGTGCAGAAGATAAGTGGCCCTCGCGGGGGGCTGAAGTCCTGCTAAACAGAGCAAAGGAAACATCAGGAAATCATGTGTGTGTGTTTGTGTTGCACTGCTCTTCTTTTGGTCCTTAAAATAGTCGGATGAATTCATGAAGAACAAAGTGGAAATGCTCAGAGGGAAACAAGGGCACACACACACACACACACACACACACACACACACACACACAAACACACGAGGCAAACAACAAGAGATGCAATTGACTACTCATTAAGTCTAAAGCTTTTGGGAGGCATTCTGAGTGCCTATGTGGGTCAGCCTCATTAAACTGAATTACAGGAGTGTCTTCTTTGACTGTTGTGTTAATACAGGAGAACAAAATCATAGATCCAGATGTGAAAACTACACTGGCCAGCCTGACCCAGTTCTGCAGGTCCTTCATGAACCACTGTGCTCTCTAGAAGATGTCTGGGAGACAGAAACAACATATCACATGCAGGACAGCAGCTGTTCTCAGTGAAGGATGTATAGAGACTATACTATCATAGACTAACTGGGACCAACAAACAGCCACCTAGAAATGCCTTAGCAACCACTTAGAATACCTTAGTAACCACCTAACAGCCACCTAAAGGAATACATGCTATATACTGTATGTAACAAAAAAAAGGGTGAGAGACTTTGAGAGAGAGAGAGAGAGAGAGAGAGAAGGAAAGATCTTGACTGTCCTCTTTTATTCAGAATAATGTCTCGGGCCCTAAGACCCTCCTTGCCTACTGCAGATAAGGTAACCATTGATTTAAAACACACACACACACACACACACACACACACACAGTAGGAAAGCAGATTACATTTAGCTTTTGCGTGAGATCAGCTAGATAAAGTAAATGTGTATTTCAGAATCTTTATTTATTAAAACTATGTAAGTAAATGTCAGTGGATTTTATTTAGATTTATTTATGTACTTGCCTCTAGAGGTACTAACATTCGCAAATTAGATTTAGAGGTAAAGATTAGATCTAAGACAAGGATTGATGAATGGGTTAAAGGCCAATTCTCACCAAGATAAAATATTCATCCTATAACAATATTTTTCATTTAAACGTAGCATTTATAGGGTCCTATTCACATCAGAGGTGAAAATGTGTTATGTCTGTCTCAGTACTTAATATGCACATATGAAAAGGAGAGCGAGAGGAAGAGTGTTACTCTGTCCTATATAAATGTTTCAATTACTCATCTCTCCAGTCAAGCAGAACATGACGTGTTGTGATGAAATTAAAATCACGTTTCTCATGCAAACACATGAGAGAGATCCTTCCGATTTACTAAACTGAATTTAAATGAAAATACACTATTAAATACACATTAACGGGGAAACAACATGAGAACCTTCTGTCACACTAGTCATTTCACAGCACATTATTGTCATATTACTGTAATGTTTTGGAAAATTTGTTTTTCTAAACTAGAAGAGATGGAAAGTTTATAGGTTTTGAATTGGAGCCAAACTCCTTTTTTGAGTAACCTTTGATATATATTTCACTTTGCACTGCTTCTGCTATGGACATCAATGATGCTTCGAATCTGAAGCGAGGTGTGAAAATATAGAGACCAGAATGTCATTTTAGAGAGTGCTCTTTTGACAGTATGTAACCCCTTAGCAACCACTCAGAACACCTTAGCAACCATATGTGACCCTGAACCATAAAACCAGTCATTAGGGTCAATTCAATTTCTGAATAAATAAGCTTTCCATTGAAGTATGGTTTGTTAGGATCAGACAATATTTGGCCGAGATACAACTATTTGAAAATCTGGAATCTGAGTGTGCAAAAACATCAAAATATTGAGAAAATTGCCTTTAAAGTTGTCAAATGAAGTTCTTAGCAATGCATATTACTAATCAAAAATTAAGTTTTGATATATTTACGGTAGGAAATGTACAAAAAATCTTCATGGAACGTGATCTTTACTTAATGTCCTAATGATTTTTGGCATAAAAGAAAAATCAATAATTTTGACCCATACAATGTATTTTTGGCCATTGCTACAAATATACCCCAGCGACTTAAGACTGGTTTTGTGGTCCAGGGTCACATAAATCAACACATTCGAAATGTGAGATGCACAAAATTCTGGCAAATACAGATGAGCTGATATTTATTTTCATATTATGGCCAATATAAGATACATAGCCTATATATATTTTTGTAAATAAATACAACAAACAACCTGGAAAACACTGACAGTAAAATTCTGGCTGAAAAAAAAGAACTGATACTTATTTGTATATTTTATATTAAATACTATATTACTTTTATAATACGACCAATAACAAATATAAATTATTTGAAATAAAATAAAATAAAAAGTTAATTATTTTGAATACTCTAAATTGATTTTGTACAGTATTAAAAATGAGCATTAATTTGAGATTAATATTAATAATATTAATTAATCTTAAATTAATAGTGATTTTAAAGATTAAGTTTAAATGACCATAAATGACAGCAAAAGTAATTTTAATGTAAAAATTTGGGAACTGAACAAGCAAAATGTAAAAATGTGCAATTACAAAATAATCAATGCAAAAAAAAAGTATCAATAACTAACATATTGTGCATCCAAACACACTCATACCTTTGCAACTGCAAAGCAACGACCTGGCAACCACCCACAGAGTCCTAGATGCCAAGTCTAGAGAATGCAAAACCTACAGTAGTTGTTTGTGTTGCAAATGCAATACAACACATGCAGAACTCAAAGTGAGCTACATTCAGGGCCCATCAGATATCAGAGGGATCGTGACATCATCAAACCGCTGGCTCGCGGCACTAACCTGTCCATCCCTCACTGTAGACCCATCGCGGACCCTCGGCCCTTCCATTCATGAATCAAAGCACTTCACACTAATCAGCAAGATGAAGACACACTGGAGTGCAGAGGTGTGTGAGTGTGAGAGGGAGACTGCGTGACACCGGCAGCTTTCCTGATGATGAATGAGCCGTATTACTGAGGGCCTGACTCTGCCCCAATCCAGCAGCCCTAATCAAGGCACAGGGAAAACTATATTGAAATGAGGTGTGTGTGTGTGTGCGCGCTGATAAGCAGTCTGAATGATGAAACGGTTCTTCTAATGGCCATCTCTCACTGTGACACATTCCCTGTGATGTTAAAATATCCACATATTAGAATATTCAAAGAGGAACAACATGAATTAAAACTTCAAGAGACGATGATGATGTCATAGAGATCACATACAGGCATGTTGTGTGTTGAACGTATGATTACATGAGTGACATCCACTGCGACGCGGCCCTTAAATCATCACCCCGCTGTGTGAAACTGCAGATCAGATGATGATGGCATCCCATCAGCCTGCCTGCTGTTTCTATGACAACTGCTGGAGTCACAGGGCTACAGTGAGAGAGATTGGTAAAGTGCTGCAGGTCTGACTGATGCTGATGAGGAAGATCACAAGAGTCCTAATGGAACAGAGGAAAGAGCCGCCGGCCGGCCTGTTACTGCACAGACAGTTCCTACTGTACAATCAAAACACACACACACACACACACTCTCTCTGAACTCCCGCTGGCCCTCTCCTCTCTTCAGATTTGATAGGTATATGGACATGTGGGGTAAATTGCTCTGATTCCACGCATCAATCAGGACCCCAGCCTGGCAGCCCCTGGGACTGTCCGAATCTGTGCCTGATCATTATTCAGACACTTCATGCAATAACCCTGCAGGAAGGAAAGGAAGAGAATGAAAAGGAAAAGGAAGAGGAAGAAAACACTGAAGCAAGTGAAAATTGAAAAAACAAAGATAAATGATGGAAATGGGAAAGGGAAAGGAAAGGAAAGGAAAGGAAAGGGGAAGTGGAGATGTAAAAATAAAAGGAAACAGGAAAATGAAAAAGAAAAAGAAAGAAAAGTAAAAAGGAAAGAAAGGAAGGGAAGGAAAGGAAAGGAAGAGAAGGGAAGGGAAAGAAAGGGAATCAAAAGTAAGTGGAGATGTAAAAATAGAAGGAAATAGAAAAAGGAAAAGATAAGGAATATGAAAAGGAAAGAAAAGTAAAAAGGAAAGGAAAGGAAAATGTAAGCACGGAAAAAAGAAAATGAAACAGGAAAGAATAAAAAAGAAAAGAAAAGAACAGAACAGAAAAGAAAGAGAGGAGCAGGAAAAGAAAAGGAAACTGAAAGGAAAGGAAATGTAAAGGAACAGTAAGAAAGGAAAGGAAATGGAATTAAAAATGGAAGCAAAGGAGAAGAAAAAGTAGGGGTAATGAAAAGGGAAAAATGCAAGAAAAGTAAAAACCCTGAAAAAGGACGAGAAAGGGAAAGAAAAAAGGGAAAAGTATAGTTTGATGATTTATGAATGTCCGTGAGACTCATTAGCATGAGGACAAAGGCGTTACTACAGGGAGGGTCTGACAGAGGGGTCACGACCTCAGTGTGTCTCTCCTCTCCTCGTCCTCTGTCCACACACACACACACACACACACACACACACACACACACACACACACACACACACCGCTTCACTGTCTCACTGCCTGCAGCAGTGACTTAAAACAGGCTGCCACAGTCTGACCACTGACCCTGTTATATATAACACAATATTCTAATCATACCGTTCACACAGCTTACTTGTAAGATAAAGATTTACCATAGCAAATAATTTCTGCCAAAATAGTATAGTTTTGTACATACACGCTACCACTGTTAACCATAATATATTAATATGGGATCTCTTTCAAACAATACACTTTCAGTATCTTTTTAATTAATTTTATAATGTTGCCAAGACAATATCACAACTACAATAATAACTACAGTAACTATGGTATTTTGGTAAAAAGTATGGTTATCACGGTAAATTTATAATGGATAACACTATGCAATTAATTAGAATGTAAAGGGTGAAGTATTTCATTGCATCAGAAACCAAATATCGAACCAAACAATTAAGCTAGAGTTTTTTTTCAAAACTATATTTTGATTGAGCAAATTCAGAATCTTGATGTAATGGAGCCAATTCTGAGATCTCATTGTAAGTCCATGTAAAAGTAACCAATTATTATAACTAATTAAACCAAGTGATCATGGATCAACACAACTGGCGCAGTTTCTCGCAGCACTTCACCCAGATAATCACTTCCTCATTAACTGTCTGTAAACTAGCTGCTCCCTGACCTCCATCACTATGACCAGTCAGATCCCAGATTCATTACTGCAGCAATGACAGCTGGGAGATGGAGTCCACAAACCCGCTTCCAACATGGACACCACCTGCCTGTTACGCTCCAATAGTTTGCTCTTTTACAGGAGAACCAACAGAGAGATGGAGCTAGTTTTTGTTATTTGGTTAAGTAATTCAATCAACGGTTTCTTAACTTGTGTTCAGGTTTTGACCATTGCTCTCTTCTTTGACCTGGAATATCCTACCAGCTGTTTTCCTGTTAATTAACAGAGATGGGAAGGAAACGACGAGGGGATAGAGATGGAGAGACTGCCAGTGGGGTAGATAGAGGTCTGGGCCAAAGAAACTCCAGTCTCTCTCTCTCTGGTTTTTGCTTTGGGGGTCTCTATCTTAATGGGTCCATCTGTTAGTATTAGCATGGGCAGCCGTAATGCCGCTTACCACAGAGACACACACACATTAATAACACCACAAACACACACGGACCAACAATCACATATAAATTGACACACACACATAATGAAAGTTTGAGTCACTTTTAACATGTGTTTTGGAAAGTAACATGCACCAACAATCTTTAAGGACTTCCTAGTTTTCTACCAAAATAAAAGCTTGATGGTTTAACAGAGAGTAAATAAGTTAATACAGCCATAAAATGAAATTAAATATTATTATAATTATACTGAAATACTAGATTTTTGCCATCTAGCAGCGAAATATTACATTATTCTTATATTTATTATTTTTATTTAGCAATAACAATCACTTTAAGATTATTATTATTATTATAGTGATGTAGAATCACCCCCCCCCCCCCCCAAAAAAAAAAAAAAAAAAATAAAAAAAAAAATGATAGCATTAAAAAAGTGTTCTATGGACATCTAAAATGGTATGAAAGCTTTGTGTGAGGAACAGACAAAAATTTAAGTCATTATTATATCTTGATTGACGGAAAGGTCACCATTCACTTTAATGGAAAAAGGGCTTCTGGGACGTTCTGCTATAAATATAGTACTCAAAAGAAAGTAAGTCACACAGGTTGCAGTGAATAAAAGATGACAGAATGAGCATTTGTGTGTGAACTATCCCTTTAACAGGTTGATTTTACAGTTTTTTAATTTATTCGACAAATGACTGAGGAAATTCAGCATTCTGTGCACATCTTTAACACCCATTCCTCAACTAAAGCCTAACCTCATCTCAAGTCTAATTACACACACAGACACACAAAATCACACACACACTCCCTCAGCTCCCTTCAATAGCTTCTGACATGTAATCCAAGATAACATCTGCTCATTGATCTACTCTGAGTCTAATGGAACTGATAGAAATCACCTTGTCTATACTCCTACACATCACTTAAGACACACTGTGTGTGTGTGTGTGTGTGTAGGTCAGCACATAGAATTCTTTTTTCTCATTTTTGATCCACTGGCCTACATACATACATTAAGGAGCCAGACAAACCTAATCTCACGCACACGAACAACGAGAGCTGAGGAAAAGCAAGAAACTTTGTTCATGTTCAGAGTCAAACATACTTAGCCTCATTTAATAGCATATTTTAAGTTGTAGACCAACATTTCACAAAACTGTCATAAAAATGTGAATCTTATATGAATCTGCATTCATAACCTATTTTGCTTCCATTATTACTCTAGCTGACTTCAGTTTTTGTCAGTTAGCACGTCCAGTTCCACTTCCAGATGTCAGCAGGGTTTTTTTGAATGGGTTTTTGGTTAAATGCAGGAAATAACATCTGTGGTTAACACAAGCTCAAGATATTTTCACATTCTACAATTAAACACATCAGTAATATCCCACTTATAATATAATTTCAAGCTTTTATGTGTCTCGAAAAAGGCAATTGAAAACAAGTGGCTAAATGGGACGGCTGTCAGGAACATTAAATGTCATGACAGCAAACAGAAAAACTCATCTACTCTCCAGTCTGCTGCCATAGCCTTGTTGTTTTTAATACCATGCGCTTGCAATCTATTCTAACTCAAACTTTCAAAATTGTACATTTTAAATAAAGACTGACACAGTGGAAGCTTTGTGGTGGTCATGTGACAGTGTAGTAGTTTTTTTTTTTAGCTTTTTACTTTTAGCTAGTCTATTTGCTGGTCCCAGAGCTTATTTTCCACAATAATCCAAAAAGCCAATGGAAAAATTGGCATATTGGCTTTTCGTCAAGGGAACCAGGGTGATGCTAATTTACAGGTTGGCCTACAAAATTACGTCATCCCTGCAGCGCTCTATTGCAATACACTATAGAATTGTCTTCTCCACAAGGATACATGTGATGCCTTGGAATAAAACAAAAACGAGGCAGCATAATGTTTCCTCCTACCTTTGGGAACAGCCTTCGTTTCAGGAGCGTCTATCATGCTTTATGAGGTGGGCAGCAGCTCACTAGGGTTTCATGTGCTGGCAAACACTGGTGCTGATCTAATACAATACACTTTCTACTGAGTGTGTTTCTATAACTCTAAAGAGAGTTTCTAAAACCCCTACGGACTAAGATTGGGGAATAATGTATTACATTTCTGCTGTCTGCTCACATCAGACACGACTGCTGACATCTCTTTATCTCCCTTTCTCTCCATCTCTGTTTTTCATGCATGGGTAGACTTGACTCGTTGACAATTGCTGCCTCAGCATCACAATACAGTGGTGGATCTACACACACACACACACACACACACACACACACATACATACATACACATTATGATGAAGACCAGTCAACAGTATCACAAGTAGCACTCTGTAAATGAATGCGTGTTAATTAAATTAAATGGAATTCTCCTAAAGCCACACAGTTTGAAATGGTTTATATTAGAAAGTAGAACAAACATCCTGCTGTGCTGGCAATCTGTTAGCCTCATGTAAACACACACACACACACACACACACCATAGATAGAGCTGATAGACTGATAGAGCAAAAACCAACAGCATGAGTAGAGACTAATCACAGCCCACTTGTGCTGCATGATGATTTTTGAGTATTTTAGTGTATATAAGTGTATATATGTCTACAGTGAGATCCGAGAATCTTTCTTATGTATATATATATATATACACACACACACACACACACACACACACAAGCAAAATAGAAAAAGTTTTAGTGGTCTCAGACATCTTGGATCTGATGGTAAAATTAATATTTGAATGCTACTGTATTGGAGTATTTGTAAGGCAAGAAAAATTCTCTCAAACCTTTTTCAAATCTCATCACAACCAATTCCCTCTCACACACATACATATTTATTAAGGCATTAAAGTTTGAAATTCCACACTGTTGCCATCTGGAAGGCTTGTGTGGATGAATCACCTGTATGATTATGATTTCTATAAACTCACTCCCACACACACCACTGCTGGATCTGCCTGCCGCACCAGTATGTGCTCACACACTATTCTGAAAACCACACACATTTAGGGAGCTAGATGGAGTACGCCTAAAAAAAAGACAGCGAGAGATGAGATGAAATGTCACAGGTTGACTCTTTCTATAAACGCGGATCACTGGACTCAAATGAAAATCTTTATGAATTCAATATGACTGTTTATACTTCTGCATCTGCGGAAGATGATCGAATGACATTGGGTTTCAACTCTATCTCTCTTTTCATCTTATCTCTGCATTTGCATTCAGCATCAAGCACACAAATGCACACACACACACACACATGCGCAAAAGTCTGTCCTAGACTTCACCTCAACTTGCTGTTTGTGAATTCTACCTCTAAATTTGGCATCCACCACCACACTAGCTCTCAATTTGACCAAAAATACTAGCATGAATGTGAAAAGCCACCCACACTTCCCAAAAAACAACTAAACAAACCCTCCAAAATCCTAAAATAAAGCCACCACATCCTTTTAATCTGGTCATCTCATGCTTGCTGTCCTTATATGCTGTCTCCAGGCAGAACGGGACATTATAAACCCACGTTTTTACCGGCACTCTCTCTCCCTCCTCTCATTCTATAGCATTTTTCCCGTATCCCCCGGCAACCAGAGCACTTACCCGTGTGCGCATGGGAGAAAGCAGCCCTTCCATGTCTTCTGCTCATTCCTCAGAATACCCACAATCCTTTTACTCGGCCATCATCGCTCCGGTAACGTATCCAAACTGGTCCACGCTCACCGAGCAATGAGCGCAGCTCTGGGCGCACACCCGTGGACGCTCTCACACACACACACACACACACACACACACACATGCACGCACACACTCAACGTCAGAGCATCCCCCACCCCTGCAGGAAAGCCTCTGTGTGTGTGTGTGTGTGTGTGTGTGTGTTCATAAACCGTAGGAGTTTGTACTTGAGAAAAGGTTGCTGCATTGTGTGTGTGTGTGTGTGTGTGTGTGTGAGATAAACAACCACTAGCATTATTAGCCTCTATAAAAAACACAGCAATTCTCTTTCCACTTTCCTTCAAAATCACTGCTGCTAAAGGACATTTGGACTCTGGTGTGAAATGAACATTTCTCCATTCCAAAGACAAGTAAACTGCCTACCTAGACAAATAATTAAGAATTAAGTAATAAACTGAATTAGAAAATAATAAAATCTAATAATTAGAGATATAGAGATTAGATAGACAGATAGAATTTATATGCATATATGATAAAAATACCATATACCAAATACCACCTAACATAATAACTATTAAAAAATAAAACACACACACATTTAAAATATTGTACATAATACAGTACAACAATATAAGTCTTTACTTTTTTATCAATTTAATATATCCTTGCTGAATAAAAGTATTAATTTCTTCAATATAATATTAATAAATACATAAATCTTAAAAATAAAACTTTTTATTCATCAAAGAATCCTGAAAAAAGTATCACAGTTTCCAAAAAATATTAAGCAGCACAAAAGTTTCCAAACATTGATAATAAATCATCATATTAAAATGATTTCTGAAGGGTCATGTGACACTGAAGACTGGAGTATTGGCTAATGAAAATTCAGCATTGCATCACAGGAATAAATTATATTTTAAAGTATATTAAAATAGAAAACAGTTATTTTAAATTGTAATAATATTTCACAATAGGACAGTTTTTACTTTTACATAAGGCACTTCTTTCATAAACATTGAAAATCGTATATTGAGCCCAAACTTTTTAAAGGCATATTATTCATGTGAATATATTATACTGTATATTTACTGTACATAAAAATCGTCATAAGCGTTCCCTGGGGCAATGGTTGTTCCAAAGAGTATACAGTATCAATATGCTCTTTTGGCCAAAATCACATGTATACATCAGAAGGATGTCCCAGAATGCACTAGCAAAAGGCTCAAGGGCAAAAATAAATGCAAGATGATGAACAATATAAATATGTGGATTATAAATAAACTTGTATTTCATTAAATACTGAAAAGGGGTTATATTATATTTAAAAAGGCACAATTGCATTAAAAACTTCACCCAATATCTTTGTGCTATGCATTAAGTTAACTCAGAATCAATTTTGTGCCATGACTTGTGAGTCTTGTGGCCTTCATATATGGAGCATTATTTGCTAAATAAGTATCAAGGTTCCATTCAACTTAGTATGCTCACTATGTAGGGCAGTAAGTCAGCTCACTAGGTTTTAGCACAGAGCTTCTGTCTCTCATTAACACAATCATTCTCACATCTTCAACACACACGCTCACTCGATTCCTCTCATCTCCTGTCCCTAGAGCCTCAGCCCCGATTCTCGGATCTTGCTGTCACAAGCCTGATCTTTCAGAATCAATTAAAACAAGAAGAGAAATGTTTGTAGCTTTACTGACAGATACATCTCTCTCTGCTACACATTTGGGACTTTTAGTGTATCACTTCACTTCATTTAAAAGTTACAGACGCATTAATGAGTTTCAGCAGCAGTTTCTTTATTCCTTTGCAGTTTTGTTCCTCCATGCGTTTACACTTCCAAATTCCACTTCCTCTCTAGGTTCACTAAAACAGCTCACAAGATGCAATGATTTGCACTCTACAAAGAAGCAACAAAAGCCACTTGTTTTCTATCTGATGTTCTGGAGCTGGAGTTTAATCTGTCCTGTGTCGTTTTCTGTCAATTCAGAGGCTTTTCTCCACCGTGACCTTTCAAAAGCCAATGTGGAAATCAATGAACTCTCCAGAGATCAAACTAATCTCTGTTCTTCACCAGTCAAAGCACCTGTCATCACTCTGTTTACATGACATATGACCTGTGGATCAACCAGTGCAGCGTTTATATATCTGTGACTATGTGTTGTGTATTTACAGTTTATAAAGCTGTTATAATGAGCATTATTGTTTAACATACTGTATACACATACTAACAAATCTCTGACTATACCTTTCCACCATGTGTATTTCTTTTCTAAAGTTCAGTATATGAGATTTGTAATTCATGTGTGGTAGCAACACAAACACACACTCGTTTTTTAAGGCAAGTGCACAAAATTAAAGGGATAGTTCCCCCAACAATGAAAATTCTGTCTTTTTTTGACCCTCAAGTTGTTCAAAACTTGTATGAGTTTCTTTATTCCGTTTAACACAAAATAAGGTATTTTGAAGAATGTTGGTAACCAAACAGTTGACGGTAGCCATTGACTTCCATATAATTATTTTCCATACTATAGAAGTGAATGGCTACCGTCAACTGTTTGATTACCAACATTCTTCAAAATATCTAATTTAAGTTGGTACAAACTGTACAGCAATTGTGTTGCTTTAGCTTATAAAGTAAATCAAACAAGCAGCAGAAATCTTTTTTTTCAGTGTATCTAATGCAATATGCAAACTTATGAACAATTCATGCATCCTTCATACATTTTCTCGCATGCTTCATGCTCATGATAACAAAATACATTATTTACATATACATGATGTAAATACAGGGTAACATGAATTACTTAAGGTTTGCTGCCAGTTAAGGGTTCTTAGGCTATCAGTTCTTAAAACTACATACAGTATAAACAAATCATGATAACAAAGTAAAGGCGAAATTGAGTTTCTTTCATTCCACTGAACCAGCCACTGGATATCTATAACAAACTCAATAAACAAAGGAAATCTGATGCCTATTTACTGAGCCAAATAATTAGAACATAAATTTACTACAGCATATTCCATTTAGACCATCTAGGTTTTTTGCGGTGTCAACATTGAATGGCAAACTCATCAATCCTCATGCTGACAGGAAGTGTTAAACTGCTTAAGGTACATCCCACCACCACCAACACACACACACAGTATATCAGGAGAAAATTCTTACAGCCATATTTTTATATTAAAGAAATAAAATAAATTAGTAAATTAACAAAATATGTAAACAAGAATAAGAAAAAAAATAAGTTTTGAGAAAGTGTGTCACCAACAAATATTTTGAAACAAATATATTTCCATATTCTTATATACTTGTATTCTTTACTCATATACAAATAACTAGCATGTGTGTGTGCATGTGTGTCTGTGTATGTGTGCATGTTCCAGTTACATGACCACTGTAAATAAATTTGATTCATTCACCAAAGCCAATTTTTACTTGTGTTTGGCAAGTGTTCATTTTAGACCCTGCATAGAGATGAAGCACTTCACGCAGCCCCTCAGTGTTGTGATGGATGGCATATGTTTGCTTAAAACACACAGAGCACCCTATGAAAGACACAAAAGATGAAGCATTACATCATCAGTGGTTGACATGGCAATAGAGGGTTGAACATTGTGTCTCTGGGTAAATATTGACTCTGATATCCAGACAGATCCAGGCTGGAGAACACGGAGGAGTATAATTTTCTCTAAGTATGTCTGCTGAAGGCTTTCATTAGGATCTATAGAGCGTTAGGATCCTGCTAATGGCTCTTCACCCCTGGAAACAACAGAGAAACAGGCTTCACAGTGGGACAGCTCTGGACTAATGGCTGTAATCATCAATTAGTCGACATTAACATAACAAGCTAAAATGAACCAATTAAGAATTCCTCAGGCCAATCGCTTTAAAGAGCGTTTCCATCTCGGCTGAAGGTCTCGATAGGAATTAGACTTCTTTATTAATTCATTGTGGATGCCAGTTTAGGTATGTTTGTAGGATTGGAGAAAGCTTAATTAATTTGCTTCTGCTAAGAGTGTATTCCAACAAATATATGCAGGAGGATTTTTATTAAGAACTGACAATATACATTTTAAAAAGCAGGGAAAAATGATAAAAATTATGTTAGTGGTAGTTCATTATTATTTATATACCATTATATATGTAATATTTAGAATTAGATTTTATTTTTACATTTTAGTTTATTTTATAATGTGCTTTTGTCATTTTTATTACTTTTTTATATATATTGCTATGTAGGTTTATTGTTATATGCTCATTTTTTATATATTTTTTTATATTTTAGTGCTTCAACTTATTTCAGTTAGTCGCCAAGGCAATATTTAGAATTTTCATTTCAAGTTTTTTTTGTTTTTAATCTAACATTAATTCACTATTTTATTTTAGATTTATTTAAATTAACAAAAGGTAATTGAACTAATTTTTAACAAAAGCGAATACAATTAAAAACATTTAAATCCCATAGTATTACTAACGATTTTTGGACAATTTAATGCTAATACCATGATTTTTTTGTAAATGGTACATTTTATTAAGAACTGGCAATGTAAGTTTTAAAAACCAAAAAAAAAAAAGATGTTTAAATACCAGTGTTATTTTAATATTATTTATATTCCATAACATAGTTTAATGTTCAATTTGCTTTTATTTTTATATGTTCAGTTCAGTAGTTTTATTTTTATTTTTTGTCATTTTGTTATGTGCTTTTGTCATTTTTAATTATTTTTTTTTATTACTAATTAGATTTAAATTAGATTTATTTCAAGTTTTAGTTTAAGTTCAGTTTTAGTGCTTCAACTCATTAAATTTATTTGCCAAGGTAACATTCCAAAGTTTTTCATCTAATATTTATATTCTTTTTTATTTCAGATTTATTTCAATTAACAAAAATGTTTTTATATATATATATATATATATATATATATATATATATATATATATATAGTTTTAGTTCATTTATTTAAAGTACCATAGTATTACTTTAGATTTTTGGACAACTCAATGCTAATACCATGTTTTTTTTTGTAAATGATACCTTTGAAAACCATATAAATACCATGATATATAAAACGGCAATCATTACCATAGTATTACCATCTAGTACCATGGTGCTAACACAAGGACACACTTCCAGAGGCACAAGCAGCAGAAGCTACATGAGCAGCTCAGTGTCCATGGCAACCAGAGACAACAATGAGCTGTGGCAGAATCGAAGTGTTAAAGTGATGATCAATGACGAGCACACGTCCCCATGCAGCCAACAGCAGAGCTGTCATATTATCTGTCAGCAGTTACAGCCTCAGGGCCGTGTGTGTGTGTGTTATTGATAACTGCACTGATGGACTGATTGGATGCTGATGCTGATATTTGAGCTCCAGGCTTGTTTGAAGAGCATTAACATGTCTGTTCCTGTTCCAACACACGTGTGGACTGTGTGGAGCACACATGTATGAACTAGCAAATCAATCTGAAGTTCATGATGAAATCCCTGCACAACTCTGGTCATTCACTCATATCCCTGATGGCTGTGAGTAAATACACTATAGAGATCTCTCTCTGATCATTTTAATTTGAGCACAGGAGGATTTCAGCATGAGGAGAGCAGTCTAGTGTGTGAATCATACGCTGATTTTCAGATGGATTGACTGTGGCTAATGCGCCTATTTGACAGCAGGTGAAAATATGCACTTCTAATCTAAATTTAGTTATTATTGAAACATTTATTTTCAACTACATGTATCCAAAAAATTAATAAAGCAAGGATGAAGCAATATAAAAAATTCTGCCAAATATTTTTTTTTTCAAATGCTTAACAACTAACAAGGACCAATATTTTTTTTTTACTATTTTGTATATATAAATAAAAAACAAACAACCAAACAAATAAATGAATGAATGAATTAAATATAAAATAAAATAAAACTAAATATATATAATATATATATATATATATATATAAAAAAAAATCATACTTAGTTTTAAATGCAAAAATTAATTAATTTCGAATTAATTTTGCCATTCAAATGTTATAATATACATTAAGAAAATAATTTTAAGATTTGATAAAAAAACAAAACATTTAACAATTTTATTTGTGTTTTCTAATTTTAAGAGTTAGATGACTGTGAAGGTAAATCTAAATAAAATGTATATATTATAATAAAAATATACATTAAATTAATATATTAAATCATCTATAAATAAATATATATATAAATTAATTAATAATAATAAAAACTATTACAATAATTGATTATAATAATATATATAATATTATAATATATTAATATATATAAGAAATAATAAGAAATATATACTATATATATATATATATTAATAAGAAATAAATATATATAAGATATATATATAATAAATAAATAAATTCCTCTAAAGCAGTTCAAGCATTTGTGGGGTCACTCTGGTCGAGCACCTTTCCTAAATATGAACAGTTGTAGCTCAGTGGAATATTTCATATCTTAAGCCCCAGCAGCTGTTAATAAGCCAATTAAAATAGCATTCTTAATCAGCCATCAGAAATGTCATATTTGATTGTCTTCAACTTTGTATTTTCACTGAAATGGATGGAACTGAAATGTGAGATGGGGATGGAGCACATCTGAATGTGCAAAGCAACACTGCAGCTCTATTTCCAGGTCTGCCACTCACTATATGCAAGAAAAATACTTGAAAGTTTTTAACAACTAGTAAGAGGAGGATTCACCGCACAGCTCTGAAGAGAGAACGTCATGTCGATAACAATCATAAGTGTTTTTGTTGAATTTTCCTAATGAAATGAAATGAAATGAAAGGTAATGAAAATTCATGCTTCTGCATTACCCACTCAAGCAATATCACAGCGTGTTACTGCAGGCCATGCTTTCAGATATCATTAAAGGTGACGAAAATACCCAGTAAAGCAGGTCCTGCATGCTGCGCTCTGACTCTCTTTCTCTCTGTGTGTGCGGAGACCCTGCAAACACTGGAGTATGAAGTCACTCGCTCTGCAGTCGCCTAGCAACTGTCGTCAGGGGCAACCCCTGCCTGGCTTTCCAGACGGCAAGCAGTGATGGCTGCATCTGCGTTTCTTCTTCGCTTCTCTCTCTGGTTTTTTGTGTTAGTGGGGGTGGGAGACAGCAGGAAACAAGCGGGAAGCAGGACAGCGCGGTCTGTCCGTCATCTCTGATCTCCGTCTCTCTCTCCCGCCTCCAGTGCCAGGGCAAACACACACACACACACACACACACACACACACACACACACACACACACACACACACACACACACACACACACACACACACAGACACAGACACAGACACACATACACACACACACAGACACAGACACAGACACAGACACACACACACACACACACACACACACACACACACACACACACACACACACACACACACACACACACACACACACACACACACACACACACACACACACACACACACACACACACACACACACACACACACACAACAAACAAAAGAAGGACAACCAGCCAGTGTCTGCTCTGTGTGACGTCCATTCATTCGGCTAATGGCAAAACATTATTCTTCAGGCTGTTCTTCCCCTTTCAAAGGCTTGCAATCCATCTCTGCTCCATCCACGGTTAACGTCATCACTAAATTCACAACATTATCAGATGCAGTCAGTTTTTACGCATATTGTATGCACAAGAAGTGGTTCTTAACTGGTGGGTCGCGACCCAAAAAAAGGAATTGGTTTGCAAAAAAAGCTGAATGCAAATGAGAAAATTCAAGTATATAATTGTGAATAATTTGGATGGTCAAATTTTATCTTTGACTTTAAAGATAAAGTCCATATTTTTGCACAAATTAATCTAGATGAATGTTTGATAGATTTTTTATCAAACATTATTATTTATTTATTAATAAACAAAATAAATTAACATTATTATTGAAGAATTATTATTTTAAAAAAAGTGATTTTCCTGTTTTTTTGTCATATCAGTAATGTCGCATATAATTTGGGCTTTTTGCACCTTATAATCATATCAATACATTTTAATCTATAATTTTACGGGGTTTTTTTTAACAATTAAAAAGCTTCATGTCCAAACAAACTCCATATTGTTGCTCAAATTATACTAGATTTATGTTTGATAGATTATGCATTTACAAAACGGTTAATTTTCCTATTCACTCTTTTTGTCATGTCAATAACATAGCATATAATTTGGGCTTTTCGCAATTTATGATCATATTAATACATTTTAATGTATCATTTTAAGGACACCTGTTTACTTCAGGTCAATACAGTACAGCTTCAGTAATGTGTCCATTGTAAAATCTGGGTCCTGAAAGAAAACCTCTGTGTTAAACCACCAGAACAAACCTCAAACCTCAAAGTGTGTGACTCATGGGGTGCAAGACACCTGATTTCCATCCCCTGCAGTATTGAAACACAGAGAGACTTTGCTTGAATGTACAAGTGAGAAGACAGAGCTTCCACACGTCATGTTGTGTCATTGAGTACCAGAGGATTCAATTAATAGAAATCATTCCCTCCCATAACGGAGAGATTACTGTTATCCCCACAGAGTGAGTATTGCAATACATTTAAGGAGATAAAAGAGGACATAATGAAATATCACTCCCCTGATAGTCTCGTATTACTTTCTATATTAGCAGAGGATTTTTATCCCTGGTCAACTACAGACTCAAAGTGCACTGCTATTTTAAGATTATGGTAATATTTAAAAAGCATGGCCCGGGTTCAGTACAAGTTAAGCTCTAAGCTAGAGATGCTGCTGATTAACACAGACAATGATTTTACTTTAATTGAGGCAAGAAATAGGATGCAGAACGTGAATTTAAGGACACAGACAGAACGATGGATGGAACAATGGATGGATGGATGCAATGAATGACAGAATGAACAAAGAATGAACGAACAACAGATATAACGATATAACAATAGGTAGACAGACAGACATAGATAGACAGATAGACATAGATAGATAGATAGATAGATAGATAGATATATTTGTCCTATAGAAATGTAAGACAGTGAAGCAGTAGTAATTGAACTGTGCTGTGAATGAAAAGTCACATACAATATCCCTGCTATGAAATATGTGTCTGGGCCGGAGCTCAAAAGCCAGACCAAACTCATCATTTTTATGGAGCCATTTCTTGTCCTTTGGAAAAGAGATCTGTTGCCATAATTTGAAGCAGTAACACTTTCCTTCACATCTGCACTGCTATCGTAACTCAGTCCAGCATTACAATGTCATTTAGCACTGCACGGGCCACACAAGCGTCTCAAGCCGGGAGATGGTATTACACACACCACTCACATGTCATTTATACACACACAGGCTCTTAGACAACTCCCTAGAGACTGTACTTGTGTGTGTGTGTGTGTGTGTAGGTATGTAGTGATGTATTGTTTCTGACAGAGGGGGATTTCTCTAGAGAAATGCAGCAGTCAATGTCACACACACTAAATACTGAGAATAAGACAGCAGAATACAGATGTTGAATTCAGGTGTCTGTGAAAAGATATAAATATTGTAAAAAAGTGACTAAGTCTCCATATTAAAATATATATGCAAAATAAACTGAAAACTTGGCACACATAAAGTGTGAACTTCTTGGAAACAACCACAGATAAAATATCTTTCATATCTCAATTGTTTCTACTAAAAAGTAACAAAATTAAACAGAAATCAAGTGTACTAATGCAAAGCTTCCTGCTGCTCAGACTATTTCCATAAATATATCTTAACTATCTAAAAATGTGTCTCAAATGAAATTCCTGTTTCCTTTGTCTCAAACTGGGCACAAACTGGTCAAAATTTGCTATTAAAAGTCAGATATCTCAATATGATCTTATGACATTTCTCATTAAATCTGTCAAAGAATTACTAATAAATTATTTTTTTAGCCAGAGTTGTAATTGTTAACTAAAAATATTAATAAAGCTGAAATAAAACAAAATAAAAACTTAAACGTAAAAAAATGGCAACTAAAACAAGTTGCTAAAATTACTAAAACTTAATTAAAAAACAAAGCTAAATATACATATAAAAAAACTAATGAAAATGACAAAAACAAATGACTGAAACCTAAATTAAAATTAAAATATAAAAATAAATGTTAACTGAAATATTACTAAGTATAATACATATTAATAAATAATACTCTTCATAGTTATGTATTCTTACTCAGTCTCATTTAAGTTCTGAGACTAAGTTGATGCCTAACAGAAACTCAACTGCACGTGGGTGGCCTCATGAGAAATTAAAAAGCAACCTCTGAGCATTAAATATTCCTCTAAGCAGGTATGCAAATAGATTAAATTAATTATTCATAATTTCAGTACGTCTAAAACATATTATCCAGCTCTGTATCATTTCACATTGCATAGTGACTCAGAATAACACCACTTATTACCAAGGACTGTCTATGGTTGTATGCTGTAAAAAAATAACCCAGTGTTGAATGAAAAATGGGCTTTGATCACATGTTTTTTTGCACCTCTCCCCCAGGGTGCGTTTAGAGATGAAGTGACCTTAAAACACGAGCAAAAAAACAATTCGTTTGGCTCTTTTGACCTTTCACCTTCGAGCTTGGGCAGAGGGATTTGGAATGATTTAAATCAAGCAGACAGATGGAAACACACACTCCCAAAACAAAACCACATACAAACAGGAACTTGAACGGTTTAAGTGCTACGAGCTGCAGCTTAATGATCTGTGATGGCCACATATATTCATTTTAGAGTTTGCACAATGTAGCGTGTTACACCAACACACACTTACACGCTGAAGTCACGACATTACAAGCATGCATCATTAAGGAAAACTATAAAGGCTGCGCATGAAGGCAGTTGGAAATGTGACATGACACAAAAACAGATGTAATTATATCTTCTCTGTTTATCAAAAGCATATCTCACCCAACACTCACATTTGCAGAGGTTTACACACAAACTCCCACAGATAAGCAACAATAAGTTGTCAAACAAGCATCTGGTCACACAATCGGTACAATCATCAAGGGACACACACACACACACGCCTCACACTCCTGAGGTTGATTTCTCATTTTAGCGGAGCAGGAAAAGACATGCAGCAAAGAGGGAATGGAGGGCAACAGAGATGGTAACATCTGTCAGGATTGGGGAGCCATCAAGTGGGACTTGATTAATTAATTTGGCTCATTCTGAGGGGTTTTCTGGGCTTGGTTCATTTGCATCAGTCATTGGTTCTCTCCTACTGTTTTCTGTAAATTATATTGTCCAGGTTCTGGATTGAAATAAATGGATTCAATCAGCTCATGACCACTAACCATAAACAAATTCAGCTGCATCTCAATCTGCAAACATCTACAGCACAATAGAAGTACTACAACAAAAGCATGTACTTTCATCAGCAATGAGAATTATTACAATATTTAAACACACATAATATATATTTATATACAAATATATTAACTAATTATTAAAGTATATTAAATTAAATCTAATGAAAATTCACTGTACCTTCTGATCACACTGCAAAAAAGTGATTGTTCATCAGTTTTCCAGTACATATGTCTATAGAATCTTAAATAAAGATACATTTGCTAGAAAAGCAAAATGACAAAAATAAGTCTTGTTTTATGAGAAACTGATACAAATTTATTTATGCTTAAAATGAGAACAAATATTTGAAAAATCGACTTACTTCGATGGGCAAATCTGTTATATAAACAGATGTTATATATATGTTATACAAATCTGTAAATCTGTGCATAAACTCACTTAATTTTCTTCAGTTTTCCCAAAATAAGACTTCATATCTTAACTTTCCTTCTCAAGTATGTTAATATGATTGAATTGAAAAAATAAAATACTGAGGAAGATATTAATTTTTAGCACAGCATGCAACATTTGGTGCCACTACTTTATGAATGCAAGACTTTCTGCTCTGATTTTAGACCTTTTTAAGGCCTTAATTTGTGAAAGGGTAAATTACAATTTATTAAGATCTTTTTAAGACTTGCAGAAACCCTGGTATATCAACAAAGCACCTTTTGCACAACATACTATGATTTCAGATGCATCCTAATAATCCAAATACTTTGTTTGTTCTATACACAGGTATGGATAATATGGCAATATGAATGCAGCATCCCATCATCTTTCTCAAGCTCGTAGGATGCATGTCTTATCCTTTAGCTCCCTCTAGTGGAGAAATGCATCCCATAATGCTTTTACAATGCATTTTCAATGGTACTCTCATACTGACACAGCTCAGTCTACAGGCAATCTTGTTGAACCTAAAGACTCTCTCTATATTTTCACTGTTGAGGAGAATTATTTGCCATATTGTCTTGTTTTGCAGCTTCGATTCCCGTTGAGATTATGGGACTACAACATGCCACATAAATCTAAGGAGACAAAGATGAAGCCCTCTTGTCCTTTCTACATTTTTATAGAAGAAAGAAAGTCATAGAGGTTTGGAATAACATGAGAGTGAATAAACGACAGTTTTCATTTATTTTTGGGTAAACTATCACTTTAAAGCTCTCAAGATACTCGCTGGATCATTCTCAAATCATGCTGGATAATATGGATCATCAGGTTTTACACAAACTTGTGGAGTTTAGCTTACGCTAGCTGTCATTTTCAAGCATAAGGGAAGATACTAAATACAAACATTTTTAAAACGCATATTAATTTTTCAGGTCACCTCTTCACTCAAACTGTTAACACAAGCCATCAGAACAACATCTGAAAACATGAGCCATGGTACTGCCATCATATTTTATATTCTGTACATTCACTTCCATCTGTCAGAAAATCTGTATTCTTTCCAATGTTCTGACTGTCAGAAACAGGACTGTCAATCAGATTTTCAGTGTGAATCATAGACAGACCTGCTGTTGAATCTGTGTGTGTATATTTTGCATTCACTTCCAGTGCTGCTTCATTAGGATGGTGTCAGATGCAGCTCATTTTGACTGACATAAAAACCCCAATAATACATGTGCATCCCTAAATACCTCCCACTACATGCAAACCCTCCAGAGTGACATGACAATTCATCCCACCCATATCCCGACATTTCAAATTCCATCAGATTACACCAAACGCAATATTTACACACCGTGACATAAACAAGTGGAAATGTAAGGCATCAAATGCATTGTGCATAACTAATGTATTATTTGTAATCATCTCTTCTGCACTGTTATGCACAGATGCACAGGAAAAGCAGATACAAAATGAACCATCTAATCTGGAATGTGACATGCAGGTGGATAATTCCATTTGTAGCATTTAATTTGAGGTATTAGGATGTGTTCTCCTTATAGACACCCAATTTAAACGTAACATGATTTGGTCGGCTTTCCCTCGGTACCGCAGCGTGGGTTTCAGTCACTGACATCTGTTGGGTCTGTGAGGCAGATGGTTTCATGCACACACACAGAGGCATGGCACTCTCTCCACTAATGCAACTCCCCTGCTGCTGGAGCAGAACCCACCGAAACGACCCTCTGCACCTAACGGCATAGCTATACTGTAAGAGTGTGTACTTCAACAAACTTTAACAAAACAAACTGCAAATGGGTGCATTCAGACATTGTTTACTTGTCTAAGTGGGTGGTTCTTGACCATAATTAGCTGCAATGTGACCAATAGGGTTATAATAATAAAAATAATAAAAAAATTACATTTATTTCATTATAAAATAATATTTTATATTATAAAATAAAACATAAAATATATAAATTAGGAAAAGTGTACATTTACACCGCTAAAATGTAACATCTTTTAAATAGCATCTATAGCAATTTTATATTACGGTCATTTGAATATGTAAAAAATATATATATATATATATATATATTTATTTATTTATTTTTTTAACTGAAGGGATGTCAATTCAATTGGTTATAATTAATTATGCAGATATTTGATCAAATGATCAAATAATAGCTGCATGAATTATAATTTAATAAAAAGACCTTCTTTTGTCTTCTGTCCTGTGTGGTGCATCTCACCTTCAAGAGTCTAACTTTCAGTTTTTAATGCAAAAGAAGCACCATTTTTCTAACTGAATCACTGTCCACAAACACTTCATTAACTAACAGACATAAAAAGTTCCAACATAATTTATTATGTATAATAAAAACTTCCAATTTATGATATAACTTATAGTATATATTTCAGCAAATTTTCAACTCAATGTTTCATTCAATTTTCACATTTTAAAATTCATTGTAACTTCTATTAAAATATTATATAAACCATTCCAACAAATACCCAAAATAAAATTAATTCACAGATCACCATTATTCAATCACAAACAAATATTTGAACTCCCAAACAGTTTAGATGATATAAAGTCAAGATGAAAATTGGCAAATAATCAAATGACTCTTTATTACCCTTGTAGTGATAGTCTAAACTACACTAGCATACAATTAGACAATCACAGACAAGACATAGCAAATCAGATTCTTATTTTAATCATTTTAAACTGATCGTAATGGAGGAATTTTCCTCTCTTAATCATTCTGAATTAAATTGCTCTACATTGTTTTTGTCGATTTTTTTCCTGCTAAAGAAAACCAAGCAAATTATACGACTACACTTAACATGTTTGATTGTTATGTGAACGCTTGTGGTCTGAATCGATTACTTTTCATGTCAGAGGGCTCAGGCAAAACGTGTCGGATATATTTTAGAGTGTGGGAGTTTTAAAAGTCCAACTCACTCGCCCACCTTGAATCCCCCTGGGTTTGTTTCTGTGTGTGTTTTCATGTGTAGGCAGCCTAGTGGGTGTCTGAAATAGATTGAGGCTGTTTACTGATTAAAATGAATTTTCCTTTCTGTCTCTTTCCTTTCACATTCACACACTTGCTATTTCCATTTTACAGAGCCCACTTTACTATCACGCACAGTCGCACATACATGCATTGCATTTTCGCTCCATTGTCTGTGCATCTTTCTGTCAGGGATGATTATGGGTTGTCAGCGTCTGAAAGGAGACCAGATGAACATAGAAAAAAATCCCAAAAGACTTTCAGTGCCACATTGTATCTGTGCATCTGTTTGTGTGTGTATCGCATGTCTTTGTGAAGATCATATCTCATTATACAGGTTTTAATTGGCCCCTCATGATCAGATCATCTCCGTGTGCCAGGCTAAAGTGATAACCTTGAGCCCCGCCATTAGTCAAGCATGAACCAGCCCACAAAGAAATGACACACTCTCACAAATACACAACGAGACACAGAAATACCGTGACGATATTAATATGTATAGGATTAGCCATAGAAACACGCACGCAAACAGCAGAAGTACTCCATTAATTCATGAGGCTCGAGTCATTCACTACACGTCAAAAAACGTCAAAGATACTCCCACGGGATTTAACTAACCGGCTACAGTCAGACTGTTTCCTTTCCACATTTCATCTGTAGAGAGCCTTCACTGCAGACCTCTAACACTGGCAGAAACAGCCATTATTACTAATAACTAGTATCCTAATCACATCCTCTTTCTACTGATGGATCCTCTTAAAGGGAGAGTTCACCCAAAAATGACAATTCAGCATTATGTCATTCAAAATCTGTGTTGATGCGTTCAAATACATATCAGATGGAAAAAGCAAAATACCTGTATAACATTAGAAAGAAAAGTTCCAAATTTGAACTTATTGGAATCTCTTTAAAAACAAAAAAACTTTGTAATATTGACTAATGATGAGTTTCTCATTAAAATAGTGTAAATATAATTTAATTAGTAAAAACATTAAATATGTTGAATATATATATATATATATATATAAAAAAAAATCTACAAATTTCTTCTCTCTCTCTCTATATATATACACACACACACACACACATATAAAATCAGACATTTCAGTGTTTTCTCCATTTTATAAAAACGTGGCAACATCAACATAATAAAAAGCATTTACAATATATTACATATCTTTCATATATTAAACTATAATCACAATTGACGCTTTTTCCATCAAGTAACATAGTTCTTTAGCCTAGATGACACTGTAGATTTATAGACTTAATACTTCAGTTGTGCAGTGTGTGTGTTTTTGCTAAGTCAGGATATAGAGTCAGAACCATCTATTCAATAAAATATGTTTGCTATTATTTCTTCCTGACTGTGCTGAAATTGTGACTCTATATATACACAGGAAAAGTTCAAGGCTGTATGATCAGAATGCATTATCCTACCACCACCTCCTCCATAATAATAAACTCTATAAATAAACTCCAGACCTGTTCGGCTGATCTGGTCCCATCTTTCTCTCGGTCAGCGCTGTGACTCATGGACATTAACCTTTCTCTTCATTTCTATCTCAGATGCATTTTTCTCCTCTCTTGCTCTTTGTTACACAGCCTGGGACATTTTCTCAGCATAGGAGACAACAAAAATATTATAAATAAAATTCAAGATAAAACTGTTTTAGTTTTATTAAGTAATTAACAACTCACCCACTTAGATGTGACCACTTCCAATTGCATTTGAATGAAAATTAACTTGAATTTACTTAAAATGTTTGATTAAAATGGTAATATTACTTTTTTTTTTTTTTACTGTATTATGAGTTATATTTGAAGCCTTCTTATAAACTAAATGTTTAAAAATGTTTAAATCTGAAGAAAGTGGATTTTAGTTAATAGTATGATAATACAAACAAAAATATGTTATTGGTGGCTTGCTGATAGTGTAAATTAAATGGTGTTCCAAAGGCCTTTGGCCCAGAAATGGTGTAACATCAAATGGAACTGGAATATAAATTTGCATTGGATGAAAATCCACAGAGGAGCTTTTGCTTCATTTCAGAAGCCCACCAAACACAAACACGCACACACGCGCACGCACGCACGCACACGCATACACACACACACACACACACACACACTTCCATTGATGTTCTTCCTTCTGCTGCTTCTATTCAGAGCTGTTTGCTATTGAAAAGAGTATGTCTGAATGCTCCACTAACCTGTGCCCCTTTGCACCAAGCGCTCAGATTTTTCTGTATGTTTGTTTGCTTTCATAACTTAAAGAGTAAAGCACCCAGTAACAGTCCAGAGGTCTTACTGCAGAGCTCTGAACTTTAAATCTGAACTGCTTCTATGCTTAACCATGTGTTAAAAACGCATCTGGTTTGAAAGACACACAATCTGCTGCACACATATATGCATAAACACATACAGTCTGCTCCTGCATTTCTCCAGGATCAAAAGAAAAGCCCAGTTTGAGGCTCTGATCAGGGAAGATGAGGTGAGATGAATCCACACCGTAGGACAAAAACAGTGTTGTGTTGTTGCTTTTTGCACAGTTGGTGTGAACGCTCAAAGAGCTCGCCGGCAGATGGGATTTATAATTATCTGAAGCGCTCAAACGTTCGGGGGTCCAGGATTTTTACAAACACTCATGGATGAAGATACACACTGGCACATGTGAATATACAAACAACACGCATGTAAAAAATTAAATGAATAAGGTGTGATGTACTGAATCCAACTGGCAGTGGAATAGCTACTACACAACCTAATCCACATTTACACGGTAACAGAATCATCCACGTTTTTAGAAAGCACGTGAATGAAATATACAGCTTGTTGAGGAGAGATGTGCTATTGCTTTTCTAAGCGACTGGATTTAGGATTTTTCACCTGGAGCACAAAAAGAATCCCAGAGACTTTCACTGAAGGAGGGAATTGAGCCATCTAGAGACTAGAACATCATATACTGGGTTTGCATTCAACTATTTTTCTGCAAATTATGAATTTTTGATTGGAAACTGCTTGATGTGTGCATTAAAGTTTATGCATTAGGCTGAGGTGAATTTTCTGGAGTTGTGCTGAAAGCAATTTTCCACATGTAAAAAACATTTCACATTTAATTTTTCTGCATAAAAATGTCAAGGGTTAAACATTTGGGCACTGACAAGAAGTTGACAGCTTTCTTTTAATTAATCCAAGTTAAAAAAAAAAAAAAGGTAGCAGTGTTTAACCCACAGCTGCTTGCATTCTCACAATCCGCCAGAACAGTTTTGAGCACTGGCAGCATTCATTATTCTGTGAATCTCCTGGCAGCATTTAATAACGCTATATATAAATGCTTCAGTATGGCAAATTTAACTCTCTAAATGAAGGAGGTCATTCAGCTGCTCCAGTGACACACAATACAGGTGGGCTCCTTCAACATAATGAGCATAAGAAAGCTGATGGAAATCTGCAATATTAAGCATTGCCTTTAGTTGAATGTTCATAAATGTGCTAAAATAATGCAAAACATTTGGATGGAAATCCAACAATTGAGAATTCAAACAGTGAGCAACCATCTAAAGATGTATCTTTTCTGAGCACTTGACAGAGTTGACAGATCTCTATATTTAAGTAAACTAATAAATAAACAAGAATAAAAAAATCAATACAAAATAATACAAATGTAAAATAAATACATACACACATAATTCTATTCTTTTAGATTAGTTTACTATATTCATTATAATAATAACAATAATATATCAAGTACAGATTTCTATATTTTGAATAAAATAAAATTTTAACAAAATTAATAAATAAATAAAAATACAATGTTTTCTGTAAATTCCTTAATGATTCTTATCGCTTAGTTTTTTTTCCCACCATGTCAGGTCATTTTTGTCACAAATAAAATCCTTCATTATTCTAATGAATAATTAATTCTATATGTGTATAGTTGTAATATTTTATATATAATTTTATATAATATACATACAGTATTTTATATTTAATTTAATTAAATAAATTTAATTTATTTTAATCTTTACAACAATTCATTACTAAAAAACCCTGTAGAATAATATGTTTGATTCCATTTGATTTCAGTGTACATTTGACAAATAAATTAATGTTTCATATATTCCATCAACATACAGTCAACCCACTATATTCATTCCACTTTCTTTGTCACATGAACTCACCATCTCCCCTCCTGCACACAAACACAGCAGGACAGGACAAAGAGCTGCATGAGGTGAGAGGTTGAGCTCCGCAGTGCAGGGAGGAAATCTATAAGAGTATAAATAGAGAGTCACAGGAAACAGCACCCCATTGATCATCTCAATTACAGACAGTGATATTTAATCCACAATCTCTGCTGCTTCATACACACAGATTAATATTGATCACTGCTCAGAGATCAACACACACCGGCAGCCACTAGTGATCCAGCAGCAATATCATAACCTCTGTCTTATTGTTTAAGCTGCACATCCTGAATGAATTTGCTTGTGGGATATGAGCTGACGACACAATAGTGAGACTGGCAGTTTTATTACGGGGCGAATTCATTAATTATATTCACACTTTATACATTTTAATAAAGAGGAAGTTTTATTTGGTTCACAGCAGCATGAGGTCTCACAGCAGCTGTGTGTGTATGTGTGTGTGAAGAAGGGAGGTATACAGTACTTCCCAATACTGGTATAAATCATCCTCTCTCTCTCTCTCTCCTTCCACTTAGACCTTCTACATGATGTCATTCTGCAGAATATCAAGTAATACACACACACCCACAGGACCAGGACTCGCAGACTACACCGTAAGCATGTGCAGTTGCTGGCTAAAGGATATATTTCCACTTGATCTGAACCTTAAAAAATTGCTTTCATGTTTTGTTTCAAATGTTAAATGTTTTGTCACACAATTCAAATTATTTAGAGCTGCAATCTTCTCTAAAAATCAGGTGTAATGTGTAATGATTCAGTCATATTTCAAGGGATAGTTCACCTAAAAATTAAAAATATGTATTGTGTTTTCCACAGGAAAAAAGTTATTTTGCAGAATCTCCTGGCTTTTCAGCTTTACAATGAAAGTGAACAGCAACAGAAGGTCAAAAACAAAATAAAAAAACAGCAAAAAAGACCATTTTATATTTCTATATAGCATTCAACTATTTTTATTTCTGTTTTAGTCATTTTAGTACTTCAACTTAAGCTTAAACTAAACTATTTCAGTTAGGATTTTTTTTCATCTAATATTTATATTTTATTTTATTTCAACTAATGATTTGTGGATTTTACTCCAAGACTTTTAAAGCCATAATAGCTTTGACCAATGAAAAGATAATTAACATTTTGTTAGCTGAAAATGTGCATTTGCATACATTAGCGTATATCAACATTTAACGCCATCAATGCCAAAACTGCGCGACAGGCCATTTTTCAATGTACACAAATGAGATTTGAGAGCAACAGCAACGCACTTGTTTGCATGACTGCAGATTTAGAGCATGAATCGCATGAATTAGCGTGAATTATACATTTAAATTATTTTAAAATTATATTTAAATTAACTTGAATTAAACAAGTTACTTAGATATTACCATATAAAGTAAATTTTTTATGTTAACAGACAAAACATTTTACCATAACAGAGCAAACCTGCTGCCATCTGACCAACAGAATTGTACATACTACACTCTCTCTCTCCTCTCTTGGTGAAGTATACAGTGATGGATGTCCTTTTGGAGAGGTGTTGTGCTCTACTGACCTCAATATATCAGATATGTGTGAACACACACACATATACACACACACTCACATACACACACACACTCACATACACACAGGGCTGACATCATCGATAAAGCCAAACAATGGAAGGCCAGCGCCGTAATAAGCTCTAACGTGATTAAAAGTGAATGTGGCAGAGACATCTGGTGTGTATGTGCAGCTCTGTACTCGCATGTGTGCATCTCAAACCTAATTTTTCCATTCATGTCCCGTATGCAGGCAGTTTAATGAGGTTAGTGTGGATTCAAGGGCTGTTCTGTAAGAGTGAGGGAGAGATGATCCATTCCTCTCCATTAGCTCAGTGTGTGAACAGACTGCCTACTGCTAAAATGAAGACGCAGCGCTCTGTGCTGCTTTAATCAAGGGCAGATTACATTTAATGTACTGTGTGTAATGCACAACAGACCTAAGGTACAGGTGACATCATCAGGCAGATTGTAAGTAAAAGCATTAATGTTAAAATGTTATGTATTATATTAAAGTCAACATGAAACACTGTTCACAACTCAGTTCCAAAATCAAATGTATTTCTGAGTAAAACAGGATATTCAATGAGAAAAAAGCGGTCAGGGACTTGATTTAATCTAACAGCAATAGACTGGATTATGGAAAGTGGGCATTACATTTCAAAAAGGGAGATGGATGGTTGGAAGGGAGAGGTTGTACAATTAGAGGGACTGATGACGTCAGCCAAAAAGCAAATTACTTTCAGGAAGAGGTTAAGAAACTTATTACATTAAGATGAGAATCACGCATTAAAAAGTAAAAAGTGTATTTTGATTAAGACTTCACAATACTGGGGGAGAAAATAACCTGGCATTTTGTTTCTCTGCGATGCTTTATATACTGCCACATGAAAAAATACAGGCAATTTTCAGCAGATGACTTGAATACCTCTATTGGGAAATAATTAATATTTCCAGAAAGATTGGGGTAATTAAAAATAATACTTATTTTAAGAATAAATAATATTTTAGGAATTAATGATTTTGGAAACATTGAAAAAAAAAGTCTGTTCACACTTGCAAGAACCTCTTCTAATACGAATAAAGTATTTTCCTCTTGAGTTTTCATAGGCCACATTTCCATTTTAAATTACTACAAAATATTTTATTGTGATTATTATTCAATAAAAACATTTTAAAAAGTTAAATATTAATCTAAAATATATTCTATTAAAATATTAGTTTTAATAAAAATGTTAAAATATAATTTGATAAAAAATAATTTTATAGTACTGTTAAATTACAATACTAATATTTACACACTTTTTCATTTTTAAATATTAAACCATCCAGCTTTTATTTTGTCAGATTGTTGGCTAATAAATATATGTGCAGCCTGTTTCAGAGTGAAATGCAGCACTGTGTTCAGTTACACGTGTGCAGATCATGATATGGTGTTTTAGCGTCTCAGAGTGACTTTATTCACAGTAATTGAACCAAGTGACCCTGGGACACTGAAAGACTGTATCTTCATGAGCTGCACACGTGTAAATGAACACAGTACCACATTTAACTCTTAACCGATATTGATTTTATTTCAATATATCGTGCAGCCCTAATTTTGTTTTCATGTTGACTTTGTAATGATTTTCTCCCTAATTAAATGGGGTATGAATGTATACATTTAGAAAAATGACGTGAACATCTGCCTCTCGGTTACAAAAACAGCAACACTTTGGCAAGACTTTAGTAAGACCTTGAAGTTTGTTCCACTCTTGCTCAAAATAGGATTATTTCATAGAAATAACACCAAACAAATCAGAATATGCAGTTTTGCCCAAGTATATTTCATTTTCTTGCTACTAAGTGTCTCAGTGACTAGATCTTCCTCAATGTGCCAATTTTTGCAGCCTGGTACCTTAAAAACAACTTTGTTTCCACTGATACAAAACCTTTGGAAAGTCAAGCAGTCAGAATCAGAGCTGGTGAGTTCATCCAGCTCTGGGCATTGTTGTGTTCTGTGAACGGGCTGTAGGTGGTCTGTGGGTGTGCTGTCTGAGACTAGCTTTACACCTTCAGAAAATGATAAAGTCAGAACGTCTCCAAAGCAAGGGCGTCCTTTACACTATATGTGACTAGCTTTACACCTTCAGAAAATGATAAAGTCAGAACGTCTCCAAAGCAAGGGCGTCCTTTACACTATATGTGACTAGCTTTACACCTTCAGAAAATGATAAAGTCAGAACGTCTCCAAAGCAAGGGCGTCCTTTACACTTGCAGAGCCTCTTTGAGGAAGTGCAATGTTATAGAGCAGCTGACACCCTTTCCCCAGCATCCGTGGTTCTTTTATAAGTGAACCTCTTGTAGAAATGTTTCAGTGAAGGATGGCATCTCTCCAGTTCCGCATTAAAGCCGACAAGACAGAAAAGAGGTTATAAAATGATAAACACAGAAGATAAAAAGTAAATGCTCACTCATTCTAACAGCTCCCCACGGACTATATAATTGCTTCTCTCAGAAGAGTCTCAACAGACAGCTCTCAAACCCTCAGTGTCCAAACACCTGAGCAGGTAGAGCATCTGTGTTTATTGCAGTTCACATTTACTATAGACACTATACTGTAGTTTCTGCCAAAAAATTACTGTTACTATACAAAAAGAACATTAACACAAAATACTGTTATAAAATGTATAATGTAAAATGTAACTTTAAAAAATTTAAACATGTAACTTTAAAAAACGTATCACAGTTTTGACAAAAATATTAAGCAGCATTACGGTTTTCAAAATAGACAATAATAAAAATGAAATTCTAGAGTACCAAATCAGCACATTAGAATGATTTCTGAAGGATCATGTGACACTGAAGACTGGAGTAAATATGCTGAAAATAAATCTTTCAAAAACATGAAAAATAACACTGTTGCATTTGCACAATTCTTAAGCTTCAAGACCATGTTCAAATTCACAGAATATTTTAATGTCTAAATTCATCATGATGTTTGTTTAACGCTGGCGTGTTTTTCACTACACATATTAAATGTTTTCACTGGCAGAATTTGCTTATCTCATCACCTTTGTCACTGCACTCCTGGGCCAAATATGCAAAATGCTACTCAGGGCCAAGGAACTGTCTAGTTTCATGCAAAAAAAATGTCCTTTCAAAGAGTGAAATACACCCGGCATTCTCCGTTGGGCAGCAACAAACTCTTTGCTGTAATTTGGTATGCAGCTGATTTTTAAGGACAGAAGGCTAGAGAAAGGCTAGAGGAAACGAAAGAATGAGAATGAAAAAATAGATTTTTTTTATTCTGAGAGGTTCCCCACTCCGCTTGACTATAATCTCCTTAGCCTTTGTGTATTGTTCAGCAGCGACTGTCAGAGCCAATACGATAACCCCAATATGCAATGGTGCTAAGAATTACCATGTTCACCATGAAACGTTTGCAACAATTACTACAGTAATATGCAAGACTCAGTTGAAACTTTAGAATAATTCATAAACAAAATAACACAAGCTAAAACTACTTTAAGCTAAAAAGGAACAGTTCACTCAAAAATGAACATTTTCTAAAACTAGCAATAAACAAAATCATCAAGTTGTTTTAACTTTAAACCATTACTTCTGGCCAAAACACAAGTCCATAATCCATAATAAAGCTTCCTCCAGTGAAAAAGTCCATCTCATGTTGTCCTCTCACATCAAAATATTTAAAACCAACATATTTGTTTAGGACTGTTTTCGCTTGTAAACTGTGTTTGATCGGTGTATATTTCTCTTCTGATTTTTCACTGGAGAAAGCAATATTATATATTGAGGAGTCTGACTCATATTTTAGCCGGATACAATGGTTTTCAGTTAAAAACATCTTAACAATTGGTATTTTTAATACAAACTCACAGATTTTCGCTTCACAAGATGCTAATTGATGGATCATGTGAATTACTTGTGGATTATTGTGATGTTTGTATCAGCTGTTTGGAGGGTGAGTACATTTTCAGCAAATTTTTATTTTTGGGTGAACTTTCCCTTTAAGTGTTTTGAGACATTAATATTTTAACTAATACTGATAAAAGTACTCTATTTTACCAGCTCTCCAATTACCCTAAATGCCCCTTATCATTTATACCAATTTGCTACTACTTTTAACAATTCAATCATATTTAAACTCCGCTATGCTTTTATCAAAAGTGACTCAAAGCACAAGCTACACATTTTATCAGTTCAACCATGCATCAGACTCAAACCCATGACCTTGGAGTTGCTAAAACCATGCACTACTGTTTAAGCTACAGGAGCGCTAGACAAACGACACAGACAGCCAATACCAGAACGCATTTAAAAGCCACTATCTGCAGTCGTAATGAGATTCTGATGGTCGCAGAGCTGTACTGCACATCCCAGAGGATCTCAGACAGATAAGGCTATTGATCTAGACACAAATAGTACAGAGCAAGAGATACGGGTTGATGATGGAGCACAGTGCACGCAGATGCCACTTCTGTGCACATGCAGTTCCCATAAGGACCAGAATTTCCCAGAATGAAAGCTTGCATTGTTGAGCTAATACACTGCGCTGGTAATAACATGATATGACAGCAGGATACTGAAACTAATAAAGTATTCATCATAAAAAGAGACGTGTGATGAGTGATTGTCGCAGACACTATAAAAGTGTGTTAACAATAAATAAATTATTTGGACAAAGCAGAAGATATGAGTCTGTTAAGCTAACATCTTCAGTCACAGACAGGTTCTGTAAAATGATTTAGTTTGATGTTGGCAAGATGGCTAAGGAGGAGCTGATAGGTGGGGTCGTATACCATTACTGTAACCATGGCAGTGGAACAGATGGGTCAGGACAGGAAGCGCATGCGGCGTGGGGCGGGAGGGCGTGTCACAGACTGGGAATCATAAGACATGGTGTCATAAATCCATAAATTCTGCATTATCACATGCAGGTGAAGAGATAAGTGCTATTACTATTGATATTCAATTACAAAGACAAACAGATGCTAAATACACGCTAATGTCTTCCAAAAAACACAGTATTGCAGAAATTATATAAAAATACTTTTAGTAATACAGTATTTTCAACAATGATGCATTAAAATAATTGTATTAAATTGTCAAAAGTGCCAGTTAAGATGCTTAATGTTACAAAATATTTATATTTCAAAATAAACAATGTTCTTTCTATTCAAATAATTATTTTCAGAAAATTTTGATTTAAAAAATATTGAAGCGGAACTGAAAATCCTGAAAATGCTCTTTTCTCACACAGTGAATAACAACTTCCCACAAAAAAAAAACAGATTATTTTTGTACTATTTTGGGATTTTTTTTCAATCTTGTTATACAATTTTTAAAAGGCTGTTCATTTTTGACCAGGAATTCAGATCAAAGAATTTTCATGCACAGCACATAATGAGAGATTTACAAGCAATTTTTAAAAGGCTGTTCATTTTTGACCAGGAATTAGATAAAGAATTTTCAGCACAGCACAAGGGATATTGAATCCCATGATGTATGCAAATTATAAACGACTAACAAAAAAATACAGTTTACTCTGATCATGTGCAACGTCCCACCAGATCTACTGAGAAAAACAGCAAAAGATGTTCAGTTTTACTTTCTTTTTTTATTTATGAATACTACAGTATGACTCTAGTCCCCTGATACATGCAAATTGTAAACAGCGAAAAAAGAGCCAGTTTTCTGCTCATACCGTGCGCATAATTTTCAGCATCCCCCCAGATCGACGGATAACTTTGATCATATTTTACCATCTAGGTTTTTGTGCTTCAAAGGAAAACGCTGTGTGTTGTGATGTCACCGTGACATTGAACCATGTCTGAGCGTCTCGGAGAAATGCAGGAGATGAATGAAAATATGAAGTGCTCACTGCTTTTATTGGAAGACTGATGAGAGCGAGAGGAACAAGGGCCCTTCATCAGCCAGGCTGGCAGCCATTTACCTACAGATGTCCCCCTCAGAGAGAGAGAGAATGAGAATGACACAGCCACAGTGTTTCCCATGGATTCCTGCTTGTGTTTTATTGTGGTTTATTGCTTTTTACAAATGTCAGGCATCTTAATTAATGTCCTGACTGAAATATTAATGCTCGCTGCAGATACATCATTAATATTCATCCAAAGGCAGCCCAAATTCATGTTAATATTTCACGTGTTACCACAGATTTAACACGATAAAGTGTGTACTTGAGTGTGCATGCTGGTGTTATAAAAACATACAGCCGCTGAGGCTGTTTAATGAATACATTATACAAAGGAAATGCAATCATCACTGCCTAAAAACAAGGGAACATGAAGTGCCCTTAGGAATACTCAACATGTTCAGCTGTCTATATTTGGAATGAGATTTATATGTGAACGCATGTGTGAATGTGCATGTGTGAATCATTTGACCGTCCTGGCAACATTTCTGAATGATAATAAACAGAGAAAGAGAACTTGACAAGCACAAGGAGAACTGAAGATATGCATGTATACTGTTTATCCATCTCTATCCCTCTCTATAAAGATGGATCGATAAAACGACAGATAAATGAACAATAGTTAGAACGACAGACAGACAGAATGATAGATAAAATGATAAAATGATGGAACAATAGAACGATAGATAGATAGATAGATAGAACGATAGATAGAAAGACATATAGATAGATAGATAGAAAGAATGATAGATAGAAAGATAGATAGATAGATAGATAGATGACAGATAGATAGATAGATAGATAGATAGATAGATAGATAGATAGATAGATAGATAGATAGACATAGATGGATAGGTAGAATGACAGATAGAACGATAGAATGAACGATAGATAGATGGATAGGTAGAATGACAGATAGAATGACAGAACGATAGAATGATAGATAGAACGATAGAATGATAGATAGAAGGATAGAACGATAGATAGAGTGATAGAATGATAGATAGAGTGATAGAATGATAGAACAATAGATAGATAGATAGAACGAAAGAACGACAGATAGAATGACAGATAGAACGATAGATAGATAGACAGACAGACAGATGGATAGGTAGAATGACAGATAGAATGATAGAAAGAACGATAGAACGATAGATAGATAGATGGATAGGTAGAATGACAGATAGAATGATAGAACGATAGATAGAAGGATAGAACGATAGATAGAGCGATAGAATGATAGAACGATAGATAGATAGATAGATAGATAGATAGATAGATAGATAGATAGATAGATATAATGTACAGTATGAAAGTGTATATTTACTGAATTTATTGGATTATTTACTTTATTAGCAGCGACTGGTATGGTATGGATATATCATTGAATTTTTCCAATTGAAACCGAAAACTCTTACACCGGCATAAAAAAATAGTACATCTGTACCTGTATCTCCTTTTTACTGTACATTTTTAAAACAGTACAGATTTATGCTTCTCATATCAGTAACAGCCAAAATTCCTATACCACTGCATCCCTGGACGGATCTTCCAAAGCAATTGCGGATTAGGATTTGATTCCAAGGTATTCTGAACTCCAGTGTCAGAGGTGATAGAAGGGGATAAAAGAAAATGAGAAATAGAAGATGAAAGCTTATTTGCAGAGCACTTTGCTCTGTCTCTCTCTCCCTGTCTGTCTCACCGCTTCCCCTCAACATGTCAGAAAGAGCCGTGGCCTATCACCATGGAGACAGACAGCTGTTACAGGTAGGGCAGAGGGGTGGGGCAGTGACATGCTTTCTCCTTTTCTTTCCAGAGATGATCTTACACCACACCGCCTCCCTCTTTCAGCTCCACAACCTCTCTCTGCACCTCTCAAAAGCACAATACACCAACTAAATCACACTGAAACAGGTGCACACAATCAATAATCATCATCCACCTGATTTCACACAATTCACAGATTGAATCCACCTTATTCAGCTAAACGGCATGAGTGCACATGCATACAAAGTCAGCGAAACAAAAATCAGCATATTAAAAAGAAGCCCATCGTGCAGTAATGAAACCCCAGTGTTCGAAAAGCACACTCTCTGCAAATGTGTGTCCGCCGAACTCTGGCTTTCTCTCAAAACTGAGGCAGTAGTAGTACTAGAGATGACATACGGATGCTGATGTCAGGATACCTGTCAGGAGTTTTTCTCTGCAATGTTAGTGTGCTGTGCTGCAATTCGGTCAGCGTTTGGTGGTGGTGCTGCAGAGTGCATGTGCTTCGGCTTTTGTGTGTGTGTGTGTAAAGTAAAAAGAAAAATTGAGCTGCAGTCAAATCCATCAGGTCAGATGTGACAGATAGTTCATAACTCAGTCCCGAGGGTTTTTTAAGTGGTGTGTGTGTGTGTTCAGAGTTGGCTTTGTACTCACCATAAGCAGGCAGACGGCAGATTCGGGCATCAGTTGCACAGCCATGATGTCTTTACCACAAACAAATGTTTAGGTAACGTTAAAGTAGTGTGTTGAAACCTTAAAGGCAACCGTTGCGCTCTACAACACCTCCAAAATTGTCCAGGCAACGTTCAGTTAACGCTTAAGTAACGTATCATCTACTCTTTCACAGGACACTGTACGATAGTTTCCTGCTCCCGTACTCGCTTCCCTTCCGTTCAGAAATCCCAAAGCACTGTTCAAGCTCCGTCCTTGATCCAAATGAAATGTCTCTTCTTTGATCTCCAACAGCCTGTTAGACTCCCTCCTCCCTGAGGACGGAGAGCTGGGACGGACACACACATGCACACACTCGCACACACATACGGTCCAAGAGGAGGCAGAGACTGCCGTTTCAAATGACCAAGCAGCACTGCAGACACACACGTGCTCTCACGTTCACAAATACGACTGATACAACCAAACACGGCGCTAGGAGAAAGAGAGAGAGAGTGGGAGAGAGTGAGAGAGAGAGAGAGAATGCATGCACACCCATCAATAAACACAGAAATCATATCAAGTACAACGAGGCCACTTAGGATATGAGCAAACACACAGACACACTTTACTCTAAATGAATTGATTTGCATGTGCCAATAGACAGCTTCTAGCATCACTTTGTCTAAATGAAAAGAGAAAATGAATAATGCAGTATTACTATTATTCATACTTAATGTAAAGGATTTGAACAAACCTTTAACCATACATATTTAAAATCAGTATGTAATCATATTATTTGTTCTTCAGGCATGAGATACCTCAAATCGTGGTGTAGTACTTTTCTAAGCGATCAGACTTGACTGGAAACTCATAAACCCCCTGCAGTTCCTTCACACACCCAGTTTTGGAAACCTTGGCGTAATATTTAATGCACTTCATGTTGTTGATAACAACAAATGGAAAATATTTTCTTACTTTTTGTATTTTTATATCAATATGGTACAAGTTATTTAAATCAATGTGAAAAACGAGATAGGTCAAAAGTAGTGCTGTCAAATGATTAATCGCGATTAATCGCATGCAAAATAAAAGTTTTTGCTTACATAATATATATGTGTGTACTGTGTATATTTATTATGTATATATAAATACACACATGCATGTATATATTTAAAAAAAATATGTTATGTTTATATTTTTAATATATTTATATATAATATAAATTATATGAATATAAATATATACATGGAAATATTTTCAAAATATATACTGTATGTGTGTGTGTGTGTATTTATATATACATAATAAATATACACAGTACACACACATATATTATGTAAACAAAAACTTTTATTTTGGATGCGATTAATCGTTTGACAGCACTAGAAGTAATCAAAAAGTAGTCTGATTATATTACCTAAAATGCATAATGTAATGGATTACATTATTTTTGTCATGTAATTTGGAATCAGTAACGGATTGCAATTTGCAAGTAATCTACCCAGCTCTGTATATATAAATATATATATATATACATTCTGCTGTAAGCAACTACCTACCTACCACCCACAACACCTTAGCAAATGCACAGCAACATGCTTTAAAAACCATCAGAACACCTAAGTAAATGAATAGCAACACCCTGGTAACCACTCACTATAACCACTCACAAAACACTATAGCACCATGGCAATAACTTTTACACAGGAAAGAATAACTCATGTATTCTTCTTTAATTAGCAGAAAAATTACCCAGAAAAACCTAGTAACTGCATAGCGACAAGCTAAAAATCCATGAGAATATCTTAGCTAGTGCAAAGCAACAACCTGGCAACCATCCACAACACCCTTTGCTGTCATCTGACACTCAATATTTATAAACACTGATAATTTAATATAAAACGAATAAGCAAAATTAAAAATTAAGCAGCTACAAAAATTGTAATAAACCAAATAAATTTGTACATTTTACTGTTGTGGTGCCTTAACCCACTTATAGAATTAATATTTAATGTTTTATATTTATTTGACAAAACAGTATAGAATATATATATATATATATTTTTTTTTTATTATTATTATTTTTTTATTGACATCTTTGCAACCACCACTCACGTTCTCTTTAGAAAACAAAGATCCCGTTCTAATCTGCGCTTTTGTTCTGGGTGCAAAGAATGAATGAATGTGTAAGGGATTAAAAAAGAAAAAAGAAAGAGAAAGCAATAGTGAGAGGAGTCTCAGGGGACCTAACATACTTTCCCCAAACATATGATTAGATACAGCGACTCTCCCTCTCTTTTTCTCACATACACACAATCCACAAGGTGAGAAGGCTGCACTTTCCTTTTTTTAGATTCTACTTCTTCTTACAAGATCTCGTCCCATGTGACACTACCTCAGTAAGGGTTAAAAGCACTATCCCTTTGAAGAGATTTTCTTTCTGTAGTTTTACTGAAGCTCACACACCTGGGTCTCTCTCTCTCTCTCTCTCTCTCTCTCCATGCACACACACTGTTTCTCCTTGGCTGGTTCTTCCAACCCACACAGGACTAATTAGCCCTCCAGAGCAGCAGTGGACTAACAAAGATAAATGAAGTCACACTCGCGGTCTGACTGACTGACTCGAGACAGTGGGGTGGGGGGCGTCTGGGGTGTGGCAGAGGGTCTGCGTTGCCATGACAGAATCAAAACATTATTCCTTTTGCTATAGCTCTGCCAATCAAAAACTGTCAGTCCAAACAATACGTGCTGAGGTTTAATTCATGAATGTGGTCAAGACACGCTCTGGTTTCTGTCTGCTTCAGTTAATAGGAACAGACTGTGAAGAATAAAATTAGCTTTGATCTTTTGAAATAAAACCACTCAATGCATAACCTAGTACCAGTCTAGTCCAAAAACAAAATTTAAACTAGGCCTATATTCTAAGATATTTATGTCTCCACACTTTTAGAAATTTCAAACTCATCCTTCTATTTTGTGCAGTAAGCAATATATTATAAGACCTCCGTTTTGTACAGTCCATGCTGTATTGTCTATAAAGTCATATAAAAAAAAGATTAATGTACACTACCATTGAAGTTTGGGGTCAGTAAGATGTTTGAAATTTTTCAAAAAGCCGCTTATGCTCACCAAGTCTGCATTTGATTACAAATACAGTAAAAGCAGTAATATTGTAAAATAATACCACAATTTAAAATAACTGTTTTCTATTTTAATATATTTGAAAATGTAATTTATTCCTGTGATGATAAAGCTGATGAAGCATCATTACTCCATTCTTCAGTGTCACATGATCCTTCAGAAATCATTCTTATATGCTGAATTGCTGCTCATATTATTATGAATGTTGAAAACAGCTGTTTAAGATTCTTTAAATGAATAAAAAAAGTTCAAACTAGAAAACTTTAGTAGCATTATAAATGTCTTTACTGTCACTTTGGATCAATTTCATGCATCCTCGCTAAATAAAAGTATTAATTTCTTAAAGGGGTCATATGATGTTGCTAAAAAGAACATTATTTTGTGTAATGCAATGTGTTTATGTGGTTTAAGGTTAAAAAAACACATTATTTTCCACATACTGTACATTATTGTTGCTCCTCTATGCTCCACCTTTCTGAAATGCATCGATTTTTACAAAGCTCATCGTTCTGAGAAGTGAGGTGTGCTCTGATTGGCCAGCTAGCCAGTGCGTTGTGATTGGCCGAATACCTCAAGCGTGTGACAGAAATGTTACGCCCTTACCGTATTGTGATGCCGTGTCCCGGCGCGACGACACAAAAACAATAAAACCCATTATAAATGAGGCATTTGTTGTGTCCAGTGGGGACATAATTACTGATTATAATGACTTATACTGACTTTTTACGCGTCGCGTTGCATCGCGCCACGTAAACATTACCATGTCTGCATTTGTGATCGGAGAAAAGACAAACAACAAGCACTACTCTACACAGCTCAAAACTCACGTTTGAATAGTCAGTGGCAAATTCTTTAAATAAGAAAACATACTTACAGGCTGTGAGTCAGAAGCGTCAGACTGTCCTTGCAAAGTTGGTATTGCCCTACTTTATAGAAAGAGCGTTTGTGCACAGCTGGCATTGTAGGCTACTCTCCCAGGTACAGGAAATAGTCCTCCGTAAAATGCACTGCACACACTCTAATATTTGCGTTGAACTGTTCTGGAACAGTGTTGTAAATACAACTTAACCACTGATTTCTAGTTGTTTCATCTTTTGGAAGCCCAAACAAAGTACTTTCGCTTTCACAACGAAACACAGCGTCTCCACGACATGGCGCCGGCGGCAGCAACAATACTACAGCGAGAATAAAAATCACACCCTCTTTCTTTGCGTATACATTTGGGCAGTGTTATGCAAATCTTCACACACAGTGACATAGACATGTGGAGGCGTGTTTAAATGAGCCGTTTTAGGAGGGCGTGGACGAGTCTTACTCTTAACTTTTATAAAGAAGAGAATCTCTTTGGGTTTAAGACTTTAGTCTTTGCAACTTTTGGGATCTTATCTATGCACGAATAGCTTGTAACACTCCAAAGAGAAAGGAAAACTTGAAATCGCATTATATGACCCTTTAAAAAAAAAAAAGATCTTACTGACCCCAAAATTTTGAATGGTTGTGAACATGTATCTCCTAACAAACAAAGACTGCATGTTTAAAAATGATCATGAGCTAAACGGGCCACTTACTGGGTTAGTTCAGGTAAGAGCTATCCTGTTGAAGACCGCTGGGAATGTTCCGTCCTTTCACCTCCATCGCTCCTCTCAGTGGGGGTTTTAAATGTCAGAAGAAGAAAAGATCTGAAATCGCAACCGGAAGAGGGCAAAGGCCAATCTTGATACGCTTGAAGTCAAAGCCTGCTGCAGTTTTAAACTGTCTGGAAAATAAACAAGATGCGTCACATACATGAGTGGAAAAGGTCTCATTTCCATAAACGATTCAGCGCCTATAAATGAGTTTTGGCATCTGATATCACCGTTTAGACTATAGCTACAGTCACCAAAGACAGCTCAGACTGTGCTTTTACGTTTTACTAATTATTTTAAGTGAATAAATAAATAATACAGCATAATGCACATCAGCTGTTGGTAAAATAATTTGCATATGTAAAAATATTCTGTGACACATAGGACTTGCTCTGCAACAAATCTCACCACAAAGCCAATAAATAACTTAAATTCAACTATATACTTAAATTAAATTAAATCAAATGAAACCTGCTGAGAATATAAAGTATCTCTTGGGATCTGTGAAGACTACAAGTGGGAGAAAAATCAATACGGTCTTGTACTGCAATAAGATTTTATCAGGATACCGAATCAATACACAGACGCCAGGTATTGATTTTAATTATTATTTTTGATTTGCAATTTTGTTTTTTTTGTTTTTTGTCATTAACATAACGCAAAGCTGTTAGATATGCCAATTAGATAAGTGAATTGTTTCACACGTTGCCAAATGTGTCATACTGTGTCATACAAAAATAAAAAGATTAATTAATGGAAATGCATTGCAGTATATATGATGTACAGTATTGCAATAGAATACATTCTATTCATCATAATGTTCTCACAAGCTATTGAGTGTCAGCTGTGAGAAAAGAACATTTAGAGGTCTATCATGCAGCCATTTGTAGCCAGATCTGTATTGATCTTGTCACTGGACAAATAAATCATTCACACCTGGCCACATTACTCCATGCTGATACAGGATTTGCATGCTTGAATTGTTATATATATATATATGTTACTTATTGAGGTATGCATAATAATTTGGAGACTAATCCATCATCAACTGATGAATGAATTATTAATGCGTCACCACGTAAGAAACAGCTCAATACTTTTTTTTTTCTGGTTTTCCAGGCACAAACTGTGAGGAGGTTGGGCATACTTATGTAAAATGTCTCATGTTTTTACTCTCTCCATGCCTTGAAAAAAATACTGAAAGTCCAAAAATCACTTTTAACACAGTAGAGTGATAGAGGAAAGAACCCTGTGCCAGAGTGATTTGCTTTCTGTGCCCTATTGATTTAATAAAGCATGCAGCGCTCAACAAAGAATTCAATAATAATAGCACACAATAAAGTTGAATTGCATCTCAAAGTGCTTGTATTTTGAGTGGCTGCTGAAGGACATGCTTTTCAAAACTCTATCTGTGCAAAGTGAAGCAGCAGAATGTTCTTGCATTCAATAAAGCTCATCTTAAACAGCAAATACTGCATGACCTTATCCTCAGAATACAGGATTTTTTTATAATGATTAACTACAGTATTTAACCTCAAATCAGACTGATTGTCTTGTAATACAAGAATTGTATAATTGATAGTCTTTCAATACAGATGGGCAGAGTTTAGACACAACTCCATCAGGAAATGAAAAAAAGCCTGCTTTGAGAGTGCATTTTTGTTACAATTTTGTTGCATTTTGCTAGCAAAATCGATTGGAATTTGATCTTGATCTACTGTATTATTCTCTAGACTAGAGGACAGACAAACTGGAAGCAATGTTTTAAAACAGATCAACAGTGCCCTCTGCTGGAGTTGGATAAATCACATCTCACAACTGCATTGTGCAGTGAGCGGGAAGGCAAATCTCTTAATTCACATAAAGCTAAGCAGTAAAGAAAACATGCATATTTGCACATACTGGCGCTGACAACTATAAGCAGTAAAAATGTTTCTGTAAAAGGGTTGGATGTACTATGACAAAATACAGTACTGTAATTTCCAGAATGCCATTCTTTCTGTTCCTATCCTTAAAGAGCAGAGGAAGTAAGCTACAAAACGCATTATACAAGTTGACACACTATCGATTCACAATGTATTTGAATAGTTCCAATAACCAAATGTTGGTTTGCAAAATCCCGTTAAACCCTCAGTTATTTGGCATTTATGACAGTGTAAGTCATTCATATTTAGCTCATACTGCTATTGATAGTTAATAACCAAATGTCAAAAAAAACTGTGTATACAACAAATATTTTACGCATGTAACTTTAGAGACGGTCCCTAAAGTATGCGAATATCGAACGTTACGTATGTAACATGAAAGTTGACCATAGATGAACAGTTTACAGTGTGTTATGACTGTAAGTCATTCTGTAAATGTATTGAGCTTTAAATTATGGCATATTTTGCATTTGACCCATTCGGTAGTGAAAAAAATAGAATTCAACAAATGATTTACAGTTTAAACAAATATCATGTAAAAGGTGTGCATTATAGTTGACACCTAAACTTGTTTTTATGACTTAAGTCATTCTGCTCATATGCTTTGAAGTTAGAAAAGTGTATACAATATCGTGACAGAGACGGTCCCTAAATATGCAATATCGAACGTAGTCAAGCCAACGTTAGCCATAAACAACACAAAACCATCTCTAAACTACTTCTAGTTCACGTGACATAACACTAGTTAGATAAACCACTGTACTGAAAGATGACCATATTCACGTACAATATTATTAGACTTCAAAAACGCCTTGCTACCACCTATAAAATATACATAAATAAATAAATAACTAACATGGTAACTCTGTGTTTTCGTGAACTGAAGAATGTTTTACCTTGAGGTACTGATTCATTCTCAAGTTGCACGTGCAGTGTCGAACGTAATAAAGACGTCTTTATCAAATTGATTAAAAAAAAAAGGTTTTGTTTCAGTGGATTGTAGGTAAATATTTACTCAACTCGGCTCAATTTTTGTTTCCAGTGCTTTGTTATCTGCGTCTATCGCGCTTCGCGGAGTGAAAATCGCTCCAAATAGCTCGAGCTCGTGAGGCGTCCGATTCTGAATCAGAGCCAGAAGCGCGAACCGATTCATTGAAAAGAACTGACTCAGAGTCCAGATTCACAGACATAGCTACATGAGGTGAGTCATTTCAGTGAAAATTTAACGTTTTGGAGTTTGTGAACGAAATTACAGCTACACTGTACAAATGAGCAACTCTAGCATCAATAACGTGACAATTTGTAGCGACACTACTGCCCAACACTGATGTTCTAAAACGAGTACATAATAGTTACTTTCAAAGTCACTTTCACCTAGACGTCAGTGACCATACTAAACTGGATTAGGTCGTCATCCCATCAGGTGAGTGTCTGAATCACGCTGTGTTTTTAACCAGAATATTTAGGTTATATATAAGACACACTTAAGAGTTAATAATGATTCTGTCACATGTAGGCTTACAGAAAGAAAATGTGAAAAGATGACAAACTTGGATTGGAAGAGGTGCATGGACAATAATATAATAGGCCTATACATTTAAACCTACATGACTTCTTTAGATACAAAGCTTTCCAGCAGATTTATTCATTCATAAAAACATTAAGCTAATCTGCATGCAGTAGGCTGTGTGTGTGTGTGTGTGTGTGTGTGAAGTAAACTTGCAGTCTCTCAGCAGCATTGGGAAGCTGCAGTCAGTACCTATAAGAGGCTTTCCTACAGCAATCCCCTGCAACTGTCACAAGCACTCTGTCACTTACAGATGAGACTTTTCATCAGACCCTTAGCAACTCTGTCTCCTTGTTGATGTTAATGAGGTTGTTTGGTTTGGCTATGCTTGTGAGGGCCAAACATGCTCACTTATATTATATTATTTGTCCTAACTACTTACAAAATGCTCATAAATTGGCCAAATCATGTTAATATTTAAATCAAATAATGTGTACAGGTTTCTGCGAGGGTTAGGCTAGGTCATATTTTTTTGTCTTGGTTTCCAGTGAAAACATTTACCTATGAGGTAAGAAAAATTCATTTATTTTAAGTAGTTGACAATTCTGTCATTATTTGCTCATCCTCATGCCGTTCCAAACCTGTGATTTTCTTTTTTCTGTGGGACAGAAGGAATATTCTATAGATATTTTTTATATTTCTTACCTTTTTATAATCTGAAGAACCTTCTTGTGCCACAAAGAACCTTTTGTGAAACAGAAAGGTTCTTCAGATGTTAAAGGTTCTTTATGGAACCATTTAGACAAAAAAAGGCTCTTCTATGGCATTGTGAAGCACCTTTATTTTTAAGAGTGTATAATTTCAGAAGACTTATAATATAGCGCACAAAGTCAAGAATACATTTATGGTGCGTTTTTGTCATTTTTGACATTTCACTTTCACTACATGAAAAGTGTCCAGGATATTCTTCAAAAATTTGTGTTCCATAGAAGAAATAGTCAAATGTGGAGTGGATCATAATAATAATAAACATAAACATTAACAATAATAATGATACTGCAACAATAGCCTACTGATAAATTGTATTTTTCCCAGTGTACATAGCAATCAAAGTAAATTATGTTTATTTGTTTTTAAAATGACAAAATGTACAGTATGAATACACAGAATGAATACACAGTTCATCAGTTTCCACGAATACACACTCCTGTTGGAGGTTTGCCAGATGGTGGCAGTGTAGGAACAATTGCCTTCCTTACATAAGTCTTTTAATTCTTCCTGCTTAATGATGGGGAGACTCAAACATACGTCAAGGGGATTTGAATACCTGGCTGACCTGTTGACAACGTAACATCCTACGACATAAACACCTATTTGTGTACCCATAACCCCTTTCTCCTCTCCCAAAACCTTCCCACGACATGCAGACATACACAAACCACACACCTTCAATCACAAGCTAATTGCCTTTTCCTCAAAATAAATAGGTCAACACAAGTGTCTGATGTAAGGAAGGACACTCGTTTACCTGTGCACACAAACAAGGGTGCATGTTTGTTCAAGCCACGGTTTTGCCAGAGCACTTCTTGCAGAGCGTCTGCGTGTAATTAGCCCGTCAAGAGCCGTTTTCTGTTGCTCCAACCTGAAACCTCTCCAGGGTTGAGCACACTCCATCAGTGCACCCTGGGATTTGACTTTGTTTGTGGGAAAGACGTTTCTAGGCTGTGTGTGCACATAGTGACAGAGGCGTATGCATGCATGCACACGCAAAAGAATGAGAATGACGCCCCAAATTAACTGTTAACACATATTTTAATTGTCACAAATGCATGCTTTTCATAGCTATACACAAAATCTCAAATGTGCACTGCAATGTTATAGTACCTTTGGAGAAACAAGAGGTGGGGCATGTAAAACCCATCCCTTGTCTTTTGCTCCATTAGTGAACACCATGCACCACAAGTTCCTCCCCCTGTTAAAGCACACACACAAACACACATGCACACTTAATGCTGCAATCCTCTTTGTGAAAGTGACGCGCTTCTGTCAGAAACAGAGCTTAGCTGAAGTGAAACAGGGAGAGAGAGAGAACCAGGCTCATTCAATTTCTGCTTGTCTGCCATCCGGTTAACTACTGTCTGAGGTTCTGTGATCTGGTTTTTCTTGCAGGTTGATCAGTGGGACTACGAAAAAGACATCCGACCAGATCTTAGAAGCTTCTCATTTTGGACATTTGAAATTTGGGATTGTCAGTTGCTGATTAAATCTCAACTTCATCTACAGGTAACCTGCTTTGCACTCGCACAACTCTACAACTTCGGCCTGTGGTTTGGAAGATGCTAATAGCTTATGCAAATTGGATACAAATCTAACTGAGGACTCCCATATCCAGCTCTTATTGATTTTGTATTCTTTTAAGCTTTGTGGAAGAGTTTGAATCCAAAGTAGAACCTGGTGTATGAGCAAACAGCTGTGACTGTGAGGTGGTCTCAGGTAAGGGGGGTGAGACAGCAATCAAGTGTTTTTGGGGGTTGGTCGGGCTCAAACAGAGCCACAGTGGAGGACGACCTGCTGGATTTCGCTGATATGGATGGGCACGGGTATGACTGCTATGCGGATGGGGACAGGGACAGCTACCAGATTGATTACCGGCGTATTGTGGGGGACATGGAGCCGGCCAGGCCACGGATGTCTTTACGAGATTCGGATCATCACTTTCATGGCCCGTTTACACACAATACATTACATGGGCACGGGCACGAGACGGCTGCCCAGCGCTACAGTGCTATCCGAATACAGGCGGGATATGAACCAGAGAGGTGAGAACATAGTGTAGGTCTACTTATTAAGAATGAATGAATGAGTTGGTTTATTTTTCTACAAGTATCTGATTTAACCATTCCAAGACAGTGTACATCATATTTGATCACATTCAATAAGGATGGACATATAAACACACAAATATACATTATGTCTAAGCCGATTATATATACCAGGGGTCATCAAACTTGATCCTGGAGGGCCGGTGTCCTGCAGAGTTTAGATCCAACTTGCCTCAACACACCTGCCTGGAAGTTTCAAGTATACCTAGTAAGACCTTGATTAGCTGCTTCAGGTGTGTTTAATTAGGGTTGGAGCTAAACTCTGCAGGGACACCGGCCCTCCAGGACCGAACTTGGTGACCCTTGATATATACAAATACAGTAGTCAACATTTGAAGTGGATCAAAAAAGTTCATCAAATTTGTCCTAAGACAAGAACGCATTTTGGTTTTAGGACAACATTGATGAAAGTTTTTTTTAATCTACTTCAAATGTTGACTAGTGTATATAGGTATTAAATATATTTCATTTATTTACAAATGAACTCGTACTGTATCAACTCAAAATTATGTCTATACCTGTTTTTATACAGTCTATGGTCTATACCCATTACACACACACATACACACACACACACACACACACACACACACACACACACACACACATACAATTACAATTATATATAAAGGTGAAAACAATGATGACCAACTAAATAATTATGATTAATAATGTATTTTGACCCATTAATAATTAATGCTGTTTTGGGAATAACTCATGTTGATTTTGGTCCCCTTTTGTGTATGTATGCGAGTCATTTCTTTATATTTTAAACTTGTGTTGTGTTGAAAATGTAGATGGAATAATAGAAAAATAACAGCTGTGAGTGAGTGGGTGAGAAGAAGGAGGGGGCGGCTCTGTTGTGTCTGTGTTGACCTCTGTTTTGTCCAGTCAAAACAAGTGAAGACAATGTATTATAGATCAGCTGTAAATACAGAATCAGCATAATGATATATTTATAAACAAATAAACATTTTATTTAAGCATTTAATCATCATTGAACAACTTTAAATTAATGAATTCATAGCAATGATACAATTTTGTAACAGTATATTTATTGTTTTATCATTTAGAACCTATCAGAAGTGTGTTAGTGCTGTCTTCATTTTAAATAAATGCCATTTGTTTGATATTTATTACCTAACATGGTGACATACAGGTGTCCAAATACTTTTTGGGTCCACTGTATATGCATCAATCACATTCCCAAATAACAGTTGGGAATGTCCACAGCAACAGCCTGTGATGTTGTTTTGACTCTCAGGATACAACACCTTTTCAGAAACCCCATGAGCTTTCAGCTGGATCTGGCATCACCGCTTATTACTTCATCCCAGCTTTGACACCGACACCTGCGGCACAGGTGCTTTTCTAAGGGTCAAGCAAGGGTCTCCCCTACGTCTGCGGTTGAAAATTCTGCCCTCAGAGGTTAACTAGTATTTATCTGCCTCAGAACTGCAGATCTTCAGCTTAGCTCAAGGACCATGTGACTCTGAGAATGTAAGATATGACCCGTCAATCTGTAGTGTGTCTGCATGCTCTTCAAAGCTCCGTACACATCTTCTGTGTTGTGCAGCATCTGAAATAAGCTCTGCTAACTGTGTCATGAGTCATGAAGCTCGTTGCTGTAAAACATTAAAATCTAGAGGGACTTTGTCAGTTTTCCACCACCACATCTTTTCTCTTTCCCATTAGTGTCGGCTCTCTCGACAGATGAGAAGAGAACTTTAACGAAGGATTACATCGATAGAGCACTCTTTAGGTCTAATCTGCAGTTTAGAGTATAATTCCCACTAGGAAAGAACAGCACGTCTGTGTATGTTGAGAGGGCAAGATTAAATGTCCATCAGGAATAGATTCAGCTGACGGCATAACCACTTATGGTGCATATATGTTAAACAAGGCTTAAATGGTTAAAGTGATTTTATTGAATGTATGTGCTATTAAATGCAGTGCAATTCTAGTGCAAAATGCATTACAAATCCCATGTTGCAATCAAGACTTCATTAATCAATGTATGATTTTGCAATTTGCAATGAATGATACAAACCACTGTAGTCCACTGAGTTGTACAAAAATGCAACACTCTCAGGGAATTAAGTAATTTTGTATGATATGTGTTTTGAAATTTAAAGGTGCCATAGAATGCATTGATACCATTTTAAATTGTTCTCTGTTATCTAGCTACATTGAAGGTATGTGGCTTAGGTAAGGGCAAAAATTCTCCAGAAACAGTTTTACATGTCCATTTACAACCTAAGGATTTCTCCCCAGAATGAAACGGTCTGTTATTGGCTTATTTGGAAGGGTCATGAATAATAATGTTGAGCTCTGCTCTGATTGGCTGTTTCACAGTGCGGCTCAATGTTGAGCTCTGTTCTGATTGGCTGTTTCACAGTGCGGCTCATTTCAGTAGCTCACAGGAAGGAAACAGGGAAAATATATATTTCAATACATTCTCGCGCAGTTATATCGTTGGGTAATTATACTGTAAATAAAATGCGGGCATCAGGGAGGCTATTAATATGCGGGGCATTGAAACTGATTTCAAATGCACGATCACTTTTTAGTTTCACTTTCGAGATTCGTGATCGCACGTACTCTGTTTATACTATGGAGCAGCAGTACTCACCACACATTTTACAAGATCAGATGCTTGTCAGTGGTGCTCAGAATCTGTAAACCATTCGCCATCATCCTCAGTCATCTCTCCTTACTCTGTTTATGTGGTAAGTGAAATCTTATGTACTGTAATGTAACAGGCTACTGCTAGCAAGGAGCTAACCATGTCCCTTTAGTGGCTCACGTTATTTTATTAGAACACATTATTTGCTTTCCGTGCCTTTCTGAATACGGACACCAACCCATCCCTGCACTTCACATCCCCTGCACAGCCTGGAACTTAACATTTATTTCCATGATCTGCCATTTTCGCTGTTGTCCTCGCTTGTTTCTTCACAATACCTGCAGAACTTCTGATGGTTCGGCTGGCGGCTGACCTAGAACATGGGCGAGTATATGCAAATGTTGGGGGCGTAACTATTAGTGATCCCGACTGTTACATCACAGTCGGTGTTATGTTCTGATTCGCCTATTTTTTAGTGATCTTTTTTATTCATGAGATTTACATAAGAAGGAGGAAACAATGGTGTTTGAGGCTCACTGTATGTCATTTCCATGTACAGAACTCTTATTATCCAACTATGCCAAGGTAAATAAAGTTTTCCATTCTATGGCACCTTTAAGTTTTTATGCTCAGAAAATATAACCACCTGAAGATCTGGCATTAAAAAACAAACTGGCATTTAGATGAAATATTATTTAATAATAATATTTTTGTCTTATCAATTTGTTTGTTCTTTTTTGATTTAAGTAAGTAAATAAATAAATAATAAATACATATGCATGCAAAAGTACAGACTTAATAGTAAATATAGAAATGAAAATTACCAAAATAAGATAAAATTAATTTGAGATCAAATTAAAAAATTAGCAAAATAATAATACAATAAACTATTACATCTCAACAACATATATTACATCCTTTAATAAAATTTATTAAAAGACAGCACAGGTTTCGCTTCAAATAACAGGTTACAGAAAATAAATAAATACATAAAGAGAAAAGAAAGAAAGAAAAAGGCTAGTTATCGCTGTTTATTACAGGTTTTCAGGTTTAGTTTTATAAATATTTATTGCATGTGTCCCAATTCGGCGTGTCGCAGGCCTGATTTTGCTCATAAAAAGTAGGCTACGAATTGAATTTGAACATGTTCAATTCAAAAACATGTTCTGTTCGTGAACGCATTTTTCAGATCGGTCTTGTCCATCTGAATCGTCGAAAAGATTCGACACAAAAGAACGATTTGTTTACTTCTGTCAGAGTTCGAGTTCTCAGGATACCTGTTTCAATGAAATCTCTCAGGTATTACGAACATCGTATGCGTTAAATCGTTAAAAGTGGCCTATGTAAACCCATATATATATAATGAATTCCTGACTCCCAGAACACGTGTAAAAACAGGTTTGGGGAGTGTTTAGCTCAACCTTTCCTGTTCCCTTTCCAAGCGTTAAACTAAGCGGGCATCATGTGACTTCAGTTCACACGGTTGACGGTCTCTGGACACACGGCTGCGCGTCTCACCATGAGTCCCTCCATCCATCCCTCAGCCTCCTCAGAACGCTGCTGTACGGGATGAGAGACTGCTGATCTCTAATGCACTTTAATACAGCCGTCATCATGTGAGATACTGTACATGACAGTGTATATTCAGCAGAAGGAAGTGTGTTCATAACACTGGTCCGAAAGAGAAAGTAACTCGAAACTGTAAGTGGACTTCCTCTTTGTTTTTCTATTTAACGCGCTTATAAACGTATAAGAATGAGCAGCAGGTTATCTGCCCAGAAAATTGTCTTTTTAAATACTTCTCATTTATTTCGCCTAACTATCAGGCATTGTTCCTGTATTTGCTTATATGTATTTAGCAGACGCCTTTATCCAACGAGTATATACATATGTGTGTGTGTGTGTGTGTGTATATGTGTATATATATATATATATATATATATACATATATATATATATATATATATATATATTACACTGCAGGACACTGTTGTTTTTTGGCATGTCATTTCATTATAACATGCAACATCAAATCAATCATTCTCTGTAAAGGTGTTTTAAAGTTGTTACATTAGTTTATAGGTACAACATTGTTTGTATGCACTGTCATACAGTACATTTTGTCTGTGGATGGTTGAAGTTGAAACCAAATTTCATGTTACAAACTCTTTTGTATGTTTGTAGCATGGCTGATTACCTTATCAGCGGTGGAACTGGGTACGTTCCAGAGGATGGACTCACTGCCCAGCAGCTCTTTGCCATCGGTGATGGTCTCACATACAAGTAAGTTAAGGATCATGTGCACAAAAACCTTTTCTAGATGCCCTGCCTTGTAATCGATAGACTGACATGGACAGCACAATCTCCCTGGCACACACACATGCACTCTAGGTAGGCATCTTTCTGGACATCTGTCAGTGAGATGGCTCTCAGCTCCATGGCAACCCTCTGTGCATCTCCATAGCAACGGGGAGCTCAAGTGCTCGGTCCCAGTACATGCAGCCCGTGTTTATGGGACAATGCAAAACCAGAGTGCATGTGTGGTCCCTTTTGTCCCTGCTTGCTCAACATGTGCTTTAGTATCAATTAGAAATGCAGAATGTTTTATGAACATAGTATGTTTTACACCAGTGCATTAAATGAGCTTGTGTTTGTGTGTGAATATGAACGTGTTTATGCTTTCCCAGCCTTATGAAAACTTGTTAGCAGAGCAGTGGTCTCTGCTTCTATTTTTGTCATGCTGGCTGGAGTGTTTAATCTGGTTTAATGGAGGTTTTATGAGCGTTAGGCCACATGGGGCGGGACACTGAACAGTGCCTTCTCACACATCCTCCTGAGACAGACAAATCCGGTCCCATTTTTCCTGTATCAAAACATTATCATGCTTTAAAGTGAGGGATATCATTTAACACTTTCTATTTGTAGCCCTGAAACAATAACAGTGCTTTTAAGTGAAGTTAGATTCTAACAACACTGATAACATGCTTTTGTATATCAAGTTTTGGGTACCACTTTAAATTCAGGGTCAGATTATTTAAAATTTTTACTCAGCAAGGAGGCATTAAATTGTCAAGTGACTAAACCTAAATCTCTTTTTTTTTTTTTTGCACACACTTTTGTAGTATAGTACCGCTGCATTAGAAAGAGGCTATGTGTTTGTGCGTGTGACATTGGTGACACGGTTAAGAACATTAACAGGACGTCTCAGTATGCCACATCTTAAGTAGATTATATAACTCCTCTTGACAGGACCAGAGACATGTACGCATGCAAGTTTATCATTTGTGGCTTCTTAAAGTATTAATGCTACAGGCAACCACACATTCATTTGCTGATGCAATTTTTTTAATGTTTTTGAAAGAAGTCTCTTATGCTCACCAAGGCTGCATTTGCATCAAAATACAAAAAAACTGAATTATTGTGAAATATTTTTACAATTTTAAATAACTGCTTTCTGTTTTAATATGTTTTAAAATGTAATTTATTCTTGTGATGCAAAGCTAAATTTTCAGCATCATTACTCCAGTCATCAGTGTCACATGATCTTTCGGAAATCATTCTAATATGCTAATTTGCTGCTCAAGAAACATTTATTATTATTGTCAGTGTTGACAGTGGTTGTTCTGCTTAATTTTGTGGAAACCATGATAATTTTTTTCTTTGATGAATAGAAAGTTCAAAAGAACAGCATTAATTTGAAATAGAAATCTTTTGTGACATTAAAAATGTCATTGATTAAAAGTAGTGTAATGCATCCTTACTGAATAAAAGTTTTTTTTTTTAAAGAAAATAAACTTTCAAATGGTAGTGTTTAGCAGTCGCATACATTGCTGTCATGTTTGCATAAACTAGCCATAATAATACCCGAAATTCTGAATCAAACTTGGTTTGTTTTATGCTTGCTTTAGTGGTTCTCCTGTTTTTGACACTGATTTGAGTGCGTGTTTAAGCATTTTGTAATTTTGATAATGTTCTGTTTCATAAATTGCTGATCTAACTCTGCCATCTGTCCTTCCTCATTCAGTGATTTCCTCATACTGCCTGGCTTTATTGACTTCACATCTGATGAAGTGGTGAGTACCAACATTTATCAGAGGTTATCAACAAATGGGTGGAACAGACCACAAAAGCTCTTGTATTAGTAAATAGTTTTAGTGCAGAGGATCATTTTTGATCACATGAATCAACTCAGATGCTAAGTTGATGGAAAAGGAGCTCTTTAACTATCAGTGAGGTGGAAGATCAGCAAAGGACTGTGTTTGTGTGGATGAGAGGTTAACATGGCTGTGTTAGCATCCACACAGTCCCTGGTGTTCTGGGCATGTTGTCACAAGCAGTGAAGCTCAGGTGTGTGTGTGTGTGAGACACAGAGAGAGAGACCAGGATGACACAAATATCAGTCCTCCTGGGACCACAACTTGAAACTAATTTTTAATTAAAGATGGAGCAAATTCTCTTTCCTGGGATAGATTATAAACCAATGATTTAGTTAAACAGGGAATCAGTTGAACTCAATAGGTACTATTTCAACTTATTTTGTTGAAAATCTCATATATGTTTTGGTTTAAGGTAGTCTATGAGTCTGTATGAGTCTTTTTTTCCAGTAGGGCAGATAGGTTAGCTTCCTGCTGATGTAAACGCAGGTACACAACAGTGTTTGTGATTTCTTTGAGCACTTCTGAGATTACGCCGAGCTGTGGTTAATGATGGGACACAGGTGTTAGAGAGAAAGAAGAAAAATAAGATGAAGTTAACTTGTGTGACTGAGTCAGTTATTTTATTAATATTTGTATATAATTATAGTATATATATATATATATATATATATATATATATATATATATATATATATATATATATATATATATACACACACATGCATGTATATATATTTAAGAACAATATGTTCTATATATAAATTATTTATATTTATTTATAATATTAATTATATATGCATATATATATATATATATATATATATATATATATATATATATATATATATATACACGTAAATATTTTTTTTAAAATATACATGCATGTGTGTATTCATATATGCATAATAAATATACACAGTACACACACATATTATGCAAACAAAAACTTTTATTTTGAAATATTTATCACGATTAATAATTTGACAGTACTAATTTACTAATATATTTTAATTACAGCCTTTATTTTTTTATTTTTTTCATTTATGTTTTAGTCATTTTGTTATGTGCTTTTGTCGTTTTGTTTTTTCTTTTAATATTTCTATTTAGATATATTTTATTATTTCATTCTTTTAATTAAAAGAATTAGAAATAGATTTAAAATAGAATTTTTTTGTAACATTATGAATGTCTTTACTGTCGTAATGCATTATATATCATTAAAGTATTTATTAATATTTTGAATTATCTTTGATTTTTATTTCTTTACATTTTTAAGTTTAAGTTTCTGTTTTTCATTTGATAATTTTACTTCAGCTTTATTTCAGTTAACAATTTGTCTTAGTGTTAGTTTTACTTAACAATAACAACACTGTTCTGTGTACTGTAATTGTTTTCTGTAAAGAAATCATTCATTTAAAAAAACTAGATTTTTTGTATTATTTTCCTACCCTTATGCTGTTCTAAACCTGTATGATTTTATGACAAAAGTCATTTTTACTTGCACCTAAGTAGCATACTTAAGTTGAGCTCCTAAAATGACCAAAGGTTATTAATTAGCTTTGCTTTGTCGAACATGTCTCATTACATAGACAATTTATCCCCCTCTGATGTTTTTTGTAACGGTCATGTGTTGTCATAGGATTTGACATCTGCCCTGACCCGCAAGATAACCCTGAAGACGCCACTCATTTCCTCTCCCATGGACACAGTCACAGAGTCCTCCATGGCCATCGCTATGGCTGTAAGTAACACTCACAGAAATGTTATGTATCAGCACTTGTACTGAATCGTAATTGCTTTTCCATTTCATCCACTGGTTTTTCCCATAGCTCATGGGTGGAATAGGAATTATTCATCACAACTGCACACCTGAGTTCCAGGCCAACGAGGTCCGGAAAGTCAAGGTCAGTCACATGAGTGTTAAGAGATGAAGATTTTGAGGAATTAAAAAAAAAAAGTGAAACTTGTATTTTGTAAGTCTGGTGAACTGTAAATTCCTGATATAGGTTCCAGATATAATGATAACTACCTATAATTAATATGTTTTGTGTATCTGTCATATTGGCAGAAATTTGAGCAGGGCTTCATTACGGACCCTGTAGTGATGAGTCCACGGCACACGGTTGGCGATGTGTTTGAAGCAAAGGTACGGCACGGTTTCTCCGGCATCCCAGTTACAGAAACTGGCAAGATGGGCAGCAAGCTGGTGGGCATCGTTACGTCACGAGACATCGACTTCCTGTCAGAGAAAGATTACGACAGGCCGCTGGAGGAGGTTTGTGATTTGGAGTTTCTGAATTCTAATTTAATTCTTTAATAATTTGAAGTTTGATTCTAATTTAAGTGATGTTTCATTATCTAAGTATTCATTTAACTTCCATAAAGTTATAAAAAAGTAGAAAATAGTTATTTTAAATTGTAATAATATTTCATATTACTGTTTTTACTGTAGTTTTGATCAAATAAATGCAGCCTTGGTGAGAACATGGGGCTGCTTTCAAAAACATTTTGACCCCAAACATTTGAACAATGTATGTAAAAGAATATCAAAACAATTTATTTTAAATATTTTTGAATAAAAAAACATTGATCACTGATGAATCATTCACAGTAAAACCAGTTGCTTTTATTAAGAAAATAAACCATTCAAAATTTTTGTTGTCCTTAAACACTCAAAATAATCATTAATGCTACTAATATGCATGAATGATAGTTTCTGAAATTTGTTAAATCCTCCAGGCAATGACAAAACGAGAGGATTTAGTGGTTGCTCCAGCAGGTGTAACATTAAAAGAGGCAAATGATATCTTACAGCGCAGTAAAAAAGGTATGAGGAACTTCATTCCTGTTTATGGTGTGATGTTTTGCAGAAACTTGCTGATCATATTCCTGTTTTTCTCTCTCAGGTAAACTGCCTATAGTGAATGACAGCGATGAGCTTGTAGCTATCATAGCTCGTACCGATTTGAAGAAGAACAGAGACTATCCTCTAGCCTCCAAAGACTCTCGCAAACAGCTGCTGTGTGGCGCTGCCATCGGCACCCGAGAGGATGACAAGTACCGGCTAGACCTGATCATGCAGGCCGGAGTGGACGTGATAGTTCTGGTGGGTCCTAAGGGGAATAGGATGACATTAAACTTTAGCAGAACACAATCCTTTTTCTGGAGATCTAGCCTTTTGCATCGCTTTTGCTGCACTCCATTGAGATTTAAATTTGGACAAAAACAACAGAATTTCTCTTGGAAAATTCCATAATTTGTTCTGCCAAGCTGCAAACATGTCAACACCAGGGCCGGCGCCAAGGGGGGGCATTCGTGGGCTGTGCCCCCCCAAATGAGTTACTGTGCCCCCCCACTTTTCATCCTCTCCCCTCCTTGCTGAACGTGATCGATTTCGAAAGCGAAAGTGAAACCGATAAAACAGCGCACATAAGAAAGCGATTGCATGCTTTAGCGAGCGTCAGCAACTGCACGCGATCATAGATTGCACGCTTCCCACCCGAATCCCCCCCCCCCCCCCCCCCCCCCCCGACGTGTGCGCACAACATGATTTGTGCCCCCCCTAGAAATTCAAATGCCCCCCTGATGGAGGTGCCCTGGCGCCGGCTCTGGTCAACACCCTGGATAGATGTTCACATTTAATGATAAATATATACTCATGCTCAGGCCATCCAAGATGAGCTTGTTTCTTCATCAGAACAGAAATTTAGCATTACATACTCACCATTGGATCCTCTGCAGTGAATGGGTGCCGTCAGAACGAGAGTCCAAACAACTGATAAAAACATCTCAATAATCCACAAGTAATCCCCACAACACCAGTTTGGGTGACCTTTTCACTGGAGAAAGCAATACTATTAGTAGACAACTAGCAGTCCTTTGAGTGCTGGAAGCAATGGTTTGAAGTTAAAAACATCTTAATGATGAATTTGTTATTACAAACGTGCAGCCTTTCACTTCACAAGACATTAAATGATGGACTGGAGTCATGTGGATTACTTGTGGATTATTATGATGTTTTATCAGCTGTTTGGACTTTCGTTCTGACGGCACCCATTCACTGCAGAGCATCCATTGGTGAGCAAGTGATGTAATGCTCAATTTCTCCAAATCTGTTCTGATGAAGAAACAACTCATCTACATCTTGGATGGCCTGAGGGTGAGTACATTTTGAGCAAATTTTCATTTTTAGGTGAGCCATTCCTTTAAGCAAAAAATGCATCAGCGAGTCAAATTTCCAACATGACAAAAGAAAACCTTTAGCAACAAACCTTTTTAACAAGCAGAGACAAATGTGTCAAACATGGTAAATGACCCTCTCTATAATCATACACCTGCAGAAAACATGCAATGGAGACTTTGTTTACAGTCAAACCTGCAAAGTTAAAAATAGCATTTCCATTTTATTTCTTTGTTCCATGGGTCGGGTAGTGGTGGAATGCAGCATTAGCATGTTTTCACACTTGAGATTTTCAGTGGTAAACTGTATTGGGCCAAAGGTAGTTTGAATTACACAAACAAGAAAATAAAAGTGAAAAGGGGATGCTTTGCGCCCGCAGTGTATGTTACGAGGAAACCATATTCTGATCATTTTCTGAGATTGTCACAGTTTAGTTTGCTATATGGAGGCCAGATTTGCAGAGTTTGTATTTAAGCAAAATGTTTGTGAACTGCTGGGATGCCTATAATAAAGAAAGTGTGAAACGCCCTTAAAGTGTGAACCAGAAAATCAAGATGTTTGACTTTACTTGGAAAATATTGGCAGGTGTTTGAGGGAAGGGTGGCAATAAAATTTGAAAGCTGGCATGCGGAAAAAAAAAAAATGATGTCAGGCTCTAGGCCATGACCAGGCTCTGGGACATTTATCTGATCAAAAATGCAGTATAAACAGTAAAATTATGAAATAATATTGCAATTTAAAATAACGGACTTCTATTTTATACAATTTATTCATGTGATGCAAAGCTGAATTTTCAGTAGCCATTACTCCAGTCTTCAGTGTCCGTGTCATTCTAATATGCTGATTTGCTGCTTAAGAAATATTTCTTAGTATTGTCAATGTTGCTGCTAAACATTTTTGTAGAAACCTTTTTGGATTTTGAAGAATATTTTTGGATTTTTTAGGATTCTTTGATAAATAGAAAGTACAAAAGAACGGCATTTACAATGTTTTGTAACATAATAAAAGTCTGCATTCACTTTTGATCAATTTAATGCATTCTTGCTGAATAAAAGTATGAAGTTCTCATTGATCCCATAACTTTTGAACAGTAGTGTACCATCTTCTCCACTTATACAGCTTTGGATTTTGTATACTTTGTACTGAGTCAAGTGACCAATCTATGTTTAGATTCTGTGTTGGTCAAATAATTTTGTAGGTCAGACTTAAAATGCAGCAACAGGTGTTTGTTGTTGTAGTTACCAAATATTGACGGCTTTGTCTGAACAAAGGATGATGTCATCACTTGCAAATGACAGTTAAAATTTGATTTATGTGCAAAGATGTAACCATGTAACGTACTGTCACACCTTTGGGCTACATCTTTAATCAAACACACCTGAACCAGCTAATCAAGTTCTTTGATTTCACTGGGAAATTAATTAGTAGGTGGATTAGGGCAGGGTAGAACCTAAATTCTACAGGACTGCAGAATAGAATTGCATCAACCGTTCATTCCTTGTGTGACACAAAAAAATCAACATAATATTGCATAAAGTAAAAGAAGTCTTTTACAATTTCCAAAGTTGGTCTCAGACTGCAAAACTGAGGCCAAAATCACAGTATACACACAATTGTTGTCTCTTTTAGCTCTTAAGCCTACATGATATGTGATGTTTTTTTCTGTTATTCTGTCTCAGGACTCTTCTCAGGGGAACTCAGTGTTTCAGATCAGTATGATCAACTACATCAAACAGAAATACCCAGAACTACAAGTGGTGGGAGGAAACGGTGAGGCCTTTTTGCCCTTTGTGCGGTTCTTTTCTGTATAACGTGAGGATAGAGTGATATTAGACATATGGATGCATGGACCTACAGTTGTTTTCCATACTTACGTAAATCGAGTAATAGCATATTCTTTGTGTTTTGTTCTCTTTCTCTTGTATACAGTGGTGACTGCTGCTCAAGCAAAGAATCTTATAGATGCCGGTGTTGATGCTTTACGAGTGGGCATGGGCTGTGGATCCATCTGCATCACACAGGAAGGTATGTGTGAGTTTTTGCCGGACTTTGGAGGTCAAACTTGCTGTGGAAATTTCCCAAAAGTTAGCTAAATGTGAAACAACTTTGAGGACACACTTTAAAGGAAAAATGGTGTCTTAATTCAAGATTTTCAAAAGAAATGATTTTGGGGATAGCAATTATCATTTTAGTTTAAATTATATTTCTTTAATTTTAATTACAAGAAAATAATAAGAATTAGCTATTTATATAGCAATGTAAATATGTGTATGTAGACATACTTAAAAGGAAATGATTCCTATACTCATGTCTGAAAATGGATAAATTATTTGAGGGATTATTTTATTTTATTTTATAAACAAGAAAAAAATAGGAATTACTTATTTATATAGCAATGTAAAGGTGTATAAATGGTAAAAATTTAAGAACAGGAAACATTTAATTAGATGTTATATATCCATGTAAATATGTGTACATGTTGTGTGTATCATATAGTGATGGCGTGTGGGAGACCGCAGGGCACATCTGTGTATAAGGTGGCTGAATACGCCCGGCGTTTCGGGGTTCCGGTCATTGCAGACGGTGGCATCCAGACGGTTGGGCACGTTGTCAAAGCCCTTGCGTTGGGAGCTTCCACAGGTGTGTTTTTCTGGCTGATTTGCCTGAACGATCATTGTTATTAATGGCTGGGATTTGTTTGCCTGCATTTTACTGTCTGTGCCAGACCGTGCCCTTCCCTTCTGCCTGTTTTGTTTCAGTGATGATGGGGTCATTGTTAGCGGCAACCACAGAAGCGCCCGGAGAGTATTTTTTCTCAGATGGCGTACGACTGAAGAAGTACCGTGGCATGGGCTCTTTGGACGCTATGGAGAAAAACAACAGCAGTCAGAAACGTTACTTTAGGTAAATACTCTTAAACTCAGGTGACCTCGTGTACATAAAGACAACATTGGTGTATTAATCTCACATATGCTCTTCACTAATTTTATAGTTTATAGCAACAATTAAAATTGTATATTTTTAGAGTCTAAGTCCAAAACAAGAAACTATTAAAACAATAAAATACATAGATAAATGGCATTAAAAAAAGTGAAAATAAATGATGAAAAATCATAGTAGTGTATTTTATGCAGGACATAATGGGTTGTGTGTATATGTGTGTGTTTCCAGTGAAGGTGATAAAGTGAAGGTGGCTCAGGGAGTCTCTGGCTCAGTTCAGGATAAAGGCTCGATACACAAATTTGTTCCTTACCTCATCACTGGAATTCAACATGGCTGCCAGGACATCGGTGCAAAGAGCTTGTCCATTCTGCGGTAAGTGGGTTATTTTCCTTTATAGACATCTGAAAAGCTTGACAAAATACCTCATGAAATCAAAATAGCAATTTTGTGACTTTGAATTCATGTTTATTAGATTTGATGCCATATCTATGATAGTATCTGCTGTATTCTAGGCACTTTTAGAAATACACTAGCAGCTAGTTAACTAAATGAGCTTTTAGCAGATATACACGTATAAGTCTTTCTTTCTAGACCAATGGACCACATTTTTATCAGATATACACTACCGTTCAAAAGTTTGGATTTTAAATGTTTTTAAAAGACATCACCAACTCAACAAGGCTGTATTTGATAAAAGTACAGTAAAAACAGTAATTATTACAATTTCAACATTTTCTAAAATAGAATGTTTTCCATTTTAATATATGTAAAATTGTAATTTATTCCAAAGCATTGACAATAATTAGAGCCATTATTAGTAGTTAAGCTCCAACAAAAAAAAATTAAAATTTTTGCTTTGTCATCAGAGGAATATATTAATTTTTTAAATATATTAAAATATTTTTTATTGTAATAATATTTCACAATATTAATATTTTTTACTCTTGGTGAGTATTCTTAGTAGACTTATAAAAAAAAATGACAAGGTCTTAATTATTCCAAACTTTTGCCGGCAGTTTTTTCTTCTGGAAAAAAAATTACTACAAATATTATACTCATTCTGCACTAAACAAATTTTTGTTCAATAATTCTCTCTAGAAAAAGAATATTGCCTTTCCTTTCCTACATTCAACTAGCAGTAGATAGTAGTAAATCATCGGTGCACTGTGTGTCTTCAGTTGTAAGACTCTTTCAAACATCAGAAATAAAGGGAATTTATTAATTCTTAAACTGTCTTCATTGCTTCTATCCATGGAATAAGCTGTCAAATCTGGATTTACCAGGCTGTAATGTAAACCAAAGGCTATTGGCTATATAAAATAGATAACAAGCTCTTTTATATGTCTCATTTACATTACATTTACATTTATTCTTTTGGCAGATGCTTTTATCCAAAGTGACTTGCAGTTGAGGAAAACAAGCGATTCATGATAAGATGGCAATAAACATGAGAAGTGCTCGTTATACAAATTTTCAGTCATCGTTCAAAAAAAAAAATGCTAGGACAGGAAGATATTAAGGAAAAATAAGAACATAAGAAAAAGTGAAGGATGTAATTTTTTCCACTCGACTTCCTGAAAGAAAACGTCAACACGAAAAAGAATGTAGTTTGTTTTTACCTACACCTGTGTAAGTCTCACCTGCGTTACATATAGATCGATGATGTACTCTGGAGAGCTGAAGTTTGAGAAGAGGACCATGTCTGCTCAGGTTGAAGGCGGAGTTCATGGACTTCATTCGTAAGTCTCCGCCCACTCATTTAACCCCACCCACTTGCCCTACCATCGTGTTTCTTTCCTCACAGCACATAGCCTCAAAAACTAGCTGTTAACACATTTCACGTCATTAGAATTCTTGTGGTTCACATAAAACTAAAAGTTTAGCAATCCCCTCTCTGTTTTTTTGAAGTTCCTCTCAGAGACCCCAGTCCATCCTTTCTTACGTTGTCATGGAAAAGTAGAGTTTACATGTGAAAATGTCTTCTCTTCCTTTCTCCTATGCTGTCATCATAGATATTCTTTTGTGCCATGTAAGTATAATAGCGTCTCATGTCTTTTATAATAGTGTTAAAGGGATAGTTCACCCAAAAATGAAAATTATTTCATCATTTACTCACCCTCAAATAGTTCTAAACCTGTATGAATTTCTTTGTTCTGCTGAACACAAAGGAAGATATTTTGAAGAAAGCTTGTAACCAGGCTGTTTTAGGGCACCATTGACTTCCATAGTAGGAAAAAAATACTATGGAAGTCAATGGTGCCCCAGAACTGCTCTGTTTCCCACATTCTTCAGAATATCTTCCTTTGTGTTCAGCAGAAAAAAGACATTCATACAGGTTTAGAACTACTTGAGGGTGAGTAAATGATGACAGAATTGTCATTTTTGGGTGAACTATCCCTTTAAGTTCTGGTGGAGGGGATTGTGTTGTAAACAGCGGTAAGGTCTGGGCTCTTTAGTGGGCATTGAGACTATTTTAGTTTCCTCTTACTGTCATATCATGTAAACAAACCTAGTGTCTACTATCCCAGTGCTGTGGTTGTGTACTCGTAATACTATCAGATTCTCATCTTTGAAAGGGAGATTATCTTGAAAGAACCCCACTCATACTTTTAAAAGGATAGTTTACCCAAAAATGACAGTTCTGTCATAATTTATCCACCCGAAAATTTCAGAGCTTTTTTTCCCCCATGCTTCACATGCAAATGGTGAAAGGACAGAAAAAGACCATGAAAGTACTCTAACATTCAAAAGTTGGGGTCAGTAGGATTTTTTATTTTAGGAAGTCTCTTATGCTCACCAAGACTGCTTTTATTTGATCAGTAAAAACAGTCATTTTTTTATTTTTTTTTATTTTAAAATAACAGCTTTATATTTAAATATATTTTAAAATGTAATTTATTCAGGTGATGCAAAACTGATTTTTCAGCATCATTAGTCCAGTAAACAGTGTCACATGATCCTTCAGAAATCATTCTAATATGCTGGTTATCATTATTAATGATAAAAAAGGGTTATGCTGCCTAATATTTTAGATACATTTTTCAAGATTCTTTGATGAATACAAAGTAAAAAAAAAAACAGCATTTATTTGAAATAGAAATCTTTTGTAACATTATAAATGTCTTTATCTGTCACTTTTGATCAATTTTATGCATCCTTGCTGAATAAAAGTATATATACACACACATATACATATACATAGTATTATCTCAGTGTACATACAAATTAGTACTATTGTAGTATACATACATGCATATATATATAATACGGACCTCAAACTTTTGAATGGTAGAGCATCATGAAAATAATCCATATGACTTGGCACTATATTTCATATCTTCTGATGCCATATAATAGCTTTGTGTGAAGAACAGACTGGAATTTAAATCGTTATTTAAAGGGGTCATATGATGCGATTTCAAGTTTTCCTTTCTCTTTGGAGTGTTACAAGCTGATTGTAGATCGACTAAAGTCTCAAAACCAAAGAGATATTCTTTATAAAAGTTAAGACTCTGCCACGCCTCCCTAAAACGGCTCATTCAAACACACCCCCACATGTCTACATCACGATGTGGAAATATTTGCGTAATACCGCCCAAATGTTCACGCAAAGAAAGAAGGCGTGGTTTCAGTAACCGCAGTAGTGTTGATGCAGCCATGTCAGGGAGACACTGTGTGTTTCTGTGAAAGCAAAAGCACTTTATTTAGCCTTCCGAAAGTAGAAGTAATTAGGAATCATTAAGATTATTTACAACAGAACAGCACAACTCAGATGTTATCACAACGCATTTTATGGACGACCGTTTCGTGAACCTAGGAGAGGAGGTAATTCTGACTTTGCTATGACAATCTGGCACTTCTGAATCAGCGACTGTATGTTTTGTTATTAGTTTAAGTATTTGCTTTTGACTGTTCAAATGCGGAGGTTTGCGTGTGTGTGTGTGTGTGTGTGTGTGTGTGTGTGAGAGAGAGAGAGAGAGAGAGAGAGAGAGAGAGAGAGAGAGAGTCACATCACAGCGTCGTGTGTGTGTGTGTGTGTGTGTTCGCTTGTGTGAGAGAGGGAGACACAGTCACACAACCGTGGCTTGTTTGCAAACACATACGAGCATCGTCACTGTGTCTGTCACGTGACTCTGTTCCCCTCTCGGGCTTGAACTGATGGTAAAACTAAGGACATTATTAACTGTCTTTACTTTTATTTTGAAAGCTAAAGCTCGCAATTATGGAAAGGGGCGTTACATTTCCGACTCGTGCTTTGGTGTTCGGCCAATCAGAATGCACTGTGCCAGTTGGCCAATCAGAGCAGACTGCGCTTGTCGGAAGGTGGGACTTTGTAGAGAATGACACGTTTGAGAGAGGCGGGGCATAGAGGAACTACAATTATGTACAGTATTTGAAAAATTATGTTTTTTTAACATTAAAGCATGTCAACATATTCTGTTACACCAAATACACAAAATAATGATCTTTAAAAAAGCATCATATGACCCCTTTAAATATGACACTAGATTTGACTTCTTTAAAGCCATTGATTCTCATTCATCTCATAACCGATGACAGTATGCAAGTTTCAATATTTGGATGCACAAATTATATTTGAGACTGAGTAACGTCTTAAATTGTAGTCTGTTCCTTGCTGAAAGGCACTTTTATGATACTTCCATGCTGCTTTTTTATTTTCATTTTTGGGCGAACTGTTCCTTTAATTGGTTATGCTGACATGTTTCATTTAATAATATAATCAATGTAACTGCATTTATTAAGTTTGTGTTGCTCTGCTCTCCTCGGCAGTTACGAGAAGCGGTTATATTGAGCCAGGCAGCAGGGGGCATCCGAGAGCTGGACCCAGTGTCCCGTCACCAGCCGTCACTAAACACAGCAGCTGAAAGTGATTTCTGCTATCCTCAACCCCTTTATCCTTTTTCCTAGTGGCTCTTGACTTTAGATAAACATTAAAATAAAAAAATGGTCTGATTGTGATAAAAGCCAGCAACAGTACTGAATGTACTATGGACTTTCTTGTTTTGATTTTTTTATTTTGTTCGGGCTTCCCTGTAAGAAATTAGACTTGGCACTAGAGATATTATTTTCAAAATCCTATGAATGTACAGCATCATCTGAAATATGAGGATGCTACTTGTGTTTATGTAAAGAGAGAGTATGAACATTTATGATCTATGTGGGTATGTTTTTCCATATTGTCTTGCTGGTTCATTGTAATTCATATTGTCTGTTATTTTAATAGTAACAATATTTTTGTGATCATCGTGGTATATGATGAAATCATGAACATACTGCATTGCCATTAGAGTGTTATGAGTTCAGTTTTAATGTAATCTAAGAAATGCATTTGTGTTCTTTATTTTTCCACTAGGGCAGGTTTGTAGACTGCTTGTGTCACGATACTTTTCAGATCATCACTAGCATTATGTTATTTTATGGACCAGATTATGAGTATCAGCCTTACAATCAGGTATTCTGTACTGTTACTCGCCTTACACTAGTCAATAATGCACACCGACATTAGAGACGCTCATTTCTTAAAGTTTATTTTACAGTTTCACACACTTGCATCATTTAACTCAGAAGCATTTACATATATCAAACATTTTACTGTATAAAAAAGGTCTGAATTGAAGGACAGTCAAAATCATTTTCTGTAAAAGTGACACTTTCAACTTTGGGCACCATTTGGTAGTTTGCAAAGACTTGTGTTGTCATTCTGAATATAATCCAGTTTATAGAATAAAGAATGAGTTTTATAGATTGTGTTTCTTATTTTGTTCCTGTAGTATCAGTTTGCATACTTTGCTTAAATATTTTAGATGTTAATATACCCTTTTATAAACAGTAGCATAATGAGCAATGCAATTCAGAGCATTAAATTGACATGTAGAAGTCATCGGAGCATTTACTAGTCACAGAGAGAAAAATGCACATCTCAAACATTTGAAAAAAAGAGAGAAGCAAGAGTGAGACAATCTTAAAGTTTTTGTGATGAGGTCCTGCTGTCAGTCAAAAATGACAAATGCACAATCTGTCAAAACTTCGTTATTACATCTCTATGGCCAACAGAGAGCAGTATTTGTACAGCGGAATGACTTGGGGATTATGGGTACAAGATAGAATAGATCTTTATTAAGCACTAAATGTAATGAAATAACAGTTGAAAAAAACAGTAGTACTAAAATGCCAAGTGTTCCATACATACAACAGCTAATTAGCATGGTTTTCATGGTTATCTTCATGCAGCCTTTTGCTAAATATGTCTTTTCCCATAAGTATATGCTCCAACAGAACACCCAGGTCTCATTCCAGAACAAAATGTTACCCAAGTGACAGTGCTGCCACAAATAAGTGGGTTAACACCACCAATGATAGTGCTGCAATAAAATGCTAAATGGTTCTAGAGAATGTGTCTCTATACTGTACATCTGTAATGTTGCCAAAGGAGTGTTTAGGTGATCTGTGCTGTAAGAGTAAAACCAAAATACATATCATCATAAAACATGTTCATATGTGCTAGCTTTATTGCTAAAAAGGTACACAAAAGCATCCTGTACAGTAGTTAATTTTTTTAAGTCCTTTAATAATAAGTTTAATTTGAATAGCGCCTTTCCCAAGCTCAAGGGCACTTCACAATGACAAAACAATATAAACAGTCAGTAAATACATAGATGGACAGTAGACATTTGCCACGTCCAGGACAAGCAATTGCCTTTGATCAAACCAAGCATTTTCAACAAGATTTGTCAAATGTGAGAAGTGGATTTCGGAGGATTTCTCTTCGTTGATAGAGAACATCAGTCACTCAGAGGTTGTAGGTTGCTGTTTTGTCCATGTCATGTCTGCTTCTAAAATAAAACATTTCTTTCCATTCAAGCAGAATGCATCAACAGCAAATTCTTCTCTGCATGTATGTCAAGAAAAGTTCTGTAAATTGGAGTTGTTAGGGTTGAAGTTACTTAAAGGTGTTATAGGTCAGGGCTGGGCAACTTCGGTCCTGGAGAGGCCACTGTCCTGCAGAGTTCAGCTCCAACCCTAATCAAACACACCTACTGTTAGCTTTATAGTGATTTTGAAGACATTGATTAGCTTGGTCAGGTGTGTTTGATTAGGGTTGGAGTTAAACTCTGCAGGACAGTGACCGAAGTTGCCCAGCCCTGTGTTAAGCTGGGCATATACTGTGCGATTTTCATCCGATTTTGAGCCGAATTCTGACTCGTGCGACTCTTTTTTGTCGTGCGTCATTTGTCGTGCAGTGTTCGTTCAGTGTACAGGGGGAAACGAGAAGCGATTAGCCTCTCCCGACAGGCAATCGGACGGTCAGAAATTTTGGTCTCCCCTCGTGAGGATCTCGCACAATTGAAGCAAAGCTACGAACCGACTGCCCTAAACTCAGTGCTTTTTCCCTCACTGCGCCTGCACGGAAACAGATCTTTAACTATTTAAACTTTATTGCAGCAAGAAAACGATAAGAGAGAGATCTTTAGATTAAAATAATGTTATTATCATGGGAAATGTGAATCATTGTCCATTTTGCAATCAGTGATAAAGACAAACACATCGCAAAATTATAAATATTTTAGTTTTAAACCATGAAGGCGAGCCAGTGCATACCACACAAACAATTTTCAAACTGCATGAGTGTAATGCCCGTGAAGAAGTTTTCAAATCCAGTCAATTCAAGCTACCTTGCTGAAATCGCCACAGAAATCGCACAGTGTATGCCTGGCCTTAGGTTAAACCAGGGGTATCCAATCCTGCTTCTGGAGGGTCACCTTCAGCAGAGTTTAGGTCTAGCCCTAATTGAACACACCTGAACTAGCTAATCAAGGTCTTCAGGATCACTAGAACATTCCAAGCAGGTATTTCAGAGGTAAACTGTGCTGGAAGGTGGACCTTCAAAGAGCACACCTTGACATCCCTGGGTTAAATGTTAAACTGGAAAATATTAAGGTTAATTCTGCAGGTAAGTAAAGCACATGCTCTACTTCAGGGGTTCTCAGTGACTTCCCTGCAGAGTTTACCTCCAACCTTTATCAAACTCTCCTGCAAGAAACTTTCTAGTAATCCTGAAGACTTTGATTAGCTTGTTCTGGTGTGTTTGATTTGGGGTGATCTAAACTATGCAGGAAAGTGGACCTCGAGGGCAGGCCATAGTTGAGAACCCCTGCTCTACAGCAATCTGTAGTTGAATAAAGATTTCTTCTCCTATAGGTCAATCGTATCACTACTGATACTGAGTGCATCTATCTGCCTGCAGACGTTGATGAATTCAGCCTGAACGGCAAGCTCATCAACATGAGAAGTTGTCTCCACATCCACGCTCCCTCTGGAAGATGTAGAGCCCAAGGTTGTGTAGCGTCTGTGGAGTTGCTGCCCGGACTGAGCGCCCCTATGTAGGCTGCTCTGGGACTGTTGTGTTGAGTTTAACCCACTGCAATGGACCGAGACGTGAGCTGGTCTCCCAGATATAGTGCTCCATTGCCTGGGTCGGCTGGGGACTGTAGCGGGGTCCACATCCCCACAGGAGGCAGTGCGGTATAGGCTGGGTTCGGTGGAGTTCCCCCGACAGGGTTGTCCGTCTGGGGGTCCACGTGTGCTGAGAGAGAGCCTGGAGGAGCCAAACAGGCTATGCTGGAACAGAGCCTCACTGTTCAAGGCCTCGTCGATGCTTCGTCGCAGGTCGATTGGTGAAGGGGGCCGCAGATCTGCTGTGGAATCGGCGTCGAAGCTTGCAAAGGAGGATGCATGGGATACTTTGCTCTTCTTTGTGGTTTGGGTGAGCTGTGTGCAAGACTCGTGCTGAGGGCTGCTGGGATAGTGGAGGTCCAAGCCATCAGATTCGCTGTGCGGAAGTTCCACCAAGGTGTAGAGTGGCACACTTTCGCTTTCCCGCCGTGCTATTCCTTCACACAATCCCAGCTTCTCTGCGGGCCGTAGTGACCAGCCACACCGACTCGAGAGGATGGTGGGTTTGGCCAGTGTTGTGCCTTCTGTGGGTGGCTTTTTGAAGAGCCAGCTGCAGCCTCCTGGTTTGGAAAGGGGCACTCCGCAACAGAGAAGGGGGTGAGTGATTACAAGAGCGAGGGTGAGACATACTCCTGTTTCACAGACTCGGCAGCTGAGCTGGAAGCCCCACCAGGGCCAGGGCATCAGGCCAACCATGACTCCACCAGTCAGCCCTCCTGCATTGAGCATAGCATAAAGTCGTAGACTGCCACATGCTAGCAGAAACAGGGCAGAGAACACCCCTGTCCTGGCCGCCCTTTCCCACATCCGTGCTTCTGTGAATGGACACCTGCTAGCATGGCACGACGGCCGCTCGGGGGAGCTCTCGCTTAGCCGGTAAATGTGCTTGACATCGGCACGAGCACAGCAGTAAAGAAGCAGGTACGTGAATGACAAGAGAGAGGACATCAACACAAATGCTGCAGGCGGTAATAGAGGCACAACTTGCAGGGTGGGAAAGAGTTGCAGTATTGCCATGGATGCCATTACTATAGCTATGTGCAGCAGCACTAGGGCGGCCAACAAGCAGGTGCTGCGCTGCAGGGTGTTCTGGGAAAGTAGCTGGGTACAAGAGCGAGCAGTTAGCAGTAGTAGCAGCAGACCAAATGATGCCGTAATACAGGGATAGGCAGCTTCATGCAGCAGTCGTGCCCAGACTATGGGTAGGCGCTCTTTTTGGCCGTATGGATCGTAGAGGAGCCAGAGAGCTCTACTGGAACCTGTTAGTAGTTGGAGAAGGTGGAGGAGGCTGAAGTGGGCACAGCCAGAGGGCCAGCGCAATGGCAAACACATCAGGCTGAGCACAGATAGCACAGCAATGAGCAAGAACACACAGCCGAGCCCGTATACCTGCAACTCCCATGCCAGGCCCCATGTCGCCATTGCAGCATTCCAATCAGTCAGTAGAGGGACCAGTAGAGGAGGGGTGAGGGCTTCAAGGGGTGGGGTTATTACACCAGGGGGTGTGGTTTCATACATAGGAGGTGGAGTGGACAGAGTGTTGTTAGTTGAAGCATGATTCCTTGAGGAGTCAGTCGACTGACAGATCCTGGTGCCAACCAGGCTGCAATGCGGACGTGTGGAAGATTTGCGCCCGTCATCACCTGGAGATGCTGAAATACAATATATAGCTTAGTTTAAGATACATTGTTATACATGCACTCTCAGAAAAAATACAAATGCTGTCACTAGGGTGCGGTACCTTAGGAACACTTAGGTACACCTTTGTACCTAAAGGGTGCGCACTGGTACCTTAAAGGTACATATGTAGTACCTGAAGTGTACATATTAGTACCTACAACGAACAGTATATAAGTATGCATAAAATATAACAGTAATTTTGTTTAAAAATATTTCACACAAACATTAAACAATGTTGTATAGATGAACATTGGAACATTTACAAGAAACAACAGCACAAACATTCTTTTTCAATTATTTATATTATTAATTACTTGTTTAGTTAAGATTTTTAGCACACTTGTTAGACTTTGCACTAAAAACCCAGGAAAACAACAGGCTAAATAAATAATTTTCTTTATTTTTCTAAATAAATACATTTTCAAATTGCTTTAATGAACAAAACAATCCTGAGTGAGCCATTTCATATTATTAACTGTTAGTTATAGAATGCTGCCTTTCAAATGGCGTAAGATACTGTAATGCAGCTTCAAAGTAGATTTAGTCTGTTTATGCACTCATGAGGTTATATTCACAAAACACTAAGCTAATATTCTCCACAAGCAGCTTAAGTGTTTTTACGCATATGAAGTCACACTTGATACAACACAAGAGGTATTTAATTGCTGAGAAAACACATAACAAACCACACACTGATGTTTCACAGAACACTCCTGTATCTAGAAGTATACAAATGATCTAAAACAAGAGTTAAGTAGGCCTAGATAGCTGTGCATTGCTCCAGTATGTAAGCCAGGGTCATGAATCTCGGCATTAATATAAGAAGATACACCATCGGCCGTAAATATTTAAAACAATGACTGTGTTAATTAGCTATAGAGAGATGTGGAACTAGGCTGTTGTAAATGGGTCGCACACTTCAGCTCTGACACACATTCACATACGGCACAGATAAGAGGGCATTGACCCTGTTGCCGTTCTCATGAGTGTGACTATTTAAAAACTAGTAACTGACACACTTAAATGACATTACATCACTTAAATACCTGTGCGTCGAAGTGAGGAGGAGGGGCTCTATGTAGCAAGCTTGTGTTTCTGAATACAGCCTAATTTTTAACCAATACCCTGCTCTAATTGTGGATCAAAAGGCACTTTATTGCTTATTGAAGGGTTGATTTATTAATATAGATTATTAGTAAGTGTTTCCACTTGAGTAATGATCCAGAATACACAGGGGCTGAATCTCTGAGTCAGCATTAGCCTTTAGCATGTGTTAATTAAGGTCAGAGAATCTGGCTTGAGTTTTCCCTCTTAAGATTGGATGATTGACCTTTGTGCATAGGAAGAGATTTCAGTACAACCACCCTTAATATGTCTTTGGGTGGTCAAAAATGAAAGGTTTACTTTGTTCACAAGGGCAACAAAAGAGGGGGAAATGTGTTACTGAAGAGATGCAAAGTATAGTAAAAAATCTCATTAGCTGCACTTTCCAAACCCCTTAAGCATTAATCTTCATATAACTCACCAGTTTCTGATACAATTTTATCTTTATTTATGAGACAGAAAATGTATTAAAACCAGTTATTTTAAATTAAAATGTTATTAATGTCTTTAAAGTATTCTGAATCAACTAAATGTAGCCTTTGTGAGCACAAGAGACTCAAAAACATTTCGATTCACTAAAAATAATTGGCTCATAATAGTAATTTGCATGTGAATACTACAAGTACCAGGTTACAGTGTTTGTTTTTGCGTGAGGCAAAAATGACAAAACCGGTTACATATGCAAGACCCTGAGTTCAACTATTTCAAACCTTCATTTTTTAAATACATTTTTCTTGTAATCTCTCAGATGCATATCAATTCAGAAGCATTGTGAAGAACTGGAAAGCTCTTGCACTCTGCTCACCAACAGTAAGATCATGTGTTAGAGGTCATTCTGACAATGAATGCTTCAGTACCTGCTTTAGGATAGGTTTCAGTGACCTTGATCACAGTGGTGGTCGATTGGCCATTTTGTTCCTTTTTCACTTGGTCAACACCCTTGCGCTCCTCTCTTTCAGGGTCAAGATTTGTCATATGGAGAGTCGGCTCTGTCAGACTATCTGAGAGAGAGAAAATAGGATTGTAAATATGTTCTCAAGCAAGCAGAACTGAGAGCTAGTGCTAGCTCAAAGAGAAACCATATCATTTGATTTAAACCTGTTTTTGTTCTTGTTTTATACTCATAATCCTCAGCCAAACTTTAATTCCAAAAGATTCATACAAAAGAAGCTGTACATTGCATTAAGTTTCACAATGAGTCGCTAGGGGGCTTGTATCCCACTCACATCTGCAGTGATGAACGGCTTGTTCGCTGCTGGAATACTGATGTTTTCACTGCAGCTTGAGGAACAGCAAGCAGAGTAAGCTAAGAGCACAGTGAGGATCCACTACTGATGCAGGCATTTATGCCAAAACAGCATTACCAAATAGATGCAGTAAAAGTGCAATGATACCAATATCACTTTATTACAAAATTCTGATGTGTACATTTACACATTTTATTCAGTTTACAATGTCATCAGTGTTTCAAATATCATATCGTATTGTACCTGAGTATTTGAATAAGTGAATGAGTATATTTTCTGATTGTATTAAAAGTAAAAAAACAAAAAACATTGTACTGAGAAATAATGACAAAGTTATTTTCTGCTGAGTGGTCCTTGGAGACTGCATGCAAAAACATACAATGTGGCACTTGTAGTAATTCAACACAAATGACTCTGAGTCAAATCATAAGTGAATCAGAAACACGGTGCAACCAGAGTAATCGGATTCACAAACAAATTACTGTTATGAGCCGATTCTTTTTAGTGAATCAAAAACATACAGTGCACTTAGTCCAATTCATGCACAAATTACTCTTATGGATCAATTCTTTTTATGGTGAATCAAAAACATACAGTGCAATTAGAGTAATCAGATTCACAAACAAATTACTCTTCTGAGCCGATTATTTTTAGTGAATCAAAAACATAGTGCACTTATAGTCAGATTCATGCACAAATTACTCTTTTGGATTGATTTTTTTTTAGTGAATCAAAAACATACAGTGCACTTAGTCCAATTCATGCACAAATGACTCTTATGGATCAATTCTTTTTATGGTGAATCAAAAACATACAGTGCAACCAGAGTAATCAGATTCACAAAAAATGACTCCTCTGAGCCGATTTTTTTTAGTGAATCAAAAGCATACAGTGCTATGAGTAGTCCGATTCATGAACAAATGACTCTTATGAGCCAAATATTTTTGTGAATCAAAAAATACAGTGCACTTGTAGTCTGATTCACGCACAAGTGACTCTTATGAGCCGATTCTTTTTAATGAATCAAAAACATACAGCACGACCAGAGTCAGATTCACAAACAAATTACTCTTATTAGCCAAGTTACTGGTTTGAATCAGTCTGACAAATCCTCCACTGAAGAGAATCCATCAGAATGGTTACAACAACTGACTCACTATAGATTATTTTGATTATTATGACTATTTTCAGTGATGTCTGTATTAAACTGACATATCAGATTTATCAGTTAAGCATGATTATTCTCGGTCATGAGTACCAGAACAACATGAACCATCATGATCCAACATGGAAATTCATTTGATTTAAGTTTTTTTTGTTGTTGTTGCAAAGTTTTGCATGTATTTTCATTCACACACTATCAGGTTCAGAATTGGCTCTGATGTATCATTAATTTGATTACCTGTAGGAGCATCTGTCAAATCCTTTGTTTCCTCAGATGGCTGCAGATTGTCTGTCAGCCCTCTTGGCAAAGTGGTACCATCTAAGGTTCCTCTGGCATATGGTTTCTGAGTAGCACCAGAGGACTTCCACAGTGTCTGGTAGGTGCGAAATCTAGTTTCAGCAGGAGTCTGAGGTGTATATGTCTCTGTATTCCAAGCAATAGGTTTCTTGGATTTGGTACTCCAGGCCTGAGAAGAAAAAGGCTGTAGTGTTGCCAGCGACGATGATTTAAAAGATTGTTCCATATTGCCTTGCTTACTAAAATTTGGCCAATCAGATACCTCTGTTTGAGGTCCCTCCTCATCGTTCTGGATATCTGAAGGTGGTTCAATCTTAGTGGAAATCAAAGTTTTGATCCACGGTGTTCTTGAGGCTGGAAGTCTTGACAAACCATGATCCTCCATTGTGACATAGGGGTTTTGATCAACTGAAGGGTCCACCTCAAGGTCTCTGCTAGTCACCTCTGAATATAATACATCGGTTGGACTTGTCATGTCCATTTCTGTTGATTGAGACATCCATGATGAGCTGGTAGCTGGCTCTGGGTCCGTGCTGGCCCAAAAGTGGGCTCTTTCATTTCTATTTAAAGATACAGCACACAGACTACCACACAGTGAGAAACTGAAGACCAGCAGTAGAGCTTCACTGTGAGAGGTCATGCTGACACTTCTCTGAAGATGTTACTCCTCACAATATCACCAAGTTGTCTCCATTTGACTCTCACATTCTGCACTGTTTCTGGCGGGGGGAAAAAGCACAGATAAGATAAGAACAGCTGGGTAGATTGGTAACTGAATTTCAAATACACATGCACCAATATTAATCCAATTATTTTGATGTTAAACAGCCAATAAGAAAAAAAAATACTTGTTTGATATAAATAAATAAATAAATTACATTAACAATTATAAATTTGTATTTTGCAAAATAAAATATTATAATATTTATAAATTATTATAATTATAAAAATTATAAAAATTAGTATACATTTATGCTTAAAAATATATTTATGTATTTATTATAAATCTATACTTCTTTGCTAAATAATAAGATAAAATCTCATAAAAAATAATACATTATTATAAATAAACTTTGCATATGTAAATCTATACTTCATGTAAAAATATAATATTTATGTATTATAAATCTATATTTTTTGCAATATAACATAAAGGGTTAATTGTTTACAATAATCATTTGCTATCACTTTAGGTTGGTGGTGATATGTTAATATATTTTTAAAAAATCTTAAAAAAACGTATTAACCTTAATATCCAATAAATCTGATAATACTAAAATTAGGGATGCATAATATAATAGTTATCAGCTAATATCTGTTATTTTATTAATGTATCATATATAACTGATAATGTACTGATATATCACGAATCTCTAATGTCAAATATATGTATCTTTACATGGAATTGGACATACTTGGTTCTCCAACAGTGGGACTAAAGGTTGAGTGTTGAGTGGCATATTACAGCCAGAGCTCTGAATTTACACACCATCAGTCTTATTCGATCCCCTCGAGTCATGTGACCCAATTCAGAAAAACAAGTACCTCACAGAACAGGACAACCACCAAACCAAACCAAACCACCAGCCACCAGTGCATACATTTACACAAACAAATGCTATATATTTTGCATAATTAACATGGATCAGTCCTTATTAATAACATAATTGCAGATATGTTGCGACTGTAGCAGTTTGCAATTTCATTAGACTGCTTAGATTTATGTCAAATAATCTGACAGTTGCTGCAGTGCAAGCTCTGCTTCTTAACTCACAATAACCTTTTCTTTTCTCGCCTTACTGCATTTCTCAACACTCTTCCGAAGCGGATGCAGCATTTATCATTTATATTTCAGCAATAGAGTCTACATTACCAACCAGTGCAGCACTGTTTAATGCATCTTCTCTTCAGCATCCAGTGACACATTTTCACACAGAAGCAACTGAACTCACATACACATACATGCACAGACGCACAGTTTGATTGTGCCAGAAGAGATGTGCTCACCCCGGGACGCATGGATGAAGAGTCTAAAATAGGAGTAATCCTTCTGCCTCCCGTCCTGCAATGGAAAAGATTGGATTCTGTCTGTGCCTGCGCACCCGTGTGTTTTAGTGTGCTCTCTCTCTCTCTAACACACACACACATACCCGTCTCTGCGTTTCGCAGGGACACACAGGCACACACATGCTGCCTGACACACCCCCTTTTAGTATCCCATCTCCATTCTCTCTCTCTCTTCATGTGTCTGATCCCTCTCTTCTGATTCGGTTAAGCTGTGCCTCTAGTTTGCAGAGCTGGATTAGCCATGTGTTTGACTTCCCTTCTCTTACATCATTGAGTATCAGAGGCAGGGCATCTACTGCAGTGATGCTCCTAAAAAGAAAAGAAAAAAAACATGTTTACAGTACATTCAAAGATCTAAATAGAAGAGGATGAGCCTCTCGTCCCAATTCAGTTTAGCAAATCAATATACAATATTGAACGTAATTTTCTGAATCCCTCAGAGAGAGTCAGAGATCAATATGCAGCAATAAATCATAGCTCTAAAGACCACAAGAATGACTGCTGCTCTGTTTTTCCTTACAGTGGATTGAGATAAAGCATTCTAAAGATAAAATAAAATCTTAAAAATGTTAATGATCATAAATCTATACTTCTTAGCAAAAAATAAAATAAAATGGACTGGTTTGAAATGGACAAGGGAAAAGACCCTTTATTGTAAAGATAAGCAGCGTAGCTAAAATATGTGATTTGTTTTATTCAGCAAGGATGCATTGAATTGATCAAAAGTGTAGTGAAGACATATATAATTTACAAAAGATTTATATTTCTAATAAATGCTGATTTTTAACTTCATAATCATCAAAGAACCCTGAAAAAACAATGCATCATTGTTTCCACAAAAATATTAAGCAGCAACATGTTTTCAACACTGATAATTATAAGAAATGTAAAGTTGCTGATAATTCAGCTTTGCCATCACATGAATAAATTACATTTTTAGAAATATTCAAGTAGAAAACAATTATTTTAAACTGTAATAATATGTCACAATATTATTGATTTTTCCGATTTTTGATCGAATAAATGCAGCCTCGGTAAGCACAGGAAACTTCTTTCAAAAACATTTAAAAAGTCCAGTTTTTATATAAAAGAACAATTCATCTGGCAGACTCTCAGGCATTTTGTGCTTTTATGAATTTTATTAGCTGATCCCATTGGCATGTAAATCTAAGTGGGTAAATGAGTGAGTGGCAATAGCTGGGCAAACACTCTACTTCCATATTCAGAACATATAAACACTCAATACATATTTAAAGCCATTCCCCTTCAGTGAATCCAGGATGGATGGTCCGTTGGGACGCACCAATGTGTGTGGTCAGACAGAATGAGCAGGATGTAGATCAATCCTTATTAAAACACACCCCGAGAGAACACAAACTGGGGCAGGCCCATAAAAAGCTAGTTGTGAGAGGACTAGTTAGGGCTCAGAGAATATAAACAGATTATAATATTTGGTAAAACAGTTAAAGTAATCACTGTATGCCATATTCATTGAAGCTGAGACTGATGACTAATAAATTCATCCCATGGGAATACAAAGGGATGTTTTAATTTGTTTTCACAGACTGACATGCACTTTGACTGTATTGCACATTGCATTCTCTTATAGTGTGTGTACAGGAAGGCACCAAATGAGCTGGAACTAAAGGGGGGTTTGGCTAGAACAATGACCCAGATGAGCTGATCAAACATATGACATCAGTGTGGTCCGCAGCCAGATCCCCCCAGGATAGGGCTGCTTTTACTGCCCCACCAATCATCTGCATCACTGCTGCTGAGAAGGGGGCTTGTTGGGTCGGACCCTGCAATGCTGACTTCTGCAAACAAGACAGCAGCAATAATTCACAGCACACATTATGCAGAAACAGTTCATATACATGGCTATGAAGCAGAAAGAATGATGGGACAAAACCTGTCATTTTAAAGGAGAAACAGGTTTTTAATGCGAACAAATTGAAGTCAAGATCAGATTAAGACCTAACCCCAAAATACAGACCATATAATAATAAATAAATATTAGTTAATTATATTTGCACATTGCCAATACAAAAGTAAGCTTTGGCCATTAGGCTATTTACTTTTCATATAAAAAGGAAATACAAACACAAGTCACAAGTTTGGAATATGTAAGGTGTAGTACTGTTCAGTTTGTTTTCTTTAGAGAAATTAATATTCCATTTTTATATAAAAATTTCATGTTGGTTTTTTTTACAGTTTTTTTATTATCAGATAATCCTAAAATCTAGAAAAATAAAACACACACACACACACACACACACACACACACACACACACACACAGCACACACACACTCTCTCTCTCTCTCTCTCTCTCTCTCTCTCACACACACACACACACACACACACAAACATATTAAGCAGCACAATTGTTTTTTATTCTTTTCATCCTTTATATTTTATGCACTTCTGCTGTCACTTCAGTAGAGTGTTGGTCATGTAGAATAATGATGATTTATCTCATGTAGTTAATTTCTAATTGTTGGATAGAATGTAGGGACTTTTCTTCAAATGTTCTGGGCACATTACCTACTGAACGGCTAGTCATGCAACACATCAAATCTGTCCTCCCCCTCCCTGGACCCCTTCCAGTTTGCATATAGGTCCAATCGCTCGACCGATGATGCCATCGCCACTGCCCTCCACCCAGCCCTCACACATCTGGACAAAACGGACACGTATGTCAGATTGCTGTTCATAGACTTCAGTTCAGCATTCAACACAATCATCCCTCAACAGCTCATTCATAAACTGGTCCAGCTGGGGCTCAATACGTCGCTGTGCAACTGGCTGTTGGACTTTCTGACCGGGAGACCTCAGGCAGTACGGGTCGGCAGTAACACATCCAGTACCATCACACTGAACACAGGGGCCCCCCAAGGATGTGTGTTGAGCCCCCTCCTCTTCACTCTGCTGACCCACGACTGCACACCGTCACACAACTCCAACCTCTTCATTAAATTTGCGGATGACACGACTGTGGTGGGTCTCATCAGCAACAGAGATGAGACAAACTACAGGAGCGAGGTGAGCCGCCTGGCCGGGTGGTGCAGTGACAACAATCTCTCTCTGAATGTGGAGAAGACGAAGGAGATTGTCGTTGACTTCAGGAGAGTGCACTCTCTGCATGCTCCTCTGACCATCAATGGTGCGACCGTGGAGAGAATGAGCAGCACCAAGTTCCTGGGTGTGCACATCACAGAGGACCTCTCCTGGACCAACAACACTGCAGCACTGGCCAAGAAAGCACAACAGCGTCTCTACTTCCTCCGCAAACTCAGAAGAGCCAGAGCCCCGGCCCCCATCATGTGCACCTTCTACAGAGGCACCATCGAGAGCATTCTGACTAGCTGCATCACTGTGTGGTATGGCGCCTGCAACGCGTCCTGCCACAAGTCCCTTCAACGGATAGTGAGAGCAGCTGAGAAGATCGTTGGTGTCTCTCTCCCCTCCCTCCAGGACATCTACAGCACCCGTCTCACCCGCAAAGCCCTCAGCATTGCAGGTGATCCCACCCACCCGACACACAGCTTCTTCAGTCTGCTACCATCAGGGAGGAGACTGCGGAGTCTCCAGGCCTGGACCAACAGACTGAAGGACAGCTTCATCCACCAGGCTGTCAGGAAGCTGAACTCCCTCCCGTCCTTGCCCCCCTCCCCTCTCTTACACCACGCACCACTGAACTCTGACCCCCCCCCCACCACCACCACTACTCTCACACACACACACACTGTGATCAGCACCAGTCACTTATACAGCATTGGACTGAGCTCATTCAACTACCTCTTCTGACAGTCTGAATAAAGACTGCTCTCTTTTTGTCATTTTAATAGAATAGACTTAATAAGCTCTTTGCACTACACCATTCATATTCTGCACTGTTTGGTTATTTCACTGGTTTGCACTCTATCTACCATGTGCCTTATGCCACTTTATCTATTTTTTATTATTATTATTATTTTTTTTTTTCTACATGTCCTTATTTGTAATAGTTGCATTTGTGTATGTATGCGTGTATGTATGAGTGTGTGTATATATATATATATATATTGATTTGTACTTATCTGTATTTTTGCATTCTACTGTTTGTGTTTAGTGTTATCTGTATGCACCAGGGAGTAAGAGAGTAACGCAATTTCAATTCTCTGTATGTATGTACGGTACATGTGGCAGAATTGACAATAAAGCTGACTTTGACTTTGACTTTGAAGTGATGTCACTCATTCAGTTTGCAGGAAAGTCATTGAATAGGCACTGGTCACAATATTTTTAAATATTCTACCCTATCACATTATAGAAAATATGCAAACATACAGATTGAATGTGTTTGATTTTTTTTTTTTTATAGTATTTTACGTGATGACGCAAAAATAACTGATGAGTCGGTTCAGTCGGTTGTAGAGGACCGTTCGAAAGAACCGTTTCAGGGATATGAATCAGACTTCCCTAATATCTTCAAGTTTCAACCAGGTTTTATCCCTTCACAGCTGGATTGAATGTGCTTGCTTAGAAAACCATTATTCATCTACACCACCTGCTGGTGGTAAAGAGCACTTACACTCACAGTGTCCTGATTTTCACTAATATCACACTAAGTTTTATTTTTTTTACGTACTACTACACAAAGAGTAAGGTGCACTAGTTTTATTGGCTGTATGTATTTGTGTTTATTTATCCGACTTATATATTTATTTTTTCAAGTTATTTATTTGTTTATTTTTTGCTTGCACGCGCCTGCTGCAAAGAGTCACGCGCAGAGCTGCAAAGTGTCACGTGCAGAGCTGCTCGTGCACGCCAGCATCTGCCTCAGCTCGCGAGTCCAGTCAGCAGCAGGTAAGAACTCACTCATATCCGTGTTTTTGGCGTATTTTTAAAAAACGTATTGTCTGTGTACTCCTAGGCTGACCAGTAGAGATCTGAGACAGTTTATGTAAGTAAAAAAAAGTAGTTGTTATGGTTTTGTCCGTTAGTGTGGCGTTGCTAACGTAACAGCTAAGTTAGTCATGTCAACAAGTAATCTCTCCTAAACTACGACAGGCTGCTAAATATAATAACTGAATGTACGTTATCAGGACGAAGTGCAGCAAATCTCCAGTCTTATCTTCCAAACGTTTTCCTTAGCTTGTGTTTTGACATTAAACATTAGAACTGGTTTAATTAAGCTCCAGTGCGGCTAACGTTAACGTAATTGTGTTAGCATATTTGAATGAGCATGATTTTCTGCGGCATCAAAAACATAATTATAATCATTCAGACAGCAGTGGATGATCAGGCATGATGATCGAGTTTTATTTTGAGACTGGGTTTTGTTTTGGATCAAAACATGAGTGGGATCATCGACATGTTGTCACTGACCTTGGAGCACTTGCATAGTTCACATAGACTGAATTCATGCGTGGTCGAAACAGTAGAAAAAAACAGGCGAGATCTAACGTAACGTTACTGATCTTTGGACCATAACCTTGACGAGACTTTGCGACCTTCTGCCCAATTTGAGTTTCTTTATCATTTTCGAGGATGTGATAAGAGTGACAAAGAGATATATGATACATAGTGTAATGCACTGTGAAAATATTTATTTTGAATATTTTGTACTTAACCAATTTTATTCAATAGATCCATGAACTTGACATATGGGACAATACAGATAAATGAACCATTTGAACTCTCAGCCCAGTTCTTGTGAGCTTTTCTTGGTTTCAAGCCGTAAATTTACAGCCCAGTTGCTATTGCTGTTTCTCATTCTTTTTAAAGAGTTGTGTTACTAGGCTCTATCAAAATACAAAGTTTGAACATTTTTACTGCAATCATTTTTCTTAAGTTAAGTTCAAAATTTGGTCAAAAAAAAGTGTCAGTAATGCTGGGTATACACTAAAAGATGTTTAAAATCTTATAAGATCATGAGGACTAAAAATCATAGATTTAACAGTTTTGCTCCTATAGTGTGTGGTGTCCCCCCCCCCACACACATCAGGATTTATGATCGTATATATTCAACATGTTGATTCGCGATCGGGGCGTCTCCGACGTTCTTCCGAGCAGATTCAGTCACTCTTAACACACCTCACACCAAAGGAAAATCTGATAAAATAATCTTTAGATCCACCAAGATAATCGGGACATTACCTAGGATTGTCGAAAGGGGAGAAATCGGCCCAAAATCAGCCCGAGTATTAGGGATGGGACAATACACCTACCTCCCGACATGATACTATCACGATACTTGGGTGCCAATACAGTATGTGTTGCGATTTAAATTTTTTAGTTTTTAACTCTAGACCTTGGGAAAATGTTGAAATAGTTGATTATACCCTTAAAATAGACTGTATATGACTGTCATATTAACAAAAACAATAGGGGTGCTCCGATTGATCGGGTACCGATCATAATCGGCCGATAATCGCGTTGGGAATGGGATGTTTGATCAGCGGCCTCTAAAAAGGCAGATCTAAAAAAAATGATCTCTATAGCTGATGACGCGCATGCTGTGAGAGGTTTGACACGACATGCAGCGCACCGTCTCAGTCTCTGTCTGGCGTGGGTGAAATAACTATAATGCTGAAGGTGAGGTACAATTCATATTTCTTCATTAAGTAACATATAACGTAATTTGAAACTTTCTGTGAGACATCATTTCATAAACAGCCTGTGTGAATCACCGCACGCACTTTCCCTCTCAAAATGCGCAAATGGCTTCAAATCACATCGCATCTGCACTATAAGCGAGCTGCACGCTGCATAGTTGACACAGGAATTGTCACTTGCACAATAGAGGCAGTGTCGCATCGTTTCTAAAGTTTATAAATTGCTTTTCTTGTTAATTCTTGCCAGTGTTTAACCATTCTGCGCTCGCGCACTCTCCCGGAGACCGTGCGCTCATGCACTCGCAGCGCACACACATAATGCCAGGTTCACATTACTCCGTTTGCAGTGCGTATGGTGCGTATTTTTCCGTGCTCATCATGTTAACGGATCAGAGCGTTAACACTGCACACGGTTGCGGTCCGGTAGTGCGTTCCAGGAGCGGTGCGTCTGCAGCAGAGCAGAGATCGTTTCCGCACCGAGTCTATCTTTGCTGTACTGCATGCACTGAATTAAAGTGACAGCGTATTGTTTGTGGTAAATATGAACATGGATTGACACGATAATGTAGTAATTAAACTATAAATGCATATAATTAAAGTCTACTGCATTTCAGAGTCATCACATGTGGCTTTTTGGGTTTAAAGGAAAAGAGCACTTTTAGATAAGGCAATAATAGATGGCACTCATGGAGGTATGGAAAGCAAAGTTCTTTATAAACCGCAGGATTGCTTGTAATAAATTTATTTTATTTAATAAAATTTATTACAAGCAATTGCTTGCTTGCAAAAGAAAATTCAGTAGAGCTGACTGTTTCTGCCAGTCATAAGTTCATTTAGAATGTTTGTGATAACATAAGAATAGTAGTTTAAATGTTTTGCCACTTGCTTGAGCAACTTAACATATAAATCTAGAAGTAGCCTAAATGCAAAAGTAAAAAGCATTGAATAATGTGTTTCTTATATTTATTGCATTTAAACACGTCTATAAAGATTGTATTACTGTAAAAGAAAAAAGAATCACAATGAAAAAGCATTTTCAGTAACAATGTTTGGATTTGAAATCAAAATAATGGATAAATGTTGTGTTTGTGGTAAACAGATGGATCAGTAGTGGACTCCTGTGTGAAATCAGGCTTGTGCTGTGCGTAAGCTTTTCTGCAACAATTGTAAAAACAAAAATGCACTGGATGATCAAACATTTAGGTGAGATAAATGTATATTTTTGAAAAATGTCTAAAAAAAATGCCACCCGTCAAATTAAAAAGTCCTCTCTTACAAGCGTCACCTAAGAGGGGAATTCCCCCATTTTCAAAAATGAAATTCAGGCACTGAATAAATGTCTAAAAATAAAGATTGGAGTATCACTATAGATAATTCTACATGATAAAAAGATGGCTTTAAAAAGATCGGTATCGGTGATCGGATCGGCAGATACTGCTTTCTGTGATCGGCGATCGGCCTCAAAAATCCTGATCGGAGCACCCCTAAAAAACAATGCATCACATCTTTCTGAACTTTTATTTCAGGAGCATACACATACACAGTGTATATTTAAAGTACCTTGAACCATGAAACTTTCAAGTACCAAAACCCTGAACTTGCACATGAATGTAATAGTCAAATGTTCAACAAAATGAGCAGAAAAAATACTTTCTTAAATAAAATAAAGAGCTATGTTACTTTGCATACCGTTTTAGTCATGTTTCAAAAAGGATTCAAAACGTGAAGGTGCAGAAAGAATTCTGGAAGAGGTTTGATCCTCTGCCTCCGTCATGGTTTTGCTTTCTCGCGCCGGCTTGAAATGTATATGATGTCATCTAATGCAGCGGCACTGCGCACGCAAAACGATCGTTGTATGACATCAAAGTACTGCGAATGCTACAGAGAACAGACGGCTCCGCATGCTTTCGAATCGCTCTCGTGGTACATTGATGTCATACGCTGATCGTCTGCACGGTGCTGCTTCAAGTCGAACACACTAATACATAGGGCTGTGCGATATGACGATATATATCGGATGGACGAAATAAAAAGTCTATCGTTTCATATTTTGCTCTATCGTTTATTTCGTGGTGTCGCAAAATACATTGTTTACGGTAATACTTTTTCATCATTTGGATGACTGCGATCTTTACACGCCACCAAGGGGCGTGAAGGGGAGATGGAAGCAGGTGGCTCTGAGTAGGAGCACGATCAGCCAGGACAAAACGAGGAGCTCGATCCTAAACGAGGGACTACATCTGTAGCATGGACACGTGTTTTTAAGCACAGCCGTTTTTAAGCCGTTGAAACACAAACAACAGAGCTATATGCGTGCACCGTCTCTGTTTCTGTGAGAGAGGAGCGCACATTTTTTTGCCGCTTTATTGGCTTTGAACGATTACATAAACGCACTTATATGAGTAACAATCTCCGTCTTTGCAAGTATCCTCATAAACACAGTGATTTAGGTCTTAAGAGAGAAAACAGCTGAAAACAACGCACATGTAACAGTATATTTCCGGACTTCGGTCTTAAAGGGGAAGCTGTCCAATATTCGTTCAGTCTGCCATTCATCAAACAACAGAAAATCTCTCACTGCTCTTGACTTTATCACTTTTGTAACTTTAATAAGAATAAATTAAAAAATAATGATATATTTATATATATCCTATAGAATCTATACACAATACACATGCTAATTATATCTAATTAACACAGTGAAGACTAATTCATTTACACAATGTATGTAGCGTTTCTTATTTATGTAGGTTTTTGTCCTATTGCTTGCAATTAGTTTCTTATCCTTATTTCATCACTGACTGTTTGTCTTCAGTGAGCTTGAATTTTTTTTTTGTCACTTTTTAGGCATGTATTCAATTTAATTTCACTTTATTGTTGGGATTTCTTCCAAATATTGTTTCGCATCCAATAGCATTTACTGTCTAACATTAATTCACATCAATACACATTACACAATACAATACACACACACACACACACACAAAAAGGCATGTTCGTACACATCAAACATAATTTTTGTTTTATATTGTATTTTTTACATTGTATTATATTTCTATTAGTTTGATATTGACATTGGTGACAAGGATTATGAAAATTCTATGGTATCAAAGATTTAATATCATAAAAAAAATGTAAAGAAAAAAATAACTATACCGTGATATATATCGTTATCGTGATATAGAATTAGTCATATCGTGATATAAGATTTTGGTCATATCGCCCACCCCTACACATTTCGCCCTCTGATGGAATTACAAAGCGCTAACTTCTCCCCACCACCTCTTAGGAAAAGTAAAATACTTAAATATAAATCGATTCTGAGGCATTCCAATCGATTTTTTTAATTGTTTTAAAAAGAATCGCGATAGTTAGGTGAATCGATTTTTTTCTCCCACCCCTAGCGATTATCTTGTGGTGTGTACCCAGCATAAGCCAAGTAGGTGGATTTACCCTTGTGAGAGCATGTGTGAGGTTTATAACCAAGTACATGGTGTGCTCTAACTTGTGCCAAAAAGTAATTTCAGCTTGACAGCTTTGAGAATCATGCCTCTAATGTTCTGACACACGTCAAAATCCACGTGCGTGTTTGTTCTTTGACCTTCGATCACACATTCCTCTGTATTTGTCCATCCTCCTTTTGGAGGTACTAAAGTATCTGCCCCACTGACTTCCACTCAGGCAGGATAGCCTCTGGACTTCTTGCTGAAGTGACCTTCAAATAAATAGTCTTGCTTAAATCAGAGCATAAAGGTTTCTGGAAGGGGTTCGTAGCTACTTATTTTGTTATTCAGCACTTCTAGTGTGGTTGTTAGAAACGCTAATAGGTTTTAAGTCCTAAATGTTCTATATAATTGCATATGATATATATATATATATATATATATGTATGTGTATAAAATTTAAACATTATCAAATACTGTATGTCTAAAGGCTTTAGTCTGTCACCAAAAAATCTCACTGATTTAATTCAGTCAGACTGCTATCACTTTAGTCAGAGGCTTTGGTTAAGTATTAGGCTGTTTTACATGCAGTGTTACATTTTAACTTCATCAAGTTTAATGGTACAACACAAAACTATTTAGCATTTCATAAATTGTAGATTGCTTTCTCCCAGGGGAGAAGGTTTCTTCACCATGAGATACGGTATGAACGCATCCGAAATGGCAGTGTCTGAGGAGCAGGGCTGAGAAGCACACTCTTTTAATCGATTCAGACTTTAACTAAAACAACTGCAAGAATTAAGGCAATACAGCATGTCGTTCATCCAGAAGATTAGATATTTCTTTAAAAGGCTGATTTCTAGAGTTCATATGGCATTGAGAGGATTTATTTGGCGCCGACCAACACGTGAGTAAGTTGGATTCCGCTGTGCCTTTTATAAAAATGAACTGTTGTTCTTTCCACTCTGTCCTTTCTTTAGCTCACCTGCTATCATGCTTTCCAGAGCGGTCACCATGGCAGGGGTCACTGCGCACAAGATCAGTAAACACATCACCTTCCTCGCCAATGATGTCGCTGGGACTCCCATGGCTAGTGTTTCACCTGCTCAACCTAAACCAATACTGCTGATGCTGCCATGGCTGGGCTCCAGACCACAGGCCATTGCCAAATACTGTGAGATTTACTTTCGCACGGGCTTTGATGTGCTCATAGTGGAAAGTGAGGTGAGGCAGTTCTTGTGGCCCCGCTGGGGGTTGGAGTATGGTGGCCATGTGCTGGAATTATTAGAGAGCGAGCGCTTCTCACAGCGCCCCCTACTGGTCCATGCTTTTTCCATAGGTGGATATACATTCGCTCAGGTGCTTGTTCATGTGGCCAAAGACACCCAGCGTTACCAAGGCCTGACAAACAGAATTAGGGGGCACATCTATGACAGCCTTGTCATGGGATCGCTGGAGCATATGGCCAACGGTATGTACATAGATTGCAGTGTAAAGTGTGTTCATTTATATATACAGTGCCCTCCACTAATATTGGCACCCTTGGTAAATATGAGCAAAGGCGGCTGTGAAAATAAATCTGCATTGTTTATCCTTTTTATCTTTCATTCAAATTTTTTTGAAAATTCCAACCTATCATTGAAGTAAAACAATTGAAAGTGGGGGGAAAATCTCATTGTGAAATAAATGCTTTCTCTAGTTCATGTTGGCCACAATTATTGGCACCCAATTATTGCAACGTCCTTTTCCCAGCGTAACAGCTCTGAGTTTTCTCCTATACTGCCTGAAGAGTTTGGAGAACACCTGATAAGAGATCAGAGACCATTTTCTTCATACAGAATCTCTCCAGAGCCTTCAGATTCACAGCTCCATGTTAGTACTTCTTCTCTTCAGTTCACCTCACTCATTTTCTGTAGGGTTCAGGTCAGAGGACAGGGACAGCCATGGTAAAAGATTCATTTTGTGCTCGGTGACCCATTTTTGTGTTTATTTTGATGTTTGTTGTCCTGGTGGAAGATCGAAACATGGCCCATTATAAGATTTCTAACAGAGGCAGCCAGGCTTTGATTTTTTCTGTTGGTATTTGATCGAATCCATGATACCATGAGTCTGAACAAGATGTTCAGGACCTCTGGCAGAAAAACAGGCCCACAAGATCGAGCAGTATATTTAACCGTGGACATGGTGTACTTTTTTATCCCTGTTTGTACTAAACTCATCTGGTGGGTTTGCTGCCGAAAAGGTATTTTTTTCAGTTTCATCTGACAATAGAAGCCAGTGCCATTTGAAGTTCCAGCCGTGTCTGACAACTGAATTTGCTGGAGTTGTTTTTGGATGAGTGAGGAGAATTTTCCTTGAAACCCTCCCGAACAACATGTGGTGATTTAGGGGATGTTTGATATATATATTTTTTAGGTTTCTGACCCCAAGACTCAACTAATCTCTGCAATTCTCCAGCTGTGATCCTTGGAGAGTCTTTGGCCACTCAAACTCTCCTCCTCACCGTGCATTAGGACGATATAGACACGTCCTCTTCCAGGCAGATTTTTAACATCTTTAGTTGATTGGAACCTCTTAATTATTACCCTGATGGTGGAAATGGGGCTTTCAATGCTTTAACTCTTTTCTTACAGCCACTTTCTATTTTGTGATGCTCAACAATCTTGTTCTGCACATCAGAACTATATTCTTAGGTTTTACTCCTTGTGATGGATGATTAAGGGAATTTGGACTTTGTGTTCCTCATATTTATAATCCTGTGGAACAGGAAGCCATGGCTGGACAATTTCATGCTCCTAGTCACCCTGTTGTGCTAAAAAATGTAAATATGAATGGGAATATTTACTCTTAAGAATTTCTAGTGGTGCCAATAATTGTGGCCAACATTCATTGGAGAAAAACATTTATTTCATCATGAGATTTTCTCCCCACTTTCAATTGTTTTACTTCAATGATAGGTTAGAATTTTTTTCATTTTTTGAGTGAAAGATCAGAAGGATAAACAATGCACATTTATTTTCACAGCCGCCTTTGCTCATATTTATCAAGGGTGCCAATATTAGTGGAGGGCACTGTACATCAGGGTATGACTATATTTATATCATATACCATTATTATGTACCACGCCATGTTTCTCTCATGTGTATATAACCTAATAATGACACAAATACGTGTAAATATATAAATATAGCATATTTAATATAGCAAATTATTTGAATAATTTTTTTAATAACTTTTCTTTATTAATATATTTTAAAATGTTTTAAAATATTTTATTCCTGTGATGCATAGCTGTATTTACAGCAGCCATTATTATTAGCTGTTTCCTGCTAAAGAAACATTTCTTCTTATTGTCAGTGTTACAGTTGTGCTGATTAAAATTTTAGTGAAAACTTTTGAATCAATGAAATGCATCCTTGGTAAAAAATAAAATAATAATATTTTTTTGTAAAAAAAATAATCTTACTAACAAACAAATACAGTGTATCCACTACGAATATAGCGTACTCTCTGTTAAATACATCTTAAGCCCTATTCGCATGGGATTAGTATTATCTAGGGACCTCTTGTGATTTAGAAATTACCCCCCCCCCACATCTGAATTTCGTGTGGCGCATTCGCACGGGATAAACGAAGCCTGTGATTTTACTCGAATTTACAGACTTCTCCCGGATATGATGTCAAGGCTTTGCATAACATTATATATCATAAACAGAAGAATGTTCCTTACTGCATGCTGATGCTGCTATACATGGCATCCGTTCTCCATCTAATCATTCTTGTTTTCGCTCTTCTGATGGTTTTCAGCTTTCTTTTTATGAAAGTGAAAATTGTATAGTAGTACTGTATAGTGATACGACCCAGCACTCAAAATACTATCAAAACACTTCGCAGCCTCCATTTTTCCGCAAAATATGGATAAAAAGGCACTCAGGAAACAAAAACCTTGAAAAAATGATATATGACACCGCGAAATGCTGGCCAAATCACAGAGATGCTGATTCGCACGGGACTAATATTATCACAGGACCTCGGTGTTCAGCGAAATATGATAGGTCATTTGCGGGGGAATTTTTACTTTACAAATGACAGACATGTGCGATTCGCACGGGATTAAGATCACAGACAACCTCTGCAATTATTACAAATGACTAGAGGTCACCAGGTAATACTAATCCCGTGTGAATAGGGCTTTAGGGGTCATTAACACATGCATTTTTCCATTCCACTGTGCCACTTTTCCATTGTTTTTCTATGTAAACCAACTAGAAAGACATGTTTGTCCATTGTGCTCACATCATTTGCAGCATCTCGCACATGACATGGCAGTTTTTTTCCCCATTCCACTGCTCTCGTCTCTTGCTTTTCAAAGCAAAAACACATTTTGTGTGAACTGGCCCTTATACCACCCTGTTTGAGTAGTACGCTGAATGTATTGTTTCCTACCTCTCGCTTTTTTGTAATTTAATATGTCTGTGTAGGAGTGTGGAGTGTGAGCTAATCACATAACAGATGCTTAACACATACTGGAAAATTAAAGTTGGCACTACAGCCAAACAATGAGTCATAGACCATATAAATCAATCAGCTTGTGCTAATAATTAAGGTTACTTGATTACTCGTATACAATGTACATTCTCATCCAAAAATTCACATTACTCCAAAATAAACTCAGTAGTACTTCACTGAAAATATAAAAGTACATTTAATTGTTGGTCAAACATTAAAAAACTAATAAATTCTCGAAACGCTTCAATCTGGCGATTACATTACTTTTTAAAATTTGTAGTTGGCAAGATTTTTATCATTTTTGAAAGACGCCTTACACTCACCAGGCTTCATTTATTTGATTATAAATACAGTAAAAAAAAAAAAAAAAAAGTAATAGAGTGTGTAATATTACAATTTAGACCTGTTTTCTATTTAAATAGATTTTAAAATGTAATTTATTCCTGTGATGCAAAGCTACATTTTCAGCATCATTACACCAGTCTTCAGTGTCACATGATCCTTCAGAAATCATTCCTGTATCCAGATTTGATGCTCACGAAACATTTATTATTATTATCAATGTTGAAAACAGTTGCTTCAAACAGTGCTGCTTAATATTTTTGTGAAAACTGAAAAAAATTAATTGTAAAAGTAAAAGAAACAGCATTTATTTTTAAATAGAAATCTTCTTGTAGGTTTAAAACATCATATTTATCTTTACACGGCTTAAGTAAACAAACTACATAAGCCCTAAAAAAAAAACTTCTTCAGAAATAGAAATTTGTCCTGATAAATTGAAGTCGCTGAAATCTCTTGCTTAATTATTTTGGTTTTGTTGTTTGTTGTCCAGGCCTGGGTAAAACTATATTGCCCCGGATGGAAGGTCTTGTGAAGTCGGCTGGCCTTCTGTACTTCCGTGTCTTTAAACACCAGACGGTTGACTACTTCAACTCATCGATCAGTGTTTTCTGGAACACTCCTGTGATGGCGCCTGCTCTTTTCTTCTACTCTGAGAATGATGCACTGTGCGATTACAAGAGCTTGGAGAAGATGGTGGAGTTCTGGAGGAGCCGCGGCCAAACTGTCGAGAGCAAGATGTGGAAGGAGTCTGTTCATGCAGGTCATCTGCGCACACACCCTCAGGATTATCTGTCCACGCTGGAGTACTTTGTGCAGTCTCTCAACATGGTGCCTCTGAAGGCCAAAATGTGAATTTTGAAGGCCGTCACCCGTCTCATTAAACATCCAAGTTGCCTGAAGTGCCTGATTTTATTGTTACATTGACATTCTCATGCTCTTTGTTCAAGTTGTGCTTTGGTCTTGCAAAATCTGACTGTTTCTCAAACTTCTTCACTCTGTTGAAATATTTATGTGACTAGATGTAAACCTTTTCAGCCAAAAATTCATACCCAGTCCAGAAAAACAATCAGAGCTCTTTTTGAAGACTGTTGCACTGGCATGTTAGGGATGTGTAATACTTTATACAACCTGCTGATATGTGACCAGTAGGTTTATTGCACTACAAAGTGAAGCTTCTGTACTTTGTCCAACATTTGTTCAGACCTCAAAATGACTATCTTGACATTCTGTTTCATTATTTTATTGTAGATATTTTTGATAAACCATAAGCACTTGAATAACACTTAAAAGGTTTTTTCAACCTTTTGTTAATAGTGAATTATAGTTTATATGACAACTTAACATTTAACATCTACAGTATGTTCATTTGAATATACTGTCCTCTGATCATTTATCAGTTACCTCAAAAGTTAAACAATTATTTTTAAATCTACAGAAATGACTTGCTTAAATTTGTCAATGACAAAATCTGAAGTAAATTAATAAATTAAAAACATAATATAATTAAATATAATACACTGTTTGACACAATCCTGGTAAACCTATGCAATGTTGTTTTTCTAGCAATGACACATAGTTAAAGTAAAGGTGGTTTGTTCAGGTACCTGTGCACACAATATGGTAAATACAAGTAAAGTGGGACACTTAGGTTTTTGTATTACATGTTTTTATATTTTTATTCTGTGTAGTTTTATGGAAGTCTTTAGCTTATGCAACCTTGCATATTTTAAAACAACGTTTATATCAAATTATCAAAGTGTCCTGCTTTACAGTACATCAATGCAATAATGAAGGCTTTTATTTTCTGTTGCTTCATCTTGCAAAAGTCAAATAAATATTTCAGATTATTGATGTGTTTTGTCTGTTTATACTAGAAGTCTAGCAAAAGGGTTGTGCAAGATGAAACTTAAGACATAATTTGGCAGAATTTTGTTTAAAATGAATGACTCGAGTTGTTTTCCTCTAGAGGACGCTTGTCGACTCAGACACTCCGGGAGTCATGAGCATTAAAATCTATAATTTATCCAAATAATTAAAAACTCTTATCTTGCACAATGATTATTACTAATGGTTTTTAACGATGATCATCTAGTAATCACAAATGAATGTGATTAGTCTCTCTCTACCAGCGCTGAGAAAAGTAACAGGTCCCACATGACAACCTCGTTCTTATAAGTGATTTCAGCAAAGGTATTGAAAGTAATTTTAACCTGAATGATAACACAGAATATTTATACACATTTAATCGAAGAGAGAGAGAGGGGAGGAAAAAAAACAAACAGTGAATAGCTAAAATATAAAAATGATCATTTAGACCAATTTTACCTGGGCCACTAAGCCCCGCCCACTTCATTAGATTGGATGTGAATTGAATTCCTCAAATGTTAGATTAGAAAGTAACCAAGCACACCTTTTTCTGCAAATTTCTCATAACTAACAAGCATAACCTCATGACCATTTCTCCTAACAACGTTTCCCTGTGTTCCATTAAGATGTATGTAAAACAGCTCTCTGTGTTTCTGCTTCGGCCGGAGGCATGAGTGAGTGTTACTCTGAAGGAATGAGAAAGTGTTTTCAGGCCTGATCATGAGTGCAGGAGGCTGAGGCTTCAGAGCTGATCCGCTTCTCATGACCACAAACCCTCTCAGTCCCACCAGCGACATGGATGATTTCAGGACGCGCACCAACACGCTGTTTGGAGAGACTTTAACTCGGGTGAGGGAAACTGTGACTTACTGCTTCTTACGGTTAGTTTTTAAGTGTTTATCGGCATTAATGCAGAAACACGAATTTTAAGATTGTTTAATTGCTTATTGATCAAGGCAAAACTCTTGAGCAGGCATTACAGGACTTTTAGAGGGAGATTATGAAGCAGAATTAAAGGGCTAAATTAGTATGCACAATATGAACATGGATATATGGAAAGATTTCATCCAATCAAACTAGTTAAACTGACATAATGTAGCCCCTGTATTTGTTCATGTCAACTTTTGTTTTCTTTCAGCACACAGCTGTTAATCTGGCTATTGGTGGACTCACATCTCTGTTTGTCCTAGTGAGTATTAGTGACCACACACACACACACACACACACACACACACACACACACACACACACACAGTTTGGTTAGCTATCTAAATGAGGACACTGCATAGACTTCTATTGTTTTTATATACAGCTACTTACAAATACTATAACCAAACCCACACTCTGTGCATTTTTACAGTTTAAAAAATGACTGATCACCTCCATCCAAATGTAACTTGCTAGTTGTAGCCAGAGGCGGACAGTAACTAAGTACATTTATTTGAGTATTGTACTTAAGTAAACTTTTTGAGTATCTGTACTTTACTTGAGTATTATTTTTTTTCTGGAAACTTATGACTTTAACTTCACTACATTTGAAAGACAAATATTGTACTTTTCACTCCACTACATTTCTATCAAGGTCTTCGAAGTAGAAAGTCGTTACTTTGTAGCAGCTTTGAAAGTCAGTGAGTGTTTTTTTTTCTTCTCTAAAACGTGACTTTCTTTTTCCAGACAGTTTATCAGGAATCACTCTTGTAGGGCTACATGAAGTGATTTCTCAGCATTTTTTGAACACTGACCAGTAGCAAATGTGATATTTATTTACAACAATTCAATAATAAGAAGTTAATATTGTGGTATATAGTAGACACAATATTTTCTGATTTAGCTATAGTGTGTAAATGAAAATATTACCTATAAAGCCACAGAAGAACTGTTGTGTGTCTCCTAATAAAACACAATAGGTGTTGGACTTGAAGCAGCACTGCACAGACTGTTGTGTGTGTGACATTAAAGTACTGCGAGAGCGTTTTTAAAATTTTTGTTTTGATGTCAAATAATCTCGCTGTTTTGCTTTTTTGTTAAAGCAGTGTTGCTGTTATAAAGTTATACAGCTACAGTTGTGTTGCTGGGTTTTAAAGCAGGTTTGATTTTTAGTTTTTCTTCCGTATCGCTCTGTATTTACAGCTATTTCACTGTCCACTCTGTTTTAATGTGGATGAATGGCAACACATAGATGTGTGCACACACTGTCAGAGCTGTGTGAATCCTGCTTTTGTGGGGGTGTTAAATAATATATTTTTTTTCCATAGGTTTTTAACATTCCAAAAACTCTTTATTCCAAAGATTCTACAAGCTAGTCAGTGTATTCAGTAGGTTTAATGTATTGTAAGTTGGTTCAGAGGTATTGCAAGTATTACATACAACAATAATAAAACAGTGCATTGACATAAAAAAAGGACATTTGCTTTTGGTACTTAAGCACTTTTAAAAGCAAGTACTTCTGTACTTTTACTCAAGTAAAAATCTGTCTTTACAACTTTCACTTGTAATGGAGTAATATTTGACCAGCAGGATCTGTACTTTCACTCAAGTAATGGAGTTGTGTACTTCGTCCGCCTCTGGTTGTAGCTGAAAATTGAATTATTTTTTTAACCCCTCTCCTTACTTTTTCAGGTAACTGTCATCAGTTCGTTTGTCTTCCCTACACCTCCTCCGACAGCATTAAATATTTTCTTTGTGGTCTGCATCATCATGATCTGTTCTTCTGCATTGGTGCTGGTTAGTTCTGTATATATAAAACTCCTATTTATGATCTATGTGGTTTAATTTTTCCATCTCTTTTATAATCATTAATCTAAATCAAAATCTGTATTTCTTTTTTTCTCAAATCATGGGGGTTTTATAATTTAGTTTTCTATTGTGCTTCATGGTCCGAGTGCTGTAACAAGATGTTTGATTCTTTGGGGTGATTTTTTTTTTCAAGTGTTTATATATACATTACAACATAATATGTATATAATTTGCTAAAAATAAGTTTCTCTGTTTTTGTAGATATTCTGGTATCGTCAAGGTGATCTGGATCCAAAGTTTCGTGGTCTGATTTATTATTCCATAGGTCTCATTATCCTCCTCTGTCTGTGTGCCAATCTGTACTTCCATGATGTCGGACGATGACTTGATTCAGACACCACTTGACCTTCGTAATTCTGTCAAGCACAATAAAAAGTGATTTGTTTGTCAGAAGTGAGCCTCACAGTTTTGATTGTGTGTGCATAGGTGATAAGATGCTTGTTCAAATCTATTAGTTTTTATTTAAATATTTGGACGGTGTACTTTTTGTAATTTATTTGGTCAAAGCTGAATATTTATATGCTGAATATTTTGTACATTATTTTCTGTTGCTGTCATGAGTCAGTCGTGCTAAATAAAGCAGCACTTCAGTTAGTTGTATTAAATATTGTGATTTTTGTTCTGTGAACAATACTGGTGCCAAAGGTCTGAACACTGGCAATAAATAAAATAATGAAGGTCTGCATGTACTATGGAAGTGAAATATTTGAGTCTGGATTCTCTCTTCAAGAAAAAAATTAATTTGTCTTAGACATAAAATGCACTGTTATTGGAAAGTTGACAGATAACATGGTCTTTTTTTCAATATCAAGATTTTAAGTTATTACTTGAATGTTTAAATAGTTTTAAATACAGCATAGCGTTCCACATTGTAATTTCTTTGAACGACTGCCATCTTGTGGTGTGCATATGAATAACAATCACAAATGCTTTGGATTATTTTATTAGTAAATGTAAAAGCAGTGTTCTGAATGTTCATTGTACTTATTCGAATATATTAATATTATGAATCTACGGTGTGTAATTATATAAAGAATTGGATTGTCACCCTCAGACTTTAAAACATTATAACACTTAAGTAGATATGTACTATTTTAAGTTACTCTTCTTGCGCCTAATTTGGGTAACACCGTTGTGACGTCATTTCTAAGACTTCAAAGCGGCTCCGTCAGATGACGTATGTTGACGTCGCGCGCTGATATGATGGGACGGTCCCGTTATTCCATTCGGCAAGCGATGGAGCGCACGAGGAAAACCATTGTCCGCCACCGAAGCCGTTTTGTACTGGATCATACAGCGTGGATGAGTTTTGTTTTCATCCTGAACGCGTCCGCGGCGTCTGCCGCTCACCTGCGCCCGTGTAAAGAGGTGAGAGATCGTTCCCGCTGATGTTTCTGCGTTCACAGTCAGCGTTCATTGCGTTTGATACACTCGTCCAGTTCATCAAGCGTCTGTGGTTTCCATACATTTATTTGTACTTTTGGGATCGGTCTCTTTACTGACACGTGCAGCAAGATCATGTAGGTTGTCACACTTTACAATAACCACAGTAACAGGTGCGTCAGATACTCAGATTGAAAAGAGAAGTAGACTGTCTGAATAAAAGCTAAAAGACTGGTTTAGATGCTCAATTTCAATGGTTATTTATGGCTTTATTTGCTTTAACATGTAGGAATCAGACTGTCACCCTGTCAAATATCTAACAATGCTTTTACAAAAGCTAGTTCTGCAAGAGGCTTCTTGAGGAGCTTTAAATCACGTCTCTGGAAGCTTAGAAGTGCTTAATGTGACTCCTAAGTTCTTACAAGAGCTGTAAATTCTGTCAGTGCTTCCTTCACTGTGGGAAATGGCTTTTGAGGCTCTGAATATGTATTTGGGTTCTTTGAAATCATGTTTTAGGCACTTATAGTTGCAGTTTATTTGTATTCTTTATCAAATTATTTTTTTAAATTAAACTGAATACAGGATAAAAATATCTCAAGATTTTTTTTTTTACAGGTATTCAGAATCCTCAGAAATATCGGTTTATTCTGAAGTCTATTGTGTATTTGATTATGGCATACTAGGGTATCTTGAGCTTTTCAGATGCACATTGATCAAGAAACTGATATGCTTTTTGTCTCGGTATATTGATTGGTGTCAGATTGCTGTTTGGGATGGGCATCTCATTTTAAATATGCATTTGTCATCCAGCCAGGGTGTGTGTTTTATGTCTAATGTTATGGTAATGGCTGAATAAGGTTCTAGTGGAGTGCTAAGCGGAGCTTTTCACAGAGATGGTCAACCCTGCGTGCCCATCTCAAGAGCCTGGTGATATGATGCTAAGAATAGCCTCGCTGAAACCGCTTTCACTGAGAGCTCAGTACCTCCTCTGGCTTTTGTGCATGGAAAAACTGTGACTTAAAATCCCTGTGTGTCCCATAAACTAAAAGATTGACTGCACTGCTTGGCTATGAATAAGGAATAATAGTGCAGAATTGGAACTATTTGGCTTATGCAATCACAAAAATCAGATGGTAATTGTACACAGTTCCCTCAAAGCTGTATTAATTATTTACATTATCTGGTAAAGCCTGGCATATGAAATAATAGTTTTCTTTTTATTGATAGAACGGTTTATTGGACCTTTTAGAATAAAAAAGGTAATCATGTAAAAGTAAAAACATTTTTTATTTTTTATTTAGAGGCAATTTGATAAATATGCAATTAATGAGATCTTGCAAACAATATAGCATGCTTTTTACATAAATAGGTAAAGATATAAGACAAGTTATTTAAAACATGCAAACAAGCAGAATTATTTATATAATCTGAGATTCATGTGATTCCTTAATATACTCAATTGCTTTTAGGGAATTACGTGCATTGGGAAGTTTAGGGTTTGACATTCAAATCTGATTCTTCATAAGACAAGATTTGATAACCAAAGTACTGAAATATTAATCTTTTGTTATAATGTACTAAAGTCATTAATCATTCATTAATCACTCACAATCAGTAAGATATTCACACTCATTATTATCTACCTCATACTGACAGTGTCATTTGCACACTTTCTGTGTTTTGGTATCTTATTTTTTTTATTTATTTTTTTGAATTGCTGCTACATGCAACCATTACTACCTATTTGACATTCCTTCTTGTACAGTATGCCTATCTTAATATTTAAGTCTACAGTATACTATCATGCACATTATTTTATATTTTGTTCTTTATATCTATTTTTTTTTTTAATTCATTTAATTTTATGTATACTTCTTTGTGTTGTTTTTTTCTATAATATTGCACTGTCCATGGAGCGGACCGACTCACATTTCACTGCTGGTTAATACTCTCTGTATAATCGTGTATGTGACAAATAAATCTTGAACTTGAAGTGATTATAGTGTCTGCATAGAAAGCATTGATTTTACTACATGATTTTTAGTGAGCTATCTTGCATTGTGTTATTCAGTGGCACATTAATACAGTGGTAATGGACTAGGCTTTTGTATGGTAATATCTGGGACTATTTCCTGTTTTGAGCTGTGTCTCTCAGTATGTTGACCCGCAGGGCATTCTGGGTTTTATTATCAGCTTCCTCCTGATAGCTGCCTTTCCTTCCCAGTCACTCAATAAGTGCTGGAGGATCTGCAGGCATGTGATGTTAAAGAAAGGATTCCGAGGTTTTTGTTGCATTTTGGCCAAACAAAATGGTCACATCTCAGCTAAATCAGTAAATCTGTTATATGCTGATTAGTGGATGGAATTTTGATTCATCCCAGTGACTCTTTTGAATCTGTTTACTAAAAGAGTTGCTCAAATTTGTGCACTGATTTATTTTTTATTTTTTAATGCAGGTTAAGTTGTTATGCCAATAGGTAGGAACAAGTATATTTCTCTTTGCATATAATGAGTGAGTCATTGAATCACTGAGTTGATTAAAACAAGTCATTTTATCTTTTATTGAGATTTGTGTGCCTGCAAGTCTACTAAGTATTAAGCCCGTTTCCGTCACTGAATAAAAAATAAAAAAGGTAGTTGCGATTTTTTTTTTTTTTTTTTTTTTTTTTTTTTTTTTTTTTAAATCTCACAATTCTGACTTTTTTCTCACAATTGCGATTTTTCATCTTACAGTTCTGACTCTTTTCTCAATTGCGAGTTATAAAGTCAGAATAACTTTGCCTTTGCCTAATTTCGAGATTATATCTAGCAATTGTGACTTTTTCTCCGAATTCTCGAGTTAAGTCAACTGTGAGATATAAACTCGCAAAAATGTCTAGTCTTTTTTTCCCCTCAGAATTGGACTTTATAACTCGCGCTTATGAGGAAGCCGCAATTGCAAGTTTATATCGTGCATGGTTGTGAACAAGAAAGATCTGTTCAAAAACTTAGGAATAGGATCTGTACAGAGTTGAAACCCCACTAACGCTGATGTCTGGAAAGGAAAGGGTGTGAGCTCAACAGACTCAGGACAGATGACTCATGGATTTATTAAGGCATGTTACGACCTGTTTTACTGTCCTCTGCATTAAATCCACACAATATTCAAGCGTCCATGTGCTTTACTCTTTTACAGTCAAACTTCACACATCCACACCCACAAAACACAAGTATCTTGTTAAATTTAGACGTGTTGTTTGTTTTCGCAGGCGGACTACTACTTTCAGTACACGGACTGTGACAGCACCGGGTCCAGATGGAGGGTGGCCATTCCTCTGAATCCAGGAGAGTGTACAGGACTACCAGAACCTGTGCAGGGCACCGACTGCAGTAGGTGCACATAGTGTGTGAGACAGACTGGAAGGTTAAGTTAATGACAAGGCACTTTGTTAATTTGACATTGCTTGTTTATTTGCATGTTCATGCATGAATGTGTACACTAATGTGATTTCAATGCATTTTGAATGTCAAGTGTGTGAATCTGAACAGCATATTTGTCACCTCTTATCAGCACAGAGGAACAGAATATGTTCCTCTTTCCTCTTGGACAGAATATGTTCAGTGGCCCCAGAGTAATCATTCCCAAAACCCAGAGTCTTTGGCACCTGTATTTTATTTTTAGTCATGTGTAATATTAACAAAAGGTTCATAGTTTGAAAAATGACCCTTTTTACTTTTAGGTTTTATTGTGCTCATTATTAATATCTTCATAAATATTCATCCAAACATTCTCTGCCCCTGAAATTATTTTAGATTTCTTCTATAAAAATTAAAAATTTTCACGACTTGGTGAGATCCCCGTGTATAAAATAGCACCCCACTCATTTCTTTATTTCTTGCTAATTATTAATTTTATTATTCATTTGAAAATGTGTTGCATCATGGAAGTTAAAAGCTCGGAATTCTGTTGAATGTTGTCTGTAATAATTTTATTTTAATTACAGGAAAGCTGTCATTATTGATTTTAAATTGACAATTACACTGAAGTTAATATATACTTCGGTATGATATCAGTAATTATTTTTCAGAGGAATATTATGATAGCTTGCGTATTTATTTATTTATTTATTTATTTACCAAAATAAGCTGGCATGGCATTAAAAACAAACTTTATTTATTTATTTATTTATTTATTTAAAATATTTATTTTATTTAAATAGGCAAAGAGTTTTTTAATGCCATTTATGGTATGGTGTTTAAAACAACAACAACAACAAAAATTAATTAAAACAGACAAAGAAGCTGGCAAAAAAGCTAATAAAATTAATTAATTAACCAAAAAAGCTAAATGGCATTAAAAAACTAACAAACAATCATTCATTCATTTTTATTTGTGTACGTTAGTGGACTGAATGTTATGGCCTAACTGATTTAAGATATATAATAATAGTTTTGGTGCACTTGACCCACCCAGTTTTTGGATTAGTGATTGATCTGGTCAGTGTGTGTTTTTTTTTCTTTGGCATAAAATGTATTGTACATTTTGTTACGTCCTTCTGTCAGCATTCTCGTGTGCAGCGGGGGAGTTTCTGGAGATGTCTGCTCAGGAGTGCACTCAGTGTGCGGCTGGCACTTACTCGCTGGGCAGCGGCCTGCGTTTGGATGAGTGGGACGACATCCCTCCTGGATTCAGCAGCCTGGCAACCGGCCCTGATTACCCACCCAACGGACAGAATGCATCCACCTGCAGCAGGTCAGTTCCTTTAGAGGGGTCAGTCGTGTATAAAAGATTTGTTTTGATTTTTGCTTTCTGTAATTGGTGTTTTTAAAGGTATTGATTGTGTGTTCTGTTTATTTGTCCAACACTAAATATAAATAAAAGACAACATGCATAGCAGATACAGTTTTACTTGCAGCCAGTCAGATATATCTAAAATGACTGTTCCCAATCCAACACTGTATTTTTGCCCTTTCCTTTTATTTATTTATTTATTTTATATCAAACTTCAGATTAAAGCATACAGACTTATTCGTGCAGGCACACACATTTCCAGGGACATGAAACAATACAAGTATTAAACCAATCATTTATTTTTATCCTGTTATATAACTTAAGACTGTAGTCACCACAGTGTGTGTGTGTGTTGTTGTGTGTTTAGTGCAGAGTGGGTCGCTCAGGGCTCGTATCTGGAGTCCAACAGAGATGAGTGTACTGTGTCTCTGATCTACACTGTACACTTGAAGAAGCTGGGGTCAGTGTCCTTTGAATACCAGTATGTGGATAACAGCATCTTCTTTGAGTTCTTTGTAAGTTCGGATCCCATTTTGGCTCTGAAATATTTCTGTGCAAGATATTTTAAGACATCAAAAGCAGCTATTCTGTATTGTACAAATCAAATATTTTTTGACAGATTCAGAACGACCAGTGTCAAGAGATGGACCAGGATTCAAATAAAAAATGGATCAAATTAACTACTCATGGAGAGTGGGGAACACATAGTGTAAGTCAGAAACACTTAACTACACATTACTACTATTATTATTGTTGTTGTTATTATTTTATTTTTATATACACTCAGGCTTGAACTGCCATTTGAAAGTTTGGGGATTTTAAAAATTGTTTTTGGAAGTCTGTTCTGCTCACCAAAGCTGCATTTATTTGATTGATAAAATATTGTGAGAAAAGATTGCAGTTTAAAATAATTGTTTTCTCTTTGAGCATATTTAAAAATGTAATTTATTCCTGTGACGCAAAGGTGAATTACAGCCATTGCTCCAGTCTTCAGTGTCACATGATCCTTCAGAAATCATTGTAACAGAACTGTTGTTTTCCTCATATATCAGGTGAATCTGAATTCTGGCACTAATATCCTGTATTGGAGAACCACTAGAGTAACACTCGGCTCTAAAGCAGTCAAACCTGTACTCCTGAAGAACATGCGGATCGAAGGTCAGGATGTGCTACGAATGTGTTCTCCATTTTAATCTGAAAAAAAAAAAATGCTTCCCCTCATTGAAAGATTATATGACACCATTTCTCTCCTTCAGGTGTGGCATATACATCAGAGTGTTTTCCATGTAAGCCTGGGATGTTCGGCCGCACCCCGGGCTCCTCCTCCTGTGAGCCCTGTCCACGGGACACGTACTCTGGCCGAGGGGCCAGCTCCTGCACACCATGCAACACAAAAACACACTACGCCTGTAAGTACATGCATGCATATGAAACCACATAGGCTGTTTTTAAAAAATATATATTTTCTTACTTTGTATGCACACATATTTATGCAGAGATGATGCCATTTGATTTTAAAGGAATAGAACACCAAAAAAAAAAAGGTTCTGACCTCATCACAATAAGTCCTCTTTAACACTTTGAATAGTTTTGCTTGTGTTAGGCTTGTCTTCCAGTTCCAAACTATTAATGTCTATGTGAGTTATGACTTTTCTGTATCTTTAATAGCAGAAGGCTCTGCCATGTGCAAAAGTAGACCTCCATGCTCAGAAAAAGACTACATCCAGACATACAGCACCTGTGATAAAGATGAAAGGGTAAAATAATTATTATATATATGAGAGAGAGTAAAGTCGTAAAATAGAAATCTTAATTTTTCCATTTAAAACATACAAGTACATTAATGCTGTCTCTCTCAGACTCAGGTCATGTATAAGTGGGTAGAGCCTCAGATTTGTTTGGCAGCTGCTGCTGGCGCAGTAACACTGCCACCTTCTGGTCAGCGTGAGCCTTGTCCACCCTGTAATCCTGGTTTCTATAACAACGACACTGCCACCTGTTCTCCCTGTCCACCCGGGACTTACTCCGATGGGGTCAAAGGTGAGAAACCATCCTGACATCAATAAAGGACATACGAATTATGATTATTTCAAAAGCATGAACATCATTTCAAACAAACAGTCAAAAGATATTAAACATGGATTGTGTGGCATTTGTAGCATGCCAGCCTTGTCCAGCTGGCACGGAGCCTGTCCTCGGGTATGAGTACAAGTGGTGGAACGTGCTGCCTGCCAACATGAAGACATCCTGCTTCAACGTGGCCAACAACAATTGTGATGGATTGAGTGGTGAGAGATTACATGAGTATGGTGTGGTATTATGTTACAGCATATGGCTGTAATGCTTGTTTTTACTGCTAGGTGTCGCTGTTGCGTCACTGATAAATTTAAATGAGATTTTCTACATGTTCTTCTTTTTTGTGTACATTGTGTGCACAATACCTTCATATCTTGAACATGTTGTGTGTTTTAGGTTGGGAAGTAGCGGGTGATCATGTACAATCGGGAGCAGGTCGTTCAGATAACGATTATCTCATATTAACTCTCACGGTGCCTGGATTCAAGTGAGTCTTCAAGTACTTGTCCACCTCCACACGACTACACTGTTCAAGTGCCGCCCACTGCGCATTACGTTCATTAAAGCTTATTAAAGCCTTGTGTGATTAACATAGTTAAAATGCTGTACATGAACGTTTCTGCTGTGCGAGTTGGTATTACAAGAACATAATGTCCCTTTGGTACAGAACTTGGTGTGTATGTAGAAGTGTGTGTCCTTACATAACCTGTGCTGTGAGTCTGTTACTGTTTGTGGTATCAGGTTGCCTGTGTCAGTTCGAGGAGCATCCGGCAGGGAGTACGGCCGGATCACTTTTGAGTTTGAAACCAGCTGCTCAGCTGACTGCGAGTTCTACTTCATGACGGTGAGCTATTTGCTGTTTTTGTTTTTGATAGACTGTTTTATCTGTTTTTAAACATGCACTTAAATATTTTATGGTACTTTTGACTTGTTAACTCTCTCATGACTGCTTGTAATTGGTGTGGAATGGAAACAAAATCTAACCCCCCCCACACATTAACCCTTTCTGCCCACAGAAATATGTAAAATATACATTCAAAGTTTTTTTTTTTTTTTTTTTTTTTTCTATTACAGTCACAGTTAAATTTAGGGTTGGGGTAAAGTGTTGTTGTTTATGGTTGGGTTTAGGTTGTATATTTTGTGCTACAAAGATTGAATGAGTTATTGCAATTTTGCTGTAAGTAATTATGTTGAAATTACTACAATTTCTAATGAGACTGGGTAGAATATGTTTAAAATCATGCACATTCACATGAGATGAAGATTCACAACATATGCAAAAACAAAAGACAAATATTTAGTGCCCCTTTAAAGACATTGTCCACCCAAACAAAAAGAAAAAAATGAAGATTAAGAAAAAAATCACTCACCATATGAATGCCTTATGTTGTTCCAAACCTGTATGAAGACATTTTGAAGAATGTTGATTAAAATGGTATCAGGTCCCATTGAGTTCAACAGCATGGACAAACATACAAGTCAATGGGAGCTGAATCTCACTTATTATCTACATTCCAAGCCTCTATGACTTTCTTTCTTCTGTGGAACTGTGTTTAGTTACCAACATTCTTCAAATGATCTTTTGTGTTCCACAGAAGAAAGAAAGTCATAGAGGCTTGGAATGTAGATAATAAGTGATATGACAGAATCTTCATTTTAGTTGTACTATGCCTTTACGATTACTTAAAATGGTCTGACTTTAATTTCTTTTTAAAGTGTTATTGATTTTGTTGTTGGTTCAGGACGTGAACAGAAGAAGCACAAATGTCATTGAATCATGGGACGGGAGTAAAAGCAAACAGAGTTACACACACATCATGACTGAAGACTCTTCTGCTGCGTTCACCTGGGCTTTTCAACGCACCAGTCAGGCTAGTGATGTCAGTACAAATACATGCACGCTCACACTGATAAAAAACAACATGTTTATAGAATGACCGTAGTCATAATGGTCGTTCCCACTGTCCATCAGGTGCGTCAGTATGTAAATGACATAGTGAAGATTTACTCTGTGACTGTCACTAATGCCATGGACGGGGTGGCATCAGCGTGTCTGGCATGTGCCCTGCAGTCTCAGCAGGCCGGCTCCTCCTGTGTGCCCTGTCCAGCTGGACACTACATTGATAAAGAGACCAACCAGTGCCAAGAGTGCCCTCCTAACACCGTCCTATCTGGGCATCACATCTATGGCAAAGAAGCGTGCCAGCCGTGTGGGCCAGGCAGCAAAAGCAACAAGGTGTTTCAACTAATGTTTCTCTGGTTTTAGGTGGTAGAGTAGCACTTATAAATTTGTTTTTATATTTATTTCTTTATTAATTTTTTTTTCTTACTAAATATAAAAATAATTAATCTGTAATAAATATAAAGAATTAAAAAAATTATAAATAATTTATTATTATTATTGATATTATTTTTTTCTCCCTATATACATATTTGTATATTGAAACATGGCCTTTTCTATGGGGTAATATTGGTTATACTTTTAACTTTAAATATAATATGTAATATAATGTATTTAAAAAACAAAAAAAAAGTTTGGCTAATGACATTTATCACTATTCACTATAGATATTCAGAAACTACTGAAAAAATATGGTGAAGGGTCATTTTGTATGAAAAATGCTGTTAATTTAAGTCATTATGCAAATTGGTGAAATTTATAATTTTGAATTGAACAAACAAACAGATACATAAGTCTTAATTCCGTTGGCTTAGTGGTTGAGAAAATAGACATTACTTAAAGTGCTTCAGGAATAATGATAACTAATAAGTGTGTGACTGTTCTCTCTTGAATGTTTCAATTATAGGAGCACAGTGTGTGTTTCAGCGACTGTTTGTTCACATACACTGACAAGAATCGGACACTTCGGTATGACTTCAGTGCTCTGAACTCCGCTGGGTCCATCATGAACGGGCCCAGCTTCACTGCGAAAGGCACAAAGTATTATCACCTCTTCAATATCAGCCTGTGTGGAGCTGAGGTACGACACCAACACCTGAAATAAGCAGAAATTACATCAAAATAATGTTATTTATTCCTTCATCTGTCTTTTGTCAGGGTCACAAGGCTGCGGTCTGCAGAGATAATATCACAAACCTGTCCAATGAGGCCGCTGAAGGTGGTCAGCTGGGCAGTTCAGTGGAGGCTTTTCTCTGTCAATCAACGATTATCCCATCTGATGGGCGGGGCTTAAGAACCGCTCTTTCCTCTCAGTCCATTAGCCTGGCCGACACTTTTCAGGGTGAGAACATTTCATAATTTCAAAACAAAAAATGTATTCTGACTTCTTGATAGTGTACCATTTGTGATGTGCATGTCAATATTTCGTTCATTTGAATTGCTTACTAATAAGGCTGCTAAAATTAATATTGTAAGTTATGACATCAATTAAATGTTTAACAGACTTTCCATTATCTGTAAATAATGGAGAAAAGCGTCCTTAACGGCTTATTTAATTATAAGTCAAATTCCAATGGGACTTCTAACTGAAGTAAAGTAATTTGCAGTTTAATCATCAAAGCTCAATAAGTATGAAATATCACCTATGAGCAAAAACATTGTCAGCGCTGCTGTTGTTAATGAGGAGGACTGTGGCAACTATAAAACATCTTCATGCAGTGTTATTTTTGTATTTACTATCTGAATGCATTATATACGAGTAGATTTTGGAATGACAATTATGCAAAATATTTTTGTGTACAAGAAACAGAATAACAATGTTTTCCACACACTTTCCACATAGATAATCCTGTAACACCCCAACATTCCTGCCTGAAAACAATATATGATGTAATATTTTACTTTTTTAATGTAATTATTATATCTTTAATGACATTTTATAGTGTATATAAATTTGTATTATTCTTTAAATATTCCATATGCATTTTATGTTTATGTCTGTATATTATTTTATAACATTTGTTTTATTATTACTAAAATAAAATATCATATAATTATTTTTTTTCAGAAATATAATAATTAAAAAAATTAAAACAAGTGCATCAATGCATGTTTCCAACTTTTAAATTAAGCTTTGTCGGGACCTAGATGGAACACAATATTCACATAAAAATCTTGGATGTTGTTATGTTCTTTGTACAAGTCAAAGGTGAACCCATGTTTTCATAAAAAGATCATAATAATCGGACATTTAGAATATTTACTGGTCAGAGCCGTTAATATTAGACGAGCTCCAGCCAATAAAAATGTGCTGTAGTTTTCTGTTGCTTTAATTTTACACAGTGCCTGTCATCTGTGTTCTCATGTATAAAACTCAGCATATATAAAACGGGCTTCTTGTTTAGTGATAAATACGATTAATTACTTGAATCTACGGGTGGTCCTGCTTACTAAGGACTTCCTGCTGTGTTGCCTGTCACCCCCATGTGTCCTCTAAGACAGGTTGTGTGTGTGTTTGTGCCACAGGAGCCACAGTGGAGAAATCTCTTAACGGAATAACCACCAGACCAGAACTATTTCCATCTGCATCCGAGAGAATCCCAGATGTCCACTTCTTCTATCGGTACTGGTGTTTACATCATCAAACCTAAAGTGCCTCTTAAAGTTCCTCTCATATACGGCTATCTGGGGTTTTAGTTGTAGGTTTTTTTTTTTTAATAAAGTGTGATGTTTGTTCTTTTCCCTCTATCATCCATTACATGTTTAATGACATCTTTTATTTGTAAAGAACTTCACAGGTCACAACCTCATGTCCGAGAGGCAGGAATGCAGTGGTTTCACTGCGCTGTAACCCGAAGAAAACAACGAGGGGAGACGTATCTGTGCCCAGGTACACACACACACACACACTCACTCACTCACACTCACACTCTCTCTCTCTCTCTCACACACACACACACTCACTCACACATAAACAAGCGCGCCGCTGTTAATGCAGTCTAAATTTGGTACAGGGCATCTCCCATCATGCAGTATCAAATCACCTCACTGCAGGGCCACTGAGTTGATGTATTTGTCTTGTTTTATTTTTATTAAATTTATTTTGGTTATTACCAAAGGTGTAGTCACTTATTTTTGTTGCGTTTATATTATGGATTATTAATATTAATGTAATTATTGGTCATATATATCATATTTATTTATTTAAATGTGTGTACATTTAGTGTATGTAATGATTATAGTGTTTTTATTATAGTTATATTTATAGTATAGTATTTACAGTATATATATATATATATATATATATATATATATATATATATATATATATATATATATATATATATATATAGTGATTATATATTACATATATACATTGTCTTATAATATTATAAAATTAATAATAATGTTATCGTTGTAGGTGTATATATATGCACATTTTATGGATTGTTAATATTGTTGCAATTGTGTAATTACATGTATGATACATAACAATTATATTACATTATATCTATTATAAAATGAGTTTCTCTAAACTATTATTTTTTTTTTAAACGTGTTTAAGATCGCTCTAAGATGGTTTCATTCAGGGTTGCCAGGTCTCAAACAAAACCAGCACAATTGCTGATTAAAACTAGCCCCACTGTGTTTTTTTCCTATGGATTTTCCTTCCATGAGGGACCCCCTCTGTCGAAATTGCATTAAAAGCAGCAACAAAAGTAGTGTAAAATTAGCTCAATTCCAGTTTAGTTTGACTTCCTCTGTCCTGTGTCAGTGAGTGTCCTGCAGGGACCTGTGATGGCTGCACGTTCCACTTCCTGTGGGAGAGCTCTAGTGCGTGCCCGCGCTGCACTGCTGTCGACTACCACGCCATTGAAGGAGCCTGTAAGGCTGGTGTGCAGGTACTCTTTCATAAGTTTGTTAGAATCGCTATATATATGACTATAATTATTGACTGTGAAATGAGTTATAATGATTGTGTACCAAGTGCAGTTAAAATTGGCTTTGGCCGGGAACTGCAAGTTAATTCATACTTTAAATCAGATAATAGTCTGGTCCTCGCCGATGTAAGTAATAAAATCAGTCAAACGTTACTAAAGAAAAGCATCTGTCGTGACTTGTGCATATTCTACTGAATTTATCATCTGAAGTTTATTTAGGGGAAGTTTGAGGAATATTCCTCACATTAAGCTGCCAAAACAAAAATGATGAACTCAACCACAGTGGGTGTTCATGTGTTTGTGACAGGTGCAGTTTGAAAGATGATGATGACTAGCTTGAATGTGATGCTCGAGTGACACAAATAACTTTTTCGTATTGTCACAAGTAGAAAAGGGAAAAACTAAGTACATTACTGTTCTAAAGTCTGCTGTTAGTAAGTTTTTATTTTAATTTTTTTAAATGCATTAATACTTTTATTTATTTCAGCAAGGATGCATTAAATCAAAAGTGACAGTAAAGACATTTACAATGTTACAAAATATTTCCATTTCAAATAAATGTTGTTCTCTACAAGCTGCACAACTGTTTTTAGCATTAATAATAAATGTAATGTTCCTTGAGCAGCAAATCAGCATATTAGAATGATTTTGGAAGGATCGTGTGACACTGAAGAAAATTCAGCTTTGTGTCACAAGAATAAATTACATTTTAATATATATTCATATATGTATTGTTTTATTTTTATTACATTTATTATGTTTTATTATTTATAGTTTATTACCAAAGTTGTGTTATTTATTTATAAAAAAAAAAATCAAAAATGTATTGACCCCTGATGCAAGGAGAGATCCAGGCAGACAGTCTTACAGTAAAATAACAAAACGATCATAAATCATTAGTGATAACAATTACAGATGATAAAAATGAAATATTACAATTAAAGAAAAAAAATAAAAATGAATACAAAATCCAAACGGAGTATATTCTGCTAAAACTCTGAGAATAATCTAAAATCTAAGTATAATGATTTAGATTGAACTTGTTTTATTGAAAAGCAAATTTCACGAGAAGTTTGTCCAATCGATAAATGTCAGATGCGACCATCTACGAATATTTTCCATTTAAATTAGCTTGAAGTCAAGGATGGGTCGTGTTAACATGACCATGAAATGTAATAGATAAGATCAGATTAAAAAAAAGATAAATAAAGATGGGGCTGTGGTTTTACACCTTTAGATACAGCAGATCTTAGCAATCTTTAAATATTAACAGTTTTTGGAACAGAACAGGACACTTAGTACCCAGAAAAACCGAGAAGACAAATTTAGCAAAACATCCTTGCATATAAAATAGTTTTTTTGGCTGAGAATAAGTTTCCATCATCCGATAAACAATTTTTAATCATAACAAGATGTACCTTTTTATATGTGAAATCTAAAAGAAAATACTACATCAATGGAATATGAGTATAAATGGAATAGATAACAATAAAAGAGAATAATTGTGTAATACTAGAGTATATGCCAGTAACATGAAACAGTAATATGAATATAATGTGGAGTAATAATAAAATAATAACTCATAATGAATATACTGTATAAATGAATATGAAAAATACAACAACATTGGAAATTTGCATTCACCAAACCCAAACTTTTGAACATAGTGTAGCTAATGACATTTTCCTATAGACAAAAAAGCGCCACAATTAACAATGTAATGATGCAAATTTTCATTCTAAGGACACCGTGTTTGTGTGGACTGAACCTCGGCTGTGTACTGGAGGACTGACTCTCCCGCTGAAGAGAACGTCTCCATGTGAGGCCATTGATTTCTGGCTGAAGGTGGGCACTGGGCTTGGAGTGTTCTCGGCTCTTTTGCTCGTCTCCCTGACCTGCTACTTCTGGAAGAAGAACAAAAAGTATGATTCTTGTTTTTGGAGATATACAACCTCCTTTTTTTAGTTTATGCTAATAAGCTTCGTGCTTCTCTATCTTTGTGCTCTGATAGGCTGGAGTATAAGTATTCCAAACTCGTGATGTCAGCCAATAAAGAGTGCGAGTTACCAGTGGCGGACAGCTGTGCCATTATGGAAGGAGAAGGAGAGGAGAACGAGGAGGAAGAAGTGGTTTATGCCAACAAGTCTTCTCTTCTGGCTAAACTAAAGGCTATTGCCAAGGTTAGCTAAACAACAGCAGGTTTAAATGCTTTTCTTTAAAGAAACATTGTAAATGGTGTCATAGCAAAAACAGTTAGCAAATATGCTAACAATCTCTCCCAACGTTCTCCTGTCACTCTTTGCTATTAAAGAGGCATAAAACCCAGAAAAACAAGTACTCAGTTTTTAAGAAAATAATCTGATTGAGGAAATTAGACATCAACACCACTGAACTTCATTGCTATGCTACTTTTTAAACATTGAGTTTGTGCTGCACCAAACAGAACCACAAGAATAATAACTCTTCATTTACATTACATTTGCACATTTAGCCAATGCTTTTATCCAAAGTGCTTTAAGTAAGAGGAACAAAAGCAATTAGTCAAGGAGCCTACGAGAGTTGCAATATAAAATAGATTTATTTGACAACTAGATTCTAGAGAAGAGGAGAAATGCAGAGAAAAGGTTTTTTTTTTTTTTTTTATACTTTTATTCAATAAAGATGCATTAAGTTGATCAAAAGTAACAGTAAATACATTTATAATGTTACAAAAGGTTTCTGTTTTAAATAAAGACTTTGGAATTGTCTAATTATCAAAAATAGTCAGTTTCCTTAAAACTATTAAGTAGGAAAAACTGTTTTCACCACTGATAATAAAAATAATAATTGAGCACCAAATCAACATATTGGAATGATTTCTGAAGGATCATGTGACCTTAAAGACTGGACTAGGCTGTTGAAAATTCAGCTTAGCATCACAGGAATAAATTATATTTTGAAATATTAAATAGAAAACTGTTATTTTAAATTGTAATATTTCACAATATATATATTTTTTTTGTATTTTTGAGCAAATAAATGCAGCATTGGTGAGCATAAGTCTTCTTTAAAAACATTTTTTTTTTATTATTATTCCAAGTTTTTGACCAGTAGAGTATTATTTAGTGACCTCTAATGGACATTCATGGAAGTGTTTTTGAAAATATGCTTCAAGTTCTTAATGATTTTCCCTTCCACACCCTGCAGTTTCTACAGACCTCAGTTCAACCCTCCCTGTACTCTTTTCCCTCGCCTTGCTTTGTCTTTGTCTTTCCCTCCTTCACCCCGCGCTAGCAGCCTCTGCAGTCAGAAAGTTAGCTGCGTGAGGGGTGTGTATATGCCTTGATGTTTAACTCAGGGCAGCTGAAGGAGCCGCTGAGGGACTTCTAGAAACATCTGTATGATTAAAGACTGTTGAGCTGCATTGGCATATGCGGCGTGTCACACGGTGTTCACGGCCAATTAGAAGAGAGTTTGAGAGGGAGAGAGATGTATTCAAGCGTCACTCTTCAGAACTTCCATTGTCACTTAAAGTCTCAAGCGTTCAGTCCTGAAAAATGCCGTACGACCCCCCCCTTGAGAACGTGCTCAGATTTCCTGCAGTATATGGAGTCAGTTTTGGTCCTGTAATTGAGGAAGTTAATTAAGAGAATAATGTCCAAATCGAGAGGAATTAATCAATCATGTTCCTGGTGACTGCTTTGCCTTAGATAAACCCTGCTGAACGGGGAAAACATGTATTAACTGGTCTCCCAGCCTGGTTTTAGCTGGGTTTTGGGCACTTTTCAGTAAGCAAACCAGCTAAAAACACCAGCTTGGCCAGGCTGAAAGACCAGCTTAAACCAGCTTGGACTGGTTTTTAACCCTCAGAGACCCAGCATAGAACAACTGCAACATTTGTTAAAAAAACAAAAACAAACAACCATCAAATAACTAAAAATAGCTGACACTTTATCACAACGACACGTTTGGTGGACAAAAATCAAATATTAACAGAATTCTGAAACAAATGTATCTATTCACAAAGTACGTATTTGACATACAATATTTTTAAAGATTTATTTCTGTGTGTGTCTAGTGATAGGAAAAGTCTTGTATGTGAAAGTACATAAATTTGAGACCATTTTTAAAGTGTAGCAAAAATTGAGGCATTTTCTGTTGTTCTCAGTGGAGTGTATGAAAAAACTCTACAAAAATATACCTTTTTTTCAGCTGTTTTCTGAAAGGTATATAAATAAATAAAATAAAAAATTGAAATGAATACATTTTATTTAAAACTGCTGTCATATGAATATTCATAACTGTATTCTTACTGGTTGAAAATATTAAATTTTTCAAGTACATTTTTGTGCTGAGTGTTGTAAATTCAAAAGTTCTCAAATTATACAGATGCAATTTTTGCCAAAACGAAGTAGTTTTTGTAACTAATGGCATCTTAGACAACGGTGGAAAAAAATAAAATAAAAATCATGAACATCAATGTTTGGGTCTTTGAGGGTTAATAATTTTGTTTTTAGTGATTTATTTCTATTGTTTTTTTTTTTTTATTGAAAAGTCAACACATTTTGTAGTGAAATTGTTTCCAGAGGTGGAGAAAGTTAATACGATGTGGTTTAAAAAATACAAGACAAAAATAGATTGATTTGGAAAAATGTGCACATGAATCATTCACAATAAGACCAGGAATGTGTATTTATCACATCCATTTTAATATTACGTTGACTCACACCACACAAGATAGCACTATTGTGAGGATAATGATACAAAATATTGAGCTACTAAGCTTTTAAGAAATAAACACACAAATATTGGGTAAAATAGTGCAAATAAACTTTCAGTATTGAATGAAACATGTACATTTTTAGTCAACATTTCTCTCAGCTCAAGGGATCTGCCATCTTGAATGGATTTTCCACTGCGCTTGCCAAAAAGAGTTTTTAAAATGCAGGATATTATTGTTGGCTACCTTTTAGAACAGGCTTTGCGTAGGGAGCGTGCCGGTGATGCATTAAAATACTGTCTATGTAGGAAACTAGGTTTCATAACCAAACTTGTGAATAACAGCGTTCCAGAAATCTGTGCCATACAGAGGCAGTTGCAGGTCATTTGTCTTTCTGTTTAACAGACCTAGCTGTTTGATTTGCACGCTGGTTGTCGTGGTAACGCGCGGTGTCCGCAGACAGTCCTTGGCCTTCACAGGGCAGGCTTTTCAAAAGGAGGCGACCTTGACGAAGAGGCCGAATCCGCTCTCTGTTTGTGTACATTTGTCGCGCCCGCGTTCAGTGATTTGTTCCCATTTCGCCTGCGTTTTCAAAACCGTGTTCCTGTTTCTAGGGCAACAAGAAGAGCGACGAAGCAGTCCAACTGCAATTCTCCAATACAGAGAAGTCTGTGTGGGGATAGAAGAGGAGCGAAGAGGGATACGGAAAAGAAAGGGATGAATGGAAGTTCGATATCACACGCAGTGGCCTTAAGAAAACAAGGACACAATTGCCCGAGGAAGGAATATGGGTTAAACAAGCCTGCGATGCCTCAGGAACCCGGATGGATGTGCTTTTATGAATATTCCTGTCGAGATTTGTCACTATGCAGTTGTGTATGTGTTTTCCTAATGTAACTGTGTGAAAATTCCCTCCCTCTCCAGTGCCCGGGTTTCTCCAGAAGCTTTTTGGAGCGACAGGCGTGACTTTACACGAGTCCTAGCTTGTCAGAGCGAATGTAGCCAAGGGTCACACAAATACACTCAGACGTTAAGCTTTACTGACAGACGCTTTCAATCCCAGCTAAACAGCACTGGAAAGCCATGGAAAGTGTGTTGTTCAAGTGCAGCCAAAATAGACTGTTTTTTTTTTTTTTTTTTAGTTAAGTAACATATTTGACTGTGACGGTGACATTCCAAATGAAATATGACATGAATAAACTCTATGAATAAAGAGATTACAGCAAAGCAGGAGTCATTTCTGTACAGCTATTTTTATGATTTTTCGACATAGCTCTGTGTTAATCTGGTTTACAGTACCAAGACAAACACAGGAGATTTCAGGAGAAAAGGATTCCTTTAGAACTGTGACTGCAGACTGAGGTGATGAAACATTTGCAGTCTAATTAATTAAGAAACTTAATGAACTGCCGGTGGGGTTTTTATTCATGAAATGTTAAGACCCATCGACATGAAATCTGGGGAAATGATCTGCCGAGACCCGTATTGATTCTGGATTGAGGTGTGAACCTATGGTTTACTGTGCCGCTGGGATTTAGTTGTTTTGTTTGGTCATTATACTACTCTGAAGTGTTAGATATACTGTAGGCAATGTTATTCACATCAGTAATTGTGATTTTTCTCAATTTGTGCGTGTGTGTTTACAGTGAAATGAACCTGTAACTGTATCCAACTGATGTCAGTTCTTGATATAATTTGTTTTTGATATTGTGTATAATAAATGATTGTTTGCACTCTCAAATGTGTCAATTTTAAGAACTTAAAAAAAAAAACAAATATGAAGAATTTCTGTAAAAATTTTGATGACATCATCTGATGTTTTGGTGAGATTTTTTTCATAACCTTAAGTGAGATACTTGTGAGGTTTTTTAATGTACTATTATAATATTTATAACATATTTTTTAATTATCTTATTACGTTTTCAGTTGTCCTTTTCATTTTAAGTAGTTTGGACAGGGTTTTATTATTTTATTTATTTTAAATATTTCTATTTAGCTTTATTTATTTTTTAGTACTTCAACTTCAACTAATTTTATTTAGTTGTCAAGGCAACATTTCTATTTTTTTCTAATTCAAGTTTTCATCTAATATTTATATTTTATTTTATTCATATTTATTTTATTTCAATTAACAAAATATTGAATATTTTGTAATCTAATGTGATGTCATGGCTGATTACATCATTTGCAGTACTTCATGGTACAAGTCGTCCATTCCCTCATGAGAGATGTCAAGATTTGTATGGTTATTTATTTATTTATGTTATGTTTAAATGTATCTGTTCTCCAATCGAATATTGTGAATCTGGTTTCCTTTGTATTTATGGAAGTTTTGGAAATTAATGAAAAATACTGAAATTTTGGGTATAGCAAATGGGATGACAACAGTAACACAACACCATAAAAGTGGCCAACAACTTTTTTTCCCCTTTATAACTTTATAACTTAAAAATAAATGAAAAATACAGCTAGAAGCAGGTCAGAAATAAAACAACCATGAAAGTGGGCCATATATTTTATTTCATTGTCTTCTAAAGGCATGGTGATTTAATTGATATTTACTGTAAGTCCTTATTTACTGAATCATCTTTTCTCAAATCAAATTTGGTGGTGACAGATGCATCACATTTTATGTCCAACTTAAATTTGAAATCTTTTCCTAACACTAAGCTCATAATTTCGTGTATGGACTACCTTTATGCTACTTGTTTTTGTTTTGTTGTGAAACATGCTCAGTATACAGTAAATATGACAAGCTGGGTGAAGATTCTTGTTGTAACAGCACAGGTTTAGATCAACGTGACGGTGAGTAGATGATCACAGAGTTGTCATTTTTGGGTGAACTATCGCTTTAACGCTGCAGCCGTGTAGCAAAAGCTGTCCTCATTAGTTCTCTCACTCGTTCTGAATGTCACAGGCTAGCTCACTATCTTTTATTCTCTGTGCCTCCTCGTCTCTCGGGGCTTCAGAAATATTGTGGAGGAGGTCGTGTCTAACCTGGAAAAGTGTAGAGGTTCTGATATCTCCCATTAAAGCCTCGACTCGGTGCCACAGCCATTAGAATTCCACCGAGGACGGAGGAAGTGTGATGTGCACAATTCACCAAAAAACTCCCTCACTATCTCTATCCCTCAGCCATCACTTAAACTCTCTCTCTCTCTCTCCTCAGACGAACTCGTGTGGCGGATAAAAGGAAGAGTTTTCAAAGGCTTCAGCACTTCCGATGTATTATTCTGGCCAGAAAATCCCTGGCAAAAATTGCATTCCATTTCCCCGCTCATAATCTCTGCTGCTTCGTCCTCTTTAGAAAGCCAGAAGCCAGCTGATTGGATGTCAGCAGAATAATTTAGTGGAAGAGAGAACACCAGGGGAAGTTGTTTTTTTTCAGTGAGGAAATGCTAACCTGACTCGTCTTTGTGAGACATCTGAATCCATCACAGTCCCAATGACAGAACGTGTTGAGAAGGTACGTCAATGTGTGTTTGTGAATGATAAAGATTCACTGTTATCCCACAACCTCGTCATGAGGAATAAAACAGACAATTCATCATTTAGTTTGTTTATTATGATGTCATAATGTCCTTTTATATTGCACACTGCACCATGGGTACTGTTCTATTGCTTTGTGTTCAAACCGAAAAGTTCAGTGCCTTCCAGAAGTACACATCCCACACATTTGTAACTCCTTTACAGATCTGAAGGAGGGTTTTTAGTCTATTTAAGCCTTACATACACATTCAAAATCACCCAAAATTGTTCTTGGTACATCCAACGAACATGCTGTTTCAGAAAAACAGACAGAGAAAGAGTGAAGAGAAATACATTCAGTATTTGGGATTGACAACTGTACTGTAATTTACTAACAGACGTGACACTAAATTGTCCTGTACATACAACAGAAAACAAAATTAATCCTTTTTAAACTTGCAGGCCCGCACAGAATCAGTTTCATTGATTTTCACAATATTGGAACCTACCTAAGTTATATTTATTAAGTATTTTGGCTAAATTGATAATTTCAGCTGTGTTTAACAGATTTTTTCTTTTTTTTTCTTTTCAGAAAAATGTGGGGAAAAGTCTGCAGATTCAGTTCAGGCCTGTAACCATAAGTGATGGATAACCACAGTAACATCAAGATTTTGTATTGTTTTGATTTAGTTGGATTAATCTAAACCATTTTTGGCAACTCCCTCTGCCTTTACCGTAGATATTGAGTCAAAAATCTTGTTTTTCTCAATTACCTTGTCTGCCCAGACACTTAGAAATAGTTTACCCAAAAAAGAAAATTTGCTGAAAATCTACTCACCCTCAGGCCATTCAAGATGTAGATGAGTTTGTTTCTTCATCAGATCAGATGTAGCATTACATCACTTGCTTACCAATGGATCCTCTGCAGTGAATGGGTGCCGTCAGAATGCGAGTCCAAACAGCTGATAAAAACATCACAATAATCAACAAGAAATCCACAAGATTCCAGTCCATCAATTAATGTCTTAAAAAGCAAAAGGCTGTGTGTTTGTAAGAAAAAAAATCCATCATCATGTCTATAATTCAAAATAATGCCTTTTCCAGTAAAAAAAAAAAAAAAAAGTTCCATCCCCTGTTGTCCTTTATTATGGATTATGGACTGATATTTTGGACAGAAGCAGCGGTCTGAAGTTAAAAACACCACAATGATTGATTTGTTTCTTACAAACGTTCAACTTTTCAATTCACATGATGTTAATTGATGGAACTGGAGTGGTGTGGATTACTTGTGGATTATTGTGATGTTTTTATCAGCTGTTTGGAGTCTCATTCTGACGGCACCCATTCACTGCAGAGGATCCATTGGGGAGCGAGTTATGGAATGCTACATTTCTCCAAATCTGTTCCTATGAAGGAGCACCTTGCATGGCCTGAGAAATCATTTTAAAATCAGTAAAAAAAATTGGGGTGAACTGTTTCTTTAACAGGATTTATATCTTGCTCTCTGCCTACATAATATACACTCCACTATTTACTGTCTGTAGTTCTGCTCACACATCAACCAAACTCGATGTTGAATTCAGATGTGACACCTGTAAGTGTGAAGTAGTCACTTTGGTTATAGGATTCGGACGGTTGTCACTTTCTTTCAAAACCAAACTGTTTATGAACCTAACCGTATTTAGCTCTCCAAATAGGGCTGACATCCGTATTCTGCCGTGGTGTGAAGATTTGTCAAACATGAACAGATCTCTGAAGTTTGCCTTAAACTTTCCCACGCAGTTTAGACACAGCCGGCTGCTTTTGCAGTAAGACCCTCGATCCCCACTCTGAAATGGAATTGCTGCAGTGGGTGAGGGAGGCTCGCTCTCCATTTGTGTTTCTGCGCAGACTGCAGTCTCGGCTCCCTCCTAAACCGGTTCTAAGCCACTCAGACGAATCCGCCACATTTGACTTTTTCTTCTCTCAAAAACATTCTTAAAGAGGTTGTGCAGAAAGAGGGTGTGTGCAGATTTTGGGAGGGTGTTGTACTGTAAGCCTCACCACAAAAGCATTGAGTTGCTGAGTATGGGGCTGAGTTTATGGGGCAGTGAAATACATTACATAAACCATGCTGTTTATCTCTCTACACTCGCTGACTTATTGACTTTCTTTGTTTCAAATGTGGACTGTATCTGCTGTGCTTATATTGCCTCATATGTTTTTGTAGTTTCATTGGTAATTTATACAAAGAGCAAAATTTAGATTTATTGATCTTGCCTGTGTAAAAGTGACCACCACAGAACTGGTTTCCAGGGTGTTGCTATGCAATTGTGTGCTGTTGCTAAGATGTTGTGGGTTGTTTCCAGGGTGTTGCTATGCAGTTGCGAAGATGTTCTGGGTGATTTTTGGAATGTTACTGTGCAGTTGCAAATATGTTCTTGGTGTTTTTTTGAATGTTACTGTGCTGTTGTTAGGATGTTGTTGGCTTCCAATTTGTTGCTATGCAGATGCAAAGATGTTCTGGGTGGTTTTTAGAATGTTACTGTGCTGTTGTTAGGATGTGGTTGGCTTCCAGGGTGTTGCTATGCAGTTGCAAATATGTTCTGGGTGGTTTTTAGAATGTTACTGTGCTGTTGCTAGGATGTGGTTGGTTTCCAGGGTGTTGCTATGCAACTGCAAAGATGTTCTGAGTGGTTTTTAGAACGTTACTGTGCAGTTGCTAGGATGTGGTTGGTTTCCAGGGTGTTGCTATGCAGTTGTGAAGATATTCTGGGTGGTTTTTAGAATGTTACTGGCATTGCTATGCAGTTGCTAAGGTGTTTTGAGTTTTTTTTAGTATGTTACTATGCAGGTGCTAGGGTGTTGTGGGTGGTTTCCTGGACATTTTATGCAGCTGCTAAAGCTGCAGTTTTTTTTTTTTTTTTTTACCATGTTACTGTGCAGTTACTAGGGTGTTGCCAGGGCGTAGCTATGCAGTTCCTAAGGTGTTCCTAAGTGTTGTTTAGCATGTTTTTAAGGTGTTCTGGGCAGTTTCCACGGTGTTGCTATGCAGTTGTTCAGACATTTTAAGTGGTTTTAGCAAGTTACTGTGCAGGTGCTGCAGATGTTCAGAATGTTTTCTAAATGTTGCTATGCAGGGTGTTCTGAGTTTTGAGTTAGTCTACCTAATGCCATTTACTTAGGGTTAGGGGTTTGTTGGAATTCGTAATCCTATTGCTCACCAGTAGTAATCACTAATTAGTGGGCGAAAAGGGAAAAAAAATGAAGTGTATAGTTTATATGGGCTCAGCTGCATATTGATTGTACATATTTGTGTAGTTGCACTACATCTCTTGTGTTTCTGTGAGCAAGTCCGTCTCCATCGGAAGACTAAATCTGTCATTGATTGGTTATGTTTTTCTCTCATCCGATTTTCTCGTTCCTGTGTGTTCACATCCTGGTACTGTTAACTGACACACAAATGATTTCCTTTGCTGCCATGCTGTTGAATTATGAATGTTGAGAGCTTTAGCATTTCTAGGTTACTGTTACATGTTTGTTTACTATGTCTCTTCATGACGAGCCAAGAATGGATGATCCTACAATGACATGATACAGTTTGACACTTGCATTAGGTAGCGTGATATTGTACAGAATCCCTTGGGGCCGTGCGATGGCCGCAAGCTAAAAACAAGCAAACTTTTAGCATTTTAGCTCTCGTCAATCTTCAGCTTGTCAAAGAACCCGAGCATCATACTCTCTTCCAAACGAACCAACAGAAAAACATAGAAATGTATAAAACTTCTGAAATGTAAAAAAAGACGTCTGTAAAAAATGGCCTGGTCCCCTCCCGCCCAAATGCTCTGAGGAACCTCTCGTATTAAAACTATAGGACAAATGATAAGGCACAACAAGCCGATATCGAACAACAGAATACATTTTACATTCACTGCATCACAAAGCATTTCACACATCAGAAACGCAACCGATTATCACCAGTTTTCCACTGAAATGGCGCCGTTGCCAGTGTTGGGGTAGACAGGAATATTAAGCAGCACAACTGTTTTTAACATTGAAGATAAGAAATGTTCCTTAAGCAGCAAATCAGCATATTAGAATGATTTCTGAAGGATCATGTGACACTGAAGACTGGAGTAATGATGCTAAAAATTCAGCTTTGCCATTTAAGAATTAAATCACATTTTAAAATCTATTAATATAGAAAACAGTTATTTATAATGTTTCACAATGTTACTGTATTTTTGATTAAATGCAGCCTTGGTGAACAAAAGATAATATAAATATTTGCAATTTCAGTTTTTCTCATTATTTCTGATTTCCAATTACTTATATTTTCCCAAGAACTTACTATTTCAAATTAACTATCTTATTACTTAAGTTTTTCCAATTACTTGCAATTCCAATTTATGTTTTAAAAATTGTATTTGGTGAGGACATTATCCTTTTGTTTGCCCTCTGACAATACTGTTTCTTGCTTTGTCACAAACAGGTTTTAGGGGCAGGTGTGGATGTGTTTTTTATTTTCTTCTGGCGAATCACCTTTTATCCAGTCGACAAGTGTGGGACGGCACCATGATGGTGGAAAAGAGGTATACGTCAACTTTGTAAAGTACCTCACATGCTCATCTTCCAGACTTTCCATGTCTGAAGGCTTCTCGTCACAGGCAATGTAAACATATATAACGTCTCTTAGCACTGCATATCTGTGCTGCAACATAAACATGCATCACAGCCAATCCGAACGCAACGCTTATGAGATGCAGTTAATGTAATATGCTTTCAGATGTCATGACAGTGTACTAAAATGGTGTTATAACCTCTGGCATCAAGCCACTGCCTGTGATGAGACGACGTGAAGTTTGAGGTGCGAGCGCTTACTCGATGGTTTTCCTGCTCTGGACCTCATGACCAGCGTAGACTCTAATACTGTCGACTTGTGCTGTTAAAACCATCGGTTAAGATTCTGTACAAAATGTACAACATAGAAATACACACAGTTTAGGTTATTACAATGAGGCCTACAAAAGAAAACAACCACAAATTCCAGTGTCCAGTATTGCAGGCGGAGCCGTTTCTGTCAGTTTCTACTGTGGCCCAATCAAGAACTGGTTTGAGTTTTACATCATCACATCATGGCCGTTTACAACATACATAATAAAGCTATCAAAACAAAAGTTTCCAAAATCTCTCTATAAAGGATTTTTTTTTGTTCTTTTGTTTCTCTACAACAATGTCAGTTAATATTTACAACAAGCCCTAAAAATAATTTAATAACCATACACACTTTCTACACACTGTAGGCAGACCTAGTTCTTGGGCAGAGCACAATGTGTGCTGATTGGCTAACAGTCGCTAAGGAGCAGGAGTCTGGAGGAAGAGGCGAGGTCACAGAGAGGAAGTGGTGGAGTCGACGATCTCTCTGCCGTTGCACACCGTTGGAACGTAGTGGGCACTAACAGATGCTTAAGAAAGAGAGCAAAAGGAGAATTAGACAAATGAAAAGAAGGTATGGACACAGGAATGTAAAAGAGGTGGGACCTAACAAGTCATCATTTTATATATTTGTAACTGCATATATTATCAGTCATTTTCACAAGAAATTCATCCCCGAGTTTATTTTAATATATATATATTACAAAACTATGCGGTAATGCATATTATTTTTGATTATCTTGTAAAATCAATTTTTTTTCACTAATTAAACATTTTGATGTCTTTTCTTTTTTTATAGAATTTAGTTTTTTACTTGAGCGAAGGAGCTAAAAAGAAAGAAAGCTGAATGTGAATTAAACAAATGCAAAGAAAGAATGGACAAAGGGATGTAACTGAGTCAGGATGTATTAAGTAATTTTATAACATGGTAACTTAAACTACATACATTATTATATAGTTATTTGTATAGTTTTTTTTATAGTTATTACATAGCCATGCATGTTTTTCAGTTATCCAGTAAAAAAAAATAAAAAAAATAATAATATATATATATACATACAGTGGGGGAAAAATGTATTTGATCCCCTGCTGATTTTGTACGTTTGCCCACTGACAAAGAAATGATCAGTCTAAACAAAGAAAGCACAAGTAGAATTAAATGAATAAAATAGTAATGGACAAAGGGGTGTAAAAGAGGGGGTCTTACAAAGTAATTTTGTATCATGGTAACTGCATATATCATAGTTTAATCATTTTTACATGATAGTGTGTAAACGAATACATTTAACAAATAATTACAAAGAAATAGCAAGAAAAACTGAAATAGCATTAGAAATAGTAAGTACCAATTCTCACTATTAATTAGTTGCATATTGGCTGTATATTAGTACTTATAAAATACATATTAATGCTTTATTCTGCATGACCATATTTTAGATATCTTAATCCTGGCCCATACCTAAACTTAACAACCACCTTACTAACTATTGACAAGCAACAAATTAGGATGTTTTTGAGGTAACAGTCATAGTTAAAAGTTAGTTAATAGTGCGAATTGGACCTTAAGATAAAGTGTGACCATAAAGTAGGTATAGGGCCATCACTTATTAAGATATTCCATGCATAATGAAAATTTTCATACTGTGTTTACATGCTATACTGTATACTATAGCAATAGTGATGCATGTTAAAATGCAATTCCAAACACAGCCAGGTTTACAGATGGCCAACTTCACATAAAAGGCACCACAAACTTTTCACAAAGTTCACCGACATGCTTTTCCCCCGATTTGATTCTCCTCTCATCACCTCCCTCCCCCTCTTTTCCCTCCTAACGGGTGACTGTATGTGATCTCTGCTCTGCAGTGTCTTCTCTTCTTTGCAGTGTCTGTCATGTTATTTATTAGACAGATGAAATGTAAATAAAGATGAAACTATTTACCTGATCTGTTTTTGTGCTTGTGAATAATGCATTAGAGCAGAAGCTGTTTTCTGCGCACACATGGGCTTATTACCTTGCATCAGGCAGCAGAACGGCCGCTCAGCCGCATCTTTCCTCTGGGCTCTTACACAACTGCTCTGTGTGACAATGCTGACATTAAAATCCTCAGTGTAAATTGGCATATCAAAGGGCTGTAATCACTACAAACCGTCTGTAAGCACTGCGGAAAGTTCAACACTGGCAACCAGTTGGCCTTGCGTGTCACTTGTATTTAGAGCACAAATGAATTGCTTTGCAGCATTTTCTCATTTTGTGCTGTTTTTTTGTGCTTTTTTGTGGGTCAACGTGGTTGCAAGTTTGCATGATTGTGTAAGTATATAATATGTGATCACATTAGACCCATCATGTCACATCCATGGCAATAAAATCAACAATAACAAAAACTGTTGCTAAGGCATTATTAAGGTGTTGTGTGTTTAAGCCTGTGTCAGAATTAACTATTTTATAAATTAGTAATATGTGCTCCCTAGACTTAAATCTATTGATTGATTGATTGATTCAGGCAATTTTAAAAAATATTTATTTTATACTTTCTCTTGACCCTAGTTGTCCTGGGTAGTTGCCAGTCAGTCTGCTAAGTGGAAATTGTTAGTCTAATTGTTTAGAAAAGTAATAAGTAGATATATATTTATTTTATTTGTTTATTAAAACAACAGTTTCATTATCCAGGCTTTTTTTTATTGTTTTTGTCCCAGACCCTGCTCTTGACCCTGGTTTAAACACACTGGGTGTCCTTAGTTGCCAGATAATCAACTAAGCAAGTATGTAGTCTGCTTGCTTAGAAAAGTAATAATTAAAAAATATATATATATATATATATATATATATATATATATATATATACATACATACACACACACACACACACACACACACACATATATATATATATATATATATATATATATATATATATATATATATATATATTATTACTATTTTTTTCCCCAAACAACTGTATTATTCATGTCAATGACATAAATATAACAGTAACAATTTAGTATAGGGACCAATTCTCATTGTTAACTAGTTGCTTCTTAGCATGCCTGTTATTAACATATTGGCTGTTTATTAGTTCTTATAAAGTACATATTCTGCATGACCATGTTCTACATCCTTAATCCTACCCAATACCTAAACTTAACAACTACCTTACTAACTATTAATAAGCAGTACATTAGGAGTTTACTGAGGCAAAAGTCATAGTTAATGGTTTGTTAATAGCGAGAATTGGACCTTAAAATAAAGTGTGACCAATGTGACCTACTTAAACTTCAAATGCGGCAATATATCTTTTTGTTTTGTGTGTAGATCTCACCGTGGGATGCGTAGCTAGTGGCCGGCCCGCTCACACTGAACCGGTTCATGTTTAACCGGTGACTGGTGACGTTCTTCTGAGGCTGGAACATGATGATGTGGACTTTGGGGGCAAACATGCAGCCCAGCACCACAAATCCACTCAGACTGACAGATATACACATGGTTGTGGTTTGGACCTGAGAGAGAGAGAGAGAGAGAGAGAGAAAAACCACAATTCATTTCTCACCCTCATTGTGTCTCCCATTCATTCCCATAATCAGAAGCTATTAGTTGTAACTATCAAGAACCCCCTTGGCTAATAAAGAGGTAGAGCACGGGGGTATAATAACAGTGACATTTAGCAAAGTGCTGCGTAAATAGCATTTGATTAGAAGTAGTTGAACGTCTCCCATTAGCAACATCATTTTCCTGCCTCCAGTTTTAGATCTTCTTGTTGTTCCCTGCAGTCCCCCGTCAAGGCGCACCGCTGTTAGCGAACGAATAGGAGGACGGATATAACGCTAAACTGAATAGGAATTTCTCAGCCCAGGGGAATCTAGACCTTCACTAACAATCCAACGCTGTTCCGCTTAAGGAATGATTTCACAGAGAGCTAAATGAACAGTATGATCCGTTTCAGTTAGACTTTTATCTCATTATGACTTATCAGCGGGTTCCCCATGCGCGTATGTTCATGTCCTGCTAAAAATACACGAACCGATAAGCCGTTCTGTTAGTCTTGCTCATATTTTCTGCAATGTAATCAGCATGAGCCATCTTACAAAGCCATCCTTATTCTGTTGTGTTTTACTCGGTCGGTTCGTAGCTCTGCATGCGTTTGCACTTAGGGTTTCTGTATCTTTCAACTATCCTGCGCTTCTACGGGCATCAGCATTCTGCGCGAACGGTCTCTGAGGGCCGTGTCTCTTGAGCAAAGAGCCTCTCTTTGCACTTCATTGACTGCGGCCTAGTAAGATATGTTTTCGTCCTGCTCACTGCAAGAATTCCTCTTTGCGTCAGCAGGCTGTCTACATGGTCCAGTTTCTCTCTTGAGTGGCAATGCTGTTTGAGTACTTCAAGCTGGTGTGGTGAATGACAAGCTCGGTTATAGAAACTGAATCGCTCTATGTGATATATTTGTTGCATCAACGAGCTATTGAGAAGTTGTCTGTTGAGGCTACATGTTTGCTGAAGATTTAAATTTGTCAACAGATTTCTATCTGACAGTTCTGCTTACTTGGTGTAATTCCTAATACACGTAACAGCTATCCGAACAGCAGGCATCTTGCGGTCCCACAAGCGCGGATACAAGACAACGTCGTCTGTTTTGCATGTTAATGGCTTTTTTTCTGGTTCCGCTTTTCAGCTCAGATCAGTTTGATTCATTCTCACTAAAGCAGATTAAATCTAGCTGTGTTCAGTTAGCTTCAGGTACTTTCATTTGATTTGAGCAGTATTTCTGCTTATGTCAGACAGGATTGGGTATAATTCAGTTATGTTAAGAATTTGTTACCTTTAAATTCATGAGCTGGAAATGTAATCGATTTGGCCACACCCCAAAGGAAGCTGAATTCAATTCAATTTGTACAATAACAAATATATATATATATATATAATTTTTTTTTTTTTTAAGTAAAAAGATAAGTAAGATGTCCCCTACCATCAGAATTGAGGCAGAAGGTTCACAGTGGCATGTTGCTGCTGGTATTTTTTATTAACATTAATTAATATTAATTAGTTCTCTAATAATTCAAGTTATTCAATAAGGACATATTATTTAATAATTCCTTGAATTAGATTTATTGCAAACATATTCATTATTCATCACACCATATGCCAATTCAGCGGAATCATTAAATCTGAATTTATATATGTGACTCTGGACAACAAAACCAGTCAAAAGTAGCATGGGCATATTTGTAGCAATAGCCAACAATACATTGTATGTGTCAAAATTATTGATTTTTCTTTTATGCCAAAAATCATTAGGATATTAAGTAAAAATCATGTTCCATGAGGATATTTAGTAAATTTCCTACCGTAAATATATCAAAACTTAATTTTTGATTAGTAATATGAATTGCCAAGGCCTTCCTTTAGACAACTTTAAAGGCGATTTTCTCAATATTTTGATTTCTTTGCACACTCAGATTCCAGATTTTCAAATAGTTGTATCTCGGCCGAATATTGTCCTATCCTAACAAACCATACATCAATGATGATGTATAAATCTCAATTTCAAAAAATTGACACTTATGACTGGTTTTGTGGTCCTGGGTCACATATATGTTACTGTTCAGATGTATTTTTTGACTTGGATTCTGTTATTTGATTTGTCTGCTATTATTAGAATTTTGCATTTTTGCACTCTTTTAAAAATTAATATAACAAACAATCTATAAATTTTAAATATTATAGATCTGTCTGTGTATAAGGCCTATGAAACATCTTTAAACTTTCAGACGAGGCTTAATGAATCCATCATTCAAGATTTGCCTTGACTAACCTTCCTTTTCTACTTGAAGGGAAGTTCACCCAAAAATGACAATTTTGTCATTATTTCATAGCAGAACAAAAGAAACGACAGACAGACGTACCCTGTAGTCACTGGAGGTGACGTAGAAGATGGGCAGGAAGGCCAGCCAGATGATACAGGTGGTGTACATGGTGAAGCCGATGAACTTGGCCTCATTGAAGTTCTCCGGACACTTGCGGGTCTTGAAAGCGTAGACCGTGCAGAGGACCACCAGAACCACATCATAGCTCAGCGACAGCAGCATGCTAGAGTCCCGTACGTTACACTTCAAAATGACAGTCTGACGTTTCTCTGGCATTGTGAAACGCCGTGTGCCGGGCACTTCCACGAGTAGCCAGACGGACACCAACAAGAGCTGCACTGAGATCAACGACAGACAGATAAACACCTGTGAGCTGGGACTGATGAAACGCGGCCGCTGAGCCCCGCCCTCTTTTACGCCACTGAAGATGCGAGCGATGCGATTGGTCTTCGTGAGCAAGGCGGAGTAGCATACCGCAAACGAGGTACCGAGGCCTAACCGCCGCAGTGTACACACGATAGGCGAAGGTTTTGCGATGAATATGAAAGTCATGACGTAGGACATGAAGACGCCCAGAAGCAGGATGTAGCACAGCTCACGACCGGATGCTTTGACCAGCGGCGTGTCGTTGTGCCGAATGAAAACGACGAAGACCATTAAGGTACATATGAAGCCAACACATGCAATCGAGATGGGTCCAATGGCCCAAGCATCCTCCCACATGATGTAGTCCTCAGGAAGGTCGTAGCATCCGGTCAGGTCGGGACTGGGCCATTGGCCGGGTGCACAGGGCATGCATGTGAACTCATCCAGCAGGTATTCGTAGGGCTCACAAGGAGTACAAATCCAGCAACAGTATTCACCTGCTTGCATCTTCTTCATCTCGTTGGGAGCGCAAGGGTCGCTGCATTGAGACGTGGGTACATCCGCTCCCCTCGGCCAGCCGATCAAGCCCTCATTTAGGGAAAGACTTTCTGCCCACTCTCCAACCTGGATATAAGTGAACTTGTCGCTGCCTGGCACACGCTGGTAGTTGAAGATGTTGTATCGGCCAATTCCGTCGCCATATGCGTCAAACTTTACTTGATTCTCCGAGCCGGCAGGGGAGAACGGAGCTTGAGAGAGAGTACGAGAAAGAGGGGAGAAGTTAATTCTCACACATTAAGCGGAACGAAACACATTATTAACTCAAGAACAGATTCCCTTTATGACTGTCTTTGGTTATTATCAGTAAGTACGTAAACGGCTGCAGGCTCATAAAGCAATTATAGTAGGCAAAGAAAAGTATCATCAAATCTCTAAACAAAATGACTTTGCAATGCCGTTCGACTTTGAGCGGAGAACGTATCGCGGGTTTGATGAGGAATCGGGCTGCTTACTGTCAGGGTTTATGTGCTAGGTATTGGTTTTATCGTTCATATGAAGTCTCCCACACACCTCTGTACTGTAGCTCGGGGCTCTGGGAGTAAGCGTCCTTGGTCAGCACATTGCAAAATAAGACACGGGCAAATGAGCACAGAGGAGCTGATGCTTCTGTCTCGCGTTTTGGCCTCAGGGAGAATTACATATTCTGAACCGGGAGAAAAGACGAGAAGAAAATGCCCCTCAAAGGATGATGGTGAAACTGTCACTACTGTTTGTACAAGTGATCATTTTTCTATAGGGGCAAGAGAAAGAGTGATAATTGAAGTTGTGGAGATGTTGACAGAAGTTGTCGGTCTATCTCTCTGTCTCTATCTATCTATCTATCTATCTATCTATCTATCTATCTATCTATCTGTCTGTCTGTCTGTCTGTCTGTCTGTGGTTTATCCATCTATCTATCTATCTGTCTGTGGTTTATTTATATCTATTTATTAGGGGTGTAACGGTTCACAAAATTCACGGTTCGGTTCGATACGACACAGTGGTGTCACGGTTCGGTATGTTTTCGATACGGGGGGCGGGGCAATTGGTTACATCGCAATGTTGGAAATATTTCTGTTTGAAGGCAAGCCAATGGATATCAAACAAGCACGCGTTTGCACCAGGGTTAGCACACGTGCAAACTTTGGGCAAGATTTATGTGCAAACTTTGGGCAAGATTTATGCCGGTGAATGTCTTAATCGCAGTCAATTCACTATAAGCAGAAAGTGAAAGTAAAAACGGAATGATGGAGTAATGACGGAGCTTTCGGCATCTGATGCCGCATATTCTCTCAGAGACAAAGAGAGACGAATCTACTTCAACATGCTGATCACGGTATAGCCCAGCGCTTCTCAAAGTCCGGACTCTAGACCGGAAGGGAATTAAATCCGGACCTGCCTCGACTTCGTATTTCAAGCGCACTCACATCACTCAGACCTCCATGCGTGGCACACGCATGCACACACACACACACACACACACACACACACGCACGCGGGCGCATGAACCAGTGTTGCAGTGTTTACCGACTCTTTTGTAAGACAAAGCGCATAGCAACTAGCGACATTTTGGAACCTTAAGCTTTCATTCAGTAGAATAATGTCACCGGTTTCGCCCCGCGAGCGCGAGGTTTCGCCTTCCCGACGCAGTCTTTCTCCACCGGCAGAGTTAGCAGCGCATTCAAAGAACCGAACCGCAGCAGACTTGTGAATGAATGAGTACAAAACAGCATCTCCAAAAACCTATCACTGTTGACTGTCTGGGCATATGAACATGAGTGTAGTTCGTCTGTAAATATGCACATAGTTTGTTACACAGACGGACGTTTGTGCTCCATATAAAATAATATAAGTCACTGCTGTATAACAGCGTATTGCAGTTATAATTATATATTTTAGCAATTCAGTTGAAGTGAAGATTCTCCCCAGCAAGGGGAGGTTATCACGGGGCAGACAGCACGTTGCCTGTTACGTCGTTTGGGCTGCGTTGTTGAGCGCAGTGGCACTGATTTCACACACTTTAAGCTCTTTTATTTTCCAAACGTAATAGGATTAGTCCAACGAATCGTTCGGTTTGTAATGCGCACCGAACCGAAAGCCTCGTACCGAACGGTTCAATACGAATACGTGTATCATTACACCCCTACTATCTATATATTTATCTATCTATCTGTCTGTCTATGGTTTATCTATCTATCTATCTATCTATCTATCCGTCTGTCTGTCTGTCTGTGGTTTATCTATCTATGTCTGTCTGTCTGTCTGTCTGTCTGTCTGTGGTTTATCTATATCTATGTATCTATATACATGTATACACATTCGGCTAGTTATTTGGTTCTGTCAGGGATGTGTATATGTATATATTATGTATTTATAACAGTGCCATGATATTCAATTCAATTCAATTCAATACACTTTATTGTCCCCAATGGGGAAATTTGTCTTGGATATTTATATACTTATTTTTTGTAATTTTAACTATATGTAGACACACAAATCGTAGGCTACAGCCAAACCTGGTGCAGTGCATTTTCTCTGCACGGTGTAATTGCTCAGAGGGTCTCTGAAATCTCGCTGCTGGATGATGATTCATCAGATAAGGAAAACAGGTTAGAAGTTATGAACCCCATCATTCACAAAGATAACGTCAATGTCAACACCCATGCACTCACGCACACACACATGCAGCTGAGGTGCAATGAAATCCACACACGTCTTGCTGTATTCTAGAACTTCGTAGTGTGCTGGATCAAATTAACCTTCTGTGGCCCATAGTTCATTTTTTCATAGCTCATCTGTTCTTTCCCGAATTTGATGGCATGCGACCCTCGATAATGTGTAATCATCCCTCATTGGCAGCAGATGTTGAGCACACCCCTATATTAAATAATCAGCATCTGGTAACAGGATAATTATCTGTAATATAATTACCCGTTACAAACACTAATTGCTGTTAATTAGTTTGCGCTGAGCCTCCAAGGATATGGACATACCTATTGTGGGGAAAAATGCTTTCCATATAGGATTCACAGCGACGATGTGGATATCTATCTATCTATCTATCTATCTATCTATCTATCTATCTATCTATCTATCTATCTATCTATCTATCTATCTATCTATCTATCTATCACAGATATGGGGTTATGGTTGAGGGTGTAATACATCTATCAGTGATAGGTTGATGATAGATCAGTATGATTGAAATGCAGATATTAGATCATGTATGGATGGATAGATATGGGATTATGATTGAAATATAGCTTGAATTGGTCATAACTTGATTTGATCCGAGTTCAATCTCAAAAGCACTTATTTTATGGCAGATGGTATTCTACAAAATAATTACTTTATTGTAAATTTTTTACACTTTTATTTCATGGTCTTTTGATGCCTTGTGTCATTCAAAGAACAAAGTATCATGGCCAAAACCCCAAACTAAAATAACTGTGTCGATAAGAATATCTCTCTGTGCATCCCTGACAGATGTTTGCATGTTTTGTCATGGGATGATTTAGACACAGATACAGTAAATCAACAAATCAGGCTAGTCTGACGGTGCCTTAGAATAGCTTTATTGATCTGAACAGATCCGGCAAGAGCAGTTTAACCTGTGTGAGAAGAGCAATTCTGTCTATTACTGCTCGACACGGATCACTCAGACTGCTCGTGGAGCGGAGGGACATAAACACTCACAGACTGACTGAGGATGAACATGAATTTATAATTTACATCTCTCTCATTGTAAGGGATTCACAAAGTTGTTTACAGATTTTGACACAAGGCATAAAGATCACCGTTAAGGCACATAGAACAGCACTGTACATCATATCGAGTGTATAAACACAGTCAGGGGTGTTATGCACTTATTTTTGAAGAAGAAAAACACTTAATAGTCCTGTATGTAAGACATTACATTTGTCGTTTCGCTGCTATCCCTCCACTTGTCTGTGTTTTCTCGTTCCAGATGAACTATGCGCAGTGGCGAGGATTATTCAGTGACCGTTTCTGCAGGTTACATCGTTACGCCTGTAGGTGGCGACAAGTGACTCTTTATGGGTGAGTCATTGATTAATTAATTCAGCCGATTTGTTCCAAAACACTGATTCATTCAGCAAATAAATTAGTGACGTGTTGAATCATGCACTCAAACGATTTAGCTGCAACTGAACTTAAGTTTTTAAGATTAACTAGATTGTTTTTTTTACATTGTATGTTTTATACATACATACATACATAGCTATATAAAACACTATTGTTTTCAACAGAAAAGTTTTGTTTTTTTGTAGCAACAAAAACAAACTTGTAGCAACTTGTGCAGTCTCACTTTCTGTCTCTCTCAGGTAATATACGCTTGTCAGTAACTCATTAAGCTCCATGGTAATGCTATTTTTCATTTTGACGGAGACACGTATAGTTGGCGATGTGACATCACTGCTGAGCATGATCCGCTTGACTCTGAGGTACCACAACATGTCAATCTGGCATCCAAGACATTTCCAAAATTCAGGGCTTAAAAACAACATATCTCTGCTGTGCACACCTATGCAACTGACAGTCACCATTCAGATACAGCTTCCCCGTCAAGGACCACACACACACACACACCCACAAACGTACGCACAGCTGAGTTTGACAGTTGTGTTTTGAAGAGCTTCTTCACAGAGAAAGGAGAGCAGAAAGAAATGATAAAGAGGTGTGTCATGAGTAGATAGCAGAGGTGGAGGACTACAGTTACATGATTTGACTCGAGTTGCACATTTAAGGATTTGTGACTTGCTTGACTAAATGAAATGACTCAGGAGGCTACTGGGACTTGTGGTAGATGATGCAACAATGTTCTAACAATGAATTATTTTGCAAAATGACAGTCACAGAAATACTAAAACCTCTGTCTACATTTACACAGTGCACTGACATGCAAATCATGCCATTTATATTGCTTTTGTCACCCAGAGGGAAATTAAAGACAATTATTTTTATCTATTTATTTATTTTTATATTATTATTATTATTATTTAAATTTCAACTTTTTACAGAGTTCAAATCAAATAGGCTGCAGCTACCTTTCAGTAACATCAAACCTCATTGGTTCTTGGGTGTTTACATGAACATGAGCTGATCAATCATTTAATTTGATTTGATATTTAATAACTACCTAAATATTGCTCTGTTCGTAATAAAATGTGATTATATATTTTCTGAAGACTTGTATTAAATTGCTGGAGTTTAATGGATTACTTTCATGCTACCTTTAGGTCCTTTTTAGAAATTGTGAACAAAATTTATTTTCACTCTATTGAAAAAACATATAGGCCTATATATATGAAAAAAAAGCAGTTTTCTGTTCCAACATATTTTGAAATGTAAATTATTTCTGTAAGACTCCAGTCTTAGATGTCACATGATCCTTCAATAAATCATTATAATATGCTGAGTTGGTGCTCAAAAGAATATTATTATTATTATTATTATAATAATTATAATTATTTGTATTTTTTTGTGGAAACTGCATTTATTTGACATCGTTTTTTTTCTGTACTGTCACTTCAGATCAATTTAATACATAATTTTACATTTCTTTGCATCTTGAGTCCTATTCCTCCAAAAATGAGTCATTCCTAAATTTTCATTCATATAAAAGGTTAACAACTAATGTTTTTGTGATCTATTTACTATATTTGTGTTCTCCTCGTAACACAATTTAGCAACAGCTGACAGAATCAGCTTTTAGATATTAATGTAGACAAAACAACAGTATGTTTCTTTTCGGATATTTATAATTCATAAAACAGAAAGTTGATTTCCTGGAGGGAAATAAATAAGTAATATAAGGCACTTTTTGTACTGTGACATTACATGATTCTTAGCAGGACAGCTTGCATGAGGTGAGGCACTGACTTGACATTTTTTCTTTATTGTGGACTCGAGACTTGCCTATAGTTTACCACCTCTGCTAGATAGTTGTGGATGTGTTTATGACTCTTTCCAGCTATATAAATGTACAGCAGTTTGGACACGGTATTGTGAGATTGTGTCGTATGAGAGCAGAGATGCTATCCATGCCTGACTTTCCCCCATCGCTGTTTACCTGACAATAAATCTTCCATAGAGCAACAAATACACAAGCTCTTCTTTCTGTGGTGCCAGTTCAGTGTGTGTCTGGTGCATGTGTGTGTCTGTGTTAATGGTGGGTGGATGAGTTTCAGAGTGTATTATGATGTTGCTCTGTGTGTGTGTTTAGAATGTAAGCAAGGTGAAAACTCTTCTGTAGCTGCTCAGTGTCAAACGCTTCTGCTGCTCCAAAAATACACCATCGCTAAAATAATAATCCATTGTTGTGAGACATGATAAATATTTACTCCAGATCTGTGAATTTGAGAGGCCGCTAATTAGTTGTAAGTGATCTAGTGGCTGAGATGGAGGTGATGCTTAAATCCCAGCTTTCAATGTGTGTTTGTGTGTTTGTGTGTGTGTGTGTGTTTGCGTGGCGATAGTAGGCGGATAAGCAATTGTTTTGTTTCATGGTGCGTGGGTTGAAAGTGTCTGAGAAAAGGAAAAACACAAATATCCTATCATGTGTGTGTGCCTTGATAGCTCATTTCCAGATTCTAGTGAGCTGCCTACCTAGACATTATTTTGAAGCGTCACAGGTGTTTCCGACACAAAGGCTACTGTTTCAAAAGGTTAGCGGTAGAATTATACTGCCTTCTAGATACCTATTTGAGTTTTAAAAAATGTTATATATATATAATAAAAAAAATAAAACAGAGGGCATCTCACAGGAATAAATTACATTTTCAACTATACCATAAAACAATAATTTTAAATCATATATATATATATATATATATATTACAATATTACTGATTCTGTACTGTATTTATTTCAGTATTTCAATCAAATAAATAGATAATTTATATTCAATTTTATTCAAATTTCTTAGTATTTTATTACAAAGTAGTGTAATGTTTATTGTAATTGTAATTGCATGCATCCTTCATGGAGAAATACAACAATAATCTTTTTTTTTTTAATTAACTGAAGCATTTTTACACAGATTACTGTATGCAATATTCAGTTTAATTTATGCTTAGCAGCCTGTCATCTAAATTAGCTTTAGGTAGTCAAATTATCCAAATGTATTATTATATCGTTTTTGCACGCATTGCAGTGATATTGCTTAATACATTTAAAATGACATATATTTATAAATATTTATGCATTTGTCATTTTAAATGTACAAAGCCCTACAACTGCAATTGAAAATGGCTTACAGTTATAGTTTTAGCGATATCTGTTTTTAACTTATCCAGCAGAAACTGTAAATACTGTAAGCAGGTGCTGAGCAGCACTGTTCATTTCTCAACCTCTTCAATATGATGTTAAATTTGTCTTTCATTACAAAAAAGAGTACAAGCCAATCTAAGCTACAACTAAGTTTGACTAAGTTTAAGTACAGTTGCTCCCTGTGTAAAGAGTTCCAGACATACAGTATCACATATGAAGTTTTATTTTAGTTTGGATGTTGCTTAAGAAAGCAGTTGCCTTTGTAGGTAGTAGAAAGCAATAAAGATCTTGCAGTTTTAGAATATGAGGGCGAATATCTTAAGTGTGTGTTTGTGCTTAGCGTCTAAATGAGTGGCACTCAATGGAAGTACTGTATCCCTCTCTATCTTGCTTTCTTTTTCTCTTTGTTGACAGAACTCCCCTCTGCAACCCTACTGGATTACCTCACCACTTGATGCCATGTGGCGACCTAATTGCTATAGCAACGTCATGTTGCCACAGTGTGTTAGGGTATTCGAGGAGTCAGGCTCTTGGAGATGTGACAGGCTCCTCGCAGCACAGAAACGCTCTGACGCAGAGGGTAAGGTTTTTACACAACACCACTGACAAGAGGAGCTGCCTGTGAATAGCACTTTGTGACATCCAGCTAACCTCTTCTAACACTTTTAACATGCAATAAGCCATAAACAGGTCCTGCTGGAGGAATGTTCTAGAAGGAGCTGGAATATTCTTCAGGGTTGTAGAGTAGATGGTACACCTGGTGTTAATATCCATCTTTGGGTGATTCAGTCACTGATGATCAGCTGAGATGTTTGCAATTAACTGTATACCAGATATTTGCATGTTAAAATGTGTATCCAATGGATTTAATTAAAGGAATAGTTTGGCCAAAAATGTCAATTCTGTCATAATTGATTCACTCTCATGTTGTTTCAAACCTGTATGAATTTATTTCTTCTGTGCCAGGTTATTAGTTAAATAAAACTAAAACATAAAAAGGTTTGTTACTTAAATATGAACTAAAATAAACTTTAACTGAAATAAAGTATTTTAAAACTTACAATTATTTAAAGTAGTTGCAATTTTTCTCATTTTTAGTTCTCATTTAGTAGAACTTGAGGTACTAAACAATACAAAAACGTAAACCAAATAAAAATGATTAAAAACTATATACACATGTTTAAAAATCAAAAACAAAATGACTAAAACTTTAACTAAAATGAAAACAAAAAAATATAAAATGTAGAAATCATTCGAAATATTAATAAAAACTATGATAGTATCTCAATAATAGTAAAATGACACAGTTCTGGAACATAAAAAGATATTTTAAGAAGTGTCTCAGTGTGTTTTTGTCCATACAAAGAAAATGAATGGGTTCCAATGTTGTTTGGTTCCCAACAGAGTCTCTTTTGCTCACCAAGGCTGTATTTATTTGATAAAAATACAGTATAATAATGTAATATTGCAAAATATTACTAGTTTATTTTTCTATTTTAATATAATTTAAGATGTAATTTAGTCCTGTGATGGTAAAGCTGTATTTTCAGCATCATTACTCCAGTCTTCAGTGTCACATGATCCTTCAGAAATCATTCTAATGTGCTGATTTGCTGCTCAAGAAATATTTTTAATTATTATCAATGTTAAAAACCTAATATTTATATATATAATGATGTTTTCAACATTATTATCAATGTTTGAAACTTAACAAAACTGCTTAATATTTTTGAAAAAAACATTATATATATATTTTAATGGATTTGACTCAATATTTCTATGCTCTTCATAATGCTTATTAGAATACAGTTCTATCCAAAAATCATCTTTTATGTTCCACAGAAGAAAGAAAGAAATACAAGTTTGAAACAACATGAGGGTAAGTAAATGATAACAGAATGTTCTTTTTTTTTTGGTGAACTATCACTTTAAGGAACAGACTCGATTCCAAGCTCCCAGCTCACTAGGTTTTGGACAGAGCAAATGTTAATATCAAGTGTATATCAAGGGCTGCCACTGGTCATACAGAATGCCAAAAGGTGTGCATCCGAGTTCTGAAAACCAGTCAAACGCATGACAAATACACTCCAAAAGCTCGAGTGTGAAAGCACCTTCAGACTCTCCACAGATAGAAAGAGAGCTAGAGAAGGGGCAGCTGTGTGAACTTTGTGAGTCAGAATGCTGGGAAGCACAGAGGGACTTAATTCTTCACTGTAGGGAGGAGAATGTGAACTCTCTTCTCATCTCTTCCATCTTTCCTCCGTTTCTCTCTTTCTCCATGGCAGATCATCTATACCATCACCCTTCTTTTGATTCCAATCACATCTACGATCATTCTCACTCCACAAGCTCCTCCATTCTGTCTTTTCTGTCTCTCTCTCTCTACCGCCATCTCCTCTGTCTGCATGATGATGAAGTTTTTTCCCCTCCTGTTCTCCTGCATGGCTTGCCTCCTGCCTCCCTCTCAATCGCCCCAGACAGCAAACCCCACACGTCTTTGATTCTGCGCTTGAAAAATGAAGATGGTGAACTTCAAAGAGAATGTTCTTCTGCTGATGTGTACCAGCCCACTCAACCTCTCTCCCGTCATTTTATCTGCCCGATCTTTCTCTCTTTCTCTCTATCTCTCACTCTTTCCATCTGTCTTTGTGTCTGTTTCTCTCTTTTCTGTGTGTGAAACTAGCGTTACCTCCCTCTGTTGCTCTGTCTTTCATACATACACATGCACACATATGCACTGTACAAAAAGTACTGTGGCAGTACAGTTGTATCATAGAGAAAAAGCATGGTATTTTGTTGTATGGCACAATTTTTCATATAGTTTTGTGTCTTTTTTAATGTATTACTCATTTTACATATCTATCTATCTATCTATCTATCTATCTATCTATCTATCTATCTATCTATCTATCTATCTATCTATCTATTTAGATATAGATAGATAGATAGACATAGTTATATATAAATGTAAATATATATAAATGTAAATGTAAATGTAAATGTAAATCAGCATAAAATGATTTCGTAAAGGGATAGTTCACCCAAAAATGAAAATTTGATGTTTATCTGCTTACCCCCAGGGCATCCAAGATGTAGATGTTGCTTCTATTGCCCTCATTTGTAAGTCGCTTTGGACAAAAGCGTCTGCTAAATGACTAAAATAAATAATAAATAAATAGATGACTTTGTTTCTTCAGTAGAACACAAACGAAGGTTTTAACTCAAACCGTTGCAGTCTGTCAGTCATATAATGGCAGTCAATGGGACCCACGGCTTTGAAAGTAAAAAAAAACATACACAGACAAAACCAAATTAAACCCTGCGGCTCGTGACGATACATTGAGGTCTTATGACACGAAACGGTCTGTGCAAGAAACTGAACAGTATTTCTATAATTTTTTTTTACCTTTGATCCACCGCAATGTCCAACTGTCCTGAGCGCGTTCACAGCAGCCGGTGCGTGACGCGTCAATGTGCTCTGGCATAGTAGACGCATACGCGGAAGCACATTACTCTACTATGCCAGAGCACATTGCCGCGTCACGCACCGGCTGTTTTGAATGCACCATGGGTCCGATTGACTGCCATTATATGACTGACAGACTGCAATGGTTTGAGTTAAAAATCTTCGTTTGTGTTCTACTGAAGAAACAAAGTCACCTACATCTTGGATGCCCTAGGGGTAAGCAGATAAACATTACATTTTAATTTTTGGGTGAACTATCCCTTTAAGTATCACGTGACACTGAAGACTGGAGTAATGGCTGCTGAAAATTCTGCTATGCAATCATAGGAATTCATATAATTTGAAAATGTATTAAGAAAGAAAACAGTTGTTTTAAACTGTAATAATATTTCACAAAATTACAGATTTTTATAATATTTTTATTTTTATTTGTACTGTATTTTTGGTAAAATAAATATATTCCTGGTGAGCAAGAGATTTCTATTAAGAAATATTCTATTTATTTATTAATTTATTATTATTATCAGCATTATTATTATTATTAAATGTACATATTCATTTCTGATCCATTGTACAACCCTTATAAAAAGTACTAACCATGGTATTTTGGGATTTTACTATGGTGCCACTAAGGTATTTTAGATATGGTACCATGAACTTCAGTACTATGGTATATTTCAAAATACCACAATATTACCATTTGATACTGCCACTGTACTATAGTACCATCACAGTACTTTTTGTAGGCTAAGTGTATGCTGAGCTATAGACCATGGTATTTATTTACATCACTCTGCAGCCTCTTTCTTCTCACATTCATAAATTTCAGCTCAAATCAATATTTAATGTCCATTTATTTATTTATTTGGTAAGTAGTCTTGTAATCAACTAAATTATGCACAGTCTGCCGGTCATTATTGCAAAATAAGCCCCTTTAGAATGATATAAGACCACTCTGTTTCAAGTGAGGATCCTGATTACCCTGTCGAGGTTTATTTTTCATCTCTACATTATCCCTTATGTATTCATTATGCGCTGCTTATGTATAATGTAATTGTGCTGCTGTTCCCATCACCTCTGTTTGGCATAGTCAGAATTCTCTGCATCCTTTCCTCCTCTAAACTTCTAGCTATCGTTGCTCTCTCCCTCTGTGAGTTTGTCTTTGAATGTGTTTGTGCATAGTCACAGATAAGTGTGGCATAATCCCATCTACTTGCCACGCCAACCTGAGCTTGCTGAGCCACACTTTGACATAGTTTATTTTTACCTGCCTCTCTCTCCTTCAGCTGTCAGTCAACGCCGAGCTCTCAGCGGCGCTGAGAGCAATCAAGACACACAGTGTCTCTAATTACAGAGCCTGTTAGCCTGTCGTTTCGGAACCACGGAGTGACACAGATACGCCGCAAACAACATAAACTCATACGCTGCTAGACTGTGCGGAGAAAAACAAAGCAGGTTACCTCTAAAGTTGACGTGAAGTAGAAAGTCCCGGTAGAGTTTCCTGCCGTCGAGACTCTTCATGGCGTCGCACAAGCGTGTGGTGTTGGTGCAAAGAGTTCGTTGCATTCGATGCAAGGCGTGCGCCATGGCATATACAGCATTTACGACAAACATGATCTTTGATTCGGGTTCAAAATTTGACTTGTCGACAGCCAGTTCTAGGTCACAAGGTGGCTTTGGGGTTCCCGCCCCTGCTGCCGAAGCGCCGCCCAACGAACACTGAAACTTTTGTTCCCAGAAGTCTTTGAACCAAGGGTTGCGGTGATTATTAAGAGGAGTGAGGGTCTGGAAGTAGCGGTTGAACTCTGGAATAGGATGAGCTGCGAGCTCCAATGTGATCGCACCATCTGCCGTGAATTCGTTCCCTTTGACGATGCTCTCTTGCGCCCCCCATCCGTCGCTCGCCACCCAGAGGAAAGATGCGTTGAGGCGGGTGGCGGCCGCGATGAGTTCTCGTGCGTCGTCGCTACGCAAAAACAGCACTGCCACGCGGGCCGTGGGCTTTTGTAGAAGCTGACGAACCACCGCCTCGTACGAAGAGTGTTTCGCATTTGACCGTCCTACTTTTTCCGAAGTAGCGATGCAGATGTTTCTCAAACGGGCTTGTTGCTCGAAGGCTTCGATTCCCGTTTCTCCGTAGTCACCCTCTGAGGCGACGGTGGAAACGTAGGTCCAGTTGAAAGCACGTAGGATCTCCGCCATGGCCTTGGCCTGGTAGAAATCTGGCGGGACGGTGCGTGCGAAGTAGTCGTAGCGGGATTTGTCGCTGAGTTTGGCACTGGTACTGGCGTAGCTGATCTGAGGGATCTGAAATAGTCGCAGCAGGTTGGCAACCTGGGAGAAACACACACAAACATATACTGCATTACGAACACTGTTTCAATCAATAAGTCAGCACCTTATGAATTAATTATCCAAAGTCTATGATACATAAAATATTATTTTTTTAGTCATTTGATTGGATCAAGCCACATTAGCCCAATTAAGAGGACGCAGGCAGCCGCAGCAGGGCCGAGCAGTGTGGAAATGTTTCTCTTTGGTGAGACGCAGCTTGGCTCTTCCATATCTCACATCCCACGTACAGAAATGTACAGGATAACATCTCTTTTCCTGCATAACACTGACACTGGCATGCACAATGACAGCTCGTAGCTCTTTACGTCAAAAATAGGACAAAACCTGCAGTTCGGTCCTGTTGTATGCAGTGTTTATTTTGTGTTTTGGGATGCTCACAGATATGTGTTCTACATATGAAAGTAATGAATGTTTGCAAAATGCTCAAAACAAGAGTCGCTGACACTTTGTTGATGTTTAGGTGGAAGTAGAGATTAAAGACAAATTGAAATCTAAATTGACCATTTTATTTTCTTCATGCACGTTTCTGGTCTTATTGTGAATTATCAAAGCATGTTATTCCAAAGGGGAAAAAAGTTTAAATCAAGTCCCATCCTACTTTCCTTTTTTTGCTGACGTCACTGAGGCCATGTATGTTATTGGCTAATTTTAACCAGTTAAGGTATTGTTTTAGCAATTGTTTTTCACCTCATGAATAGGTTAATCAATGAGAAAAAAATTAGGTTGAGACTTGATTCTGTTGCTCTCTGAAATGCAAAACCATTTACAAGTTTGATTTTTTTTCTCTTTCAAGGCTGAGATTATTTGATAAAAAATTCAGTAATAAGCCAATATTAGACAATATTATTACATTTCAAAATAACTGTTTTCCTTTGGAATATATTTTAAAATATAATTTATTCCTCTGATGACAAAGCTGATTTTTCAGCAGCATCAGTCACTTGATCCCTCAGAAATCATTATAATATGCTGATTTGAAGTCAGATGAAAAAAAAATACAATGTAAAAGTCTGTCACTTTTGATCAACTTTTAATCTTACTGATTAAAATTATTAATTTATTTTATATATATAAAAAAACTTTTAAACAGCAGACTTTAAAAAGATAACAATAGGATGTAAAGAAAAAGCAATGTCTAAAGACCCACAAAAGCAAAAGTGACCTTGTTTTTTCAGTTCGACGGAAAGTAAACCTGTATTACTTTATCGCTTTGAAAGCTGAGATATGATGTAACTTAAAAGAATATGGAGGACTGAGGGACAGAAGTGTACACAGTCTCTCAGGAGAGAGTCTGCCAAAGGGAGGGAGGCGGGATTGTCAAACAACAGCCGGTGTCGTGAGAGAAAAACAATGCCCAGTCGTTGGCGATGAAAGGAGAGCGATGGATAACAATGGTTATCTAATGAGAGACCACTGTGAGGTCACAATTCTCCCAGCTCTTTGCCAGAAACAGAGCAATATCGCTAAATAAAACTGCAGGAAGACGGGGGAAAAAAGAGTGACAGGGAACAAGAAAAAGGCTGAGAGAGGGAACAAGAAGAAAGGAGGGTTAGACAGATTACGGATTTCGGAACTGATAGAGGAAGTCAGCTTTTGCTGAGCCACAAATGGGGAGAGGGTTATGCAAAATTATGCAAATTCCCATGGCTCTGTCACCAGTGGTACTAGAAAGCAACAACGCACAACACACACAATAGTATAGCCGCAGTGCTAATCCGTGCACGTACAAGAGGAAAGGAAAGAGCAAACTGGATTTACAGGAGCGAAGAATGGAAACGGAGGGTGGCGCAGAGTTTTATTTGAGGGCGGCCCTCTAAATAATGGATTGAGTTCTTCATAGTTGGTCAGGAAAAAGAGCTGTGTTGTTTTTTTGCCAAGTAGATTTCTAGAGGGTAAAGAACAAATTTGTGATTCACAAAGCAGAACTTGCAAATAATTCAGTAATTTTGATGTATTCTTCCAAACTGTACACAAATAAAAGGGGTTTATTTAGGTGACTGTGCTCAAAATGTGAACCAGAAGATCTCACGGGAGGTTATGCTACAGAGACCAGATTTTCTGCTGCTTGTTTAATTTTAGTGAATTAAATGAGCTAATTAAACTCAGTTCTTGAACATGTTGTTGCAACTAATTTGTGAAATCAAACTATGTTTAATCCATTTGTTTGGGACTATATGGAACACTATAAATATTTTAGAAAATAAATGAAATAGGTTTTTTTAATTAATATGGTCTGTATATGTTTATTTTGATTAATTATATGTATATATTTATATTAAATTATATTTAATTTGAAATTTTGCATTTTTTTTTTCTTGTAGATTCCATAATTTATTTATTCCATAAACAATTTATTATTTTAACGCATTCAGGCATGACATAAACTTGTAAGTTGCTTATTACTTACACTGTTTTTAAAAAAATAAGTTGGTCATAAACCAATGATTATGCTTTAGAAGAAAATGCTTTTTCAAAAATATTATTACTAGAAAATACTATTTCAGTCTTTGTTACTTGCTGTTTCTTTGTAATTAATTTACTTAATTTTTTTCAGTGTACTTACCTTCTTTATTTATTTACATTTTTAGTTATTTGGATGTTTCGTTTTACTACATAAGTTACACAAAATCATATTTCAAATGTGAATTTTAAGCTTTTTAACCTAAGTTGCTAATAATATTTTATTTATTCCATAAACAATTATTTTATATTAAAGAACTATTTAAAAAAAATTTTTTTTTAGTAAAATCCCAGAAATTGTAATTGTTTTTAATTGTAAATCTTTTTAATACTATGTTAAAGTGGACTAATGCATGTGGTCTGGTATGTTGCGTGGTGGTGAAAATGCAAAAACTAATTATTTTTTGATAATTTTATTTTTGATAATTTTAATTATTTTATTTTTGGTTAAATTTAGTACAACTTTTCTCATGAACTCATTAATTATTTTATTATTTTGTGTATTTTTGTTTTAGATTAAATTGACTGGCTCTGACCTGTATGGAGACACTGCTAAAAGATCCCCCAATGACACCGGCTATGGCCAGCGGGCTGTCTTCCTGAAGAGCGTAGGATCCATCAGGACAGATGAACTCTGTATCATCCACTTTTGTAAGCGATGCCCTAACAAACTCCAGCGCCTGTTCCAGAGCATAGGTGTCCCTCGAGCAGGTGTCCAGGATATGGACGCCCAAAGCCACACCCGGTAGCAGACCTACGTCCTGGTTGATCTGATCTATGGCGAAGAGCATTGCCTCAAGCCGCTGGATGCCACGGTCTTCATTGATCCGGCCACATTCGTCCATGCCCATGCCCTTCTCATGGATGGGGAAGAGGCCTCCCAGAACCAGGTCCCCATCGATCTTAATTTCTTTGCGGGGAGCGTCGCCACTGGAGAGCAGGACCCTAGTACCCAGCAGCACCAGGAGCAGAGCACGGACCGCGGACCACATCATTTAAGGGAAGAAGATTGAGGAGGTGTAACGGTCAGGTGGGGAGAGAGAGGGTGAAAGGTGGGCGTCAAGGAACTGACAGAGGCATGAAGGGGAAGCAGGGAGCTCTGTCTGGTTACTCATGGAGATCCACAGCACTGGGTTCAGCCTTTGAACTGCAGAGAAACAGACAGAGAGAAAGAGACACTATAAGGCAAGGAGACAGACTAAGCGTTGAAATATAAATGTGAGAAATCGTAATGCTCAATATGGCGGCTGTAGGACTTCCCGCCTTTCAGTAAAAAAAAAAAAAAAAGTTTGTTTGTTTTAGGAAGCACATAAACTGGACCAGCCTGAAAAATACAAGTTGTTCTTAGTCTTAGGAGCAAATCATATTTGAAATATGTAAGTGACATGAAATCTTGACAGTTTTGGAGATTTCAGACTTTTCCCAGTCAAGTAGTTACTCAGAACATTTATTTTGATGAATTATTTCTTCCATGATGTACCTATGGAGCTGTTAAGTCATGATGTACTATAAATTTGTGCCATAATTTTTTTTTTTTGATATTTGGATGCTTTGTTTTACTACATAAATTACACAAAATCACACCTCAAATGTGAATTTTGAAGTTTTTATAAACATAAGTTGCTAACAAGTTACTGTAGAAGAGCTGCAATAGTTGTCAAGCTTTTTGTAATTTTTTTTATATTTTTAGTTTTATATATTATATATTAAACTATTTCTTTAATGTAAGGAAGTTGAATAGTTGTCTTATTCGTAAAGCATTTTGGCATTTGGTATATAAAATATATGTTTAATACATGTTTACATAATACACGATACATGTTTGGTATATAAAATAGACGTTTAGCATATAACTGTGCAATTTATGTTGTAGAATAAAATGTTCAAGTATCTTCTAGTAATGCTTACCACAGACCTTATTTTACTCATAAATTTAGAACTGTAACTATAAAAGCCCAAAGGAAAATCCAGAGGGAACCTGTAGGTCAAAAATGCTAATTCTCTTCTGGGTTTTTAGACTACTACCTGAACAGCTCTATTACTTGCATAGGAAATATCTACCCAGAGGCATTACAAAGACGGCTGTCGCTTGAACTGAATTAAATAGACTTGTGTTAGTCAGATGTAGAGACTCAGACTTTTAAGCATTAGACATTTCAGGGCTCTCCTGTGTTTTGCAGGGTCAGTGTGTTCTCTGTAATCACAGTGTTCTGTTTAGAGTTGAAAGAAGATCGTCTGCAAAGATATAAAACAGGCGCGCACAGACAAACGAATCTCAACAAATTCACCCAACACCAACTCCTCCGCACCTTCCGAACCCTTACGAACAGATTTGTCAAAACAGATTCTCAAGGATGGAAAACACATGAGAAACATAAATTAATCAGCACAGAAGCTCAGACAGATGATGCAACTGTTTAGCTGATTGAGAAAAAGCAACATCTTTGTATACACTGATGGTGCCGTTTATTTAATTTAGTTTTTTTTAACCCTTGATTCACTAAAGAATTATGCTAATCAGGTAATTATCAATCAGCACATTTATTTTGATTATTACTGCTTCTATGATCAATAGAAAATGTATGCTGGTGTCTCTTTGAATAGTAAATTGTATGCCAAAATATTTTTGCTGCCTGTTTTTCCCCTGTTTTGCTTAATGGTCTAAAGTAACACATTTCACTCACTCACGTTTAAAAAAAAAGAATTAGAAATAATGAAATTAAGTTGTGACAAAAAGTTCAAGAATAGTTGCTAAGTTCATTGTAATTGAGTAAACAGTATGTCAGATGCAATTTTATGTTGTGATCTCAAGCAAGATAATTTTTTCTCCTTAGTTTGCCCAGATTAAAGGCCCATTCACACCAAGGATAACTATAAATTTAACGATAAAGATATAGTTCTAAAAATCGTCCTCAATATTAAAGAATAGCAGAGTCCACACCACAGCTATAACGATAAAGGCACAGAAAAACGATATTGTTGGAATCACTTTCAAAATTATTTTTTTCCAGCTGATGAACGATAAAAACATTGACAGCCAATCAGAATCCATCCTGCTATAACGAGCAAGAAAATTTAAAGCGGCAGATGAGCGTGCGCTTAGAATAAATAGACGATATCATCCGCTAGTGTGGAAGCTAATATCGTTATCTTTATAGTAGTGCTGTCAAATGATTAATCGCATCCAAAATAAAAGTTTTTGTTTACATAGTATATTTTATTTTTATTTTGGATGCGATTAATCATTTGAAAGCAGTACTTTATAGTTATCTTTGTAGTTATCGTTCTTGGTGTGAACGGGGCTTAAAGGGTTAGTTCACCCAAAAATGAAAATTACCCTGTGTTTTACTCACCCTCAAAGCATCCTAGGTGTATATGACTTTCTTCTTTCAGACAAATCCAATCGGAGTTACATAAAAAATTGTCCCAGCCCCTCCAAGCCTTACAATGGCGTAAGCGGGTGCTTTTTGTCAACAGTCCAGAAGACGTGAAATAAAGTGCGTGCATAATAAAACGTGCCTCACACGGCTCCGGGGGGTGAATAAAGGCCTCCTTTAGTGAATCCATGCGTTTTTGAAAGATAAATATCCATATTTCAAATGTAATACACTTTTTCTTACTTCTGCTGACTGTCGTACGCGGAAGCCGTCCAGGCGGTTGACGAAGGATGTATGCGTCGCGTGCACGTCTCTGAGATATGCAGGAGCAAAGGAAATAAAGATTCCTTACTTTAGCAAAGGAAAACCAGTCTCCTCGTGGCTTATATCGAAATCCTCCAACATTTTTCTTTACAAATCCTCGTTTTGTGCTTGGAATTCGTGACCAGCGTTTTGTTTTGTTCTCTCTCTGCGTTCGTCACTAATCACGTAACGCCGACGTCCTACATCATCCGCCGGGACGGCTTCTGCGCACCACAGTCAGCGGAAGTGAGAAAAAAGTGTTTATTACGTTTGAAATATGGATATTTATCTTACAAAAACGCATGGATTCGATATAAGGAGGCCTTTATTCACCCCCCAGGGCCGTGTGAGGCACGTTTTATTACAGAAGCACGCACTTTATTTCACGTCTTCTGGACCGGTGACAAAAAGCACCCGCTTACCCCATTGTAATTTTTGTTACATTTTATGTTGGATTCGTCTGAAAGAAGAAAGTCATATACAACTAGGATGCTTTGAGTGTGAGTAAAACAGGCTATTTTTTTGGGGGGGGTGAACTAACCCTTTAAGTTCAGGTAAATCCATTCAGCTGTGTGGAAAAGTCGTGCATTTCTTAAGTTTGAGTCTGTGTTAAAGCACTAAATTCAGCTGTGCATGATGAAGGTTTTTGCACTGAAATGTGCAAAAGTGATGCAGTGGTTTGTGAATTTGCCTTAGAAAATCATGTCTGTGGAGAGTATGAGAAACTATTGTAAAGCTAAATCTATTATGTCCTGTTATGTAATATATTTTCCTTTCCCTTCCTCAAATGTGCATTAATGTTTCTTCCTTGTTAGTACAGAGTTGATTTCCCCCTTGTTAATGGAGCTCAGATGACAGAAGTATGAAATACTAATTAAATCCTGAACCTACGACTTTTAGAAAACGCTACAGATTTAGCTGCCTGATAAATAGCTTCTCAGAGAGCTAAGCGAAAGGCACTAATTGTTAAATCTGATGCCGGGTATGTGCGTCTCTCCATTTGTGCTGAAACCGTGCAAAAGGCAGCCTTGATATCTAAGCCTGGTTTTTGATCTCAGGGCTTGGGAAAAAACGTCCCTAATCTGATTTCCTCTTCCACTTTTCCTTGCAGAAGGGTGGGCGAGCGCAGGCAGTGGTGGCGGCGATGGGGGGTGGATTTATGAGGTGTGCGAGATGGCTTGCTGGGTTTCCACGGCTCTGGCAGCTACACAAAGGCTTACAGCCTGGCCCGGAGATGGCTCCAAGGCTGGATAACACTCAACCGCAGTGATGCTATCTCCACTGTGCAATGCAACACAAAGCTCAACACGCAGGCCTCTGGCAGCATCGCACTATCGGCAGCTTTCCTCATTATCTTCTTCCGTGATTCAGTCAGCCAGCCAAACAGCAACAATGGTGCTCTCGCTGGGCAAAAGCTACGCAGCTGCCGCCGGTTTAAAATGTCTCCACTTGCTCACGCTCTTCCTCTCTCTCCTGAGAGGTCAGCGGGAGATCTGGAGGGCCGGAGGAGAGGGGAGGGAGAGCGCTTTCTGCTTTGATGACAGACTCTTGGACTCTTCAGAAGTGGACTGGTGTTGTTTTAGCACACTGAGTCGCTGTGGCCACACTGGGCGAGAGGAAATTCATGCCCGCTTCCCCCTCACACCCTGACGCCGAGCAGAACTGAGTGAGAATGTGAGGAGAACGCATGAGCGGTCCTGTCAGACATCATCCACAAGTTGAAATGTGCTGAACTGCATGAACAGGGTTGTTCTTCGAATTTATGAATTAGAATTTGAATTGAATTGGAATCAATCTATCTATCTATCTATCTATCTATCTATCTATATAGCTATCTAGAGTTCTATAGGTCTATCGTTCTATCATTCTATCTATCATTCTATCCATTGTTCTATCTATGGTTCGATATGTCATTCTATCTGTGAGGCCTATAAACCTTTTAACTTAATGGTTTTAACTTTTTTTCAGCTTTCAAACAAGGCTTTATCATGTCTACATTTAAAATTTGCCAAACTAGTTTTAACTTTTTTTTTTGTAGTTAAATATTACAGTAAAACGTTTACATTTCAGCTATTTTTAATTCAGATTCCTTACATTTGTTAAAAGGATAGTTCACCCAAGGATAAAATTTCTGTCTTCAGTTACTCATCCTCAAGACGTTACAAACCTTATGAGTTTCTTTCTTCTGTTGAACATAAATGAAGATATTTTGAAGAATGTGGGTAGCCAAACATTTGCTGGTCCCCATTCACCTCCATAGTATGGAAAAATACTATGGAAGTTAATGGGGTCCAAAAATGTCAAAATATCTTCTTTTGTGTTCAGCAGAAGAAGGAAATTCATACAGGTCTGGAACAACTTAGGGGTATGTAAATGATGACAGAATTTAATTTCTCAGTTCAGTTCTGTATGGCACACAACCCTGGTGTCCATTATAGTGGATGGGAAAATAAGGGGTCTTTATTTTTGTGATATTTTTATGTTTAAGATTAAATGAAGATAATATTGTTGAAGAAATAATACAGAAAAAAAAATTAAGAACACAAATGGAACAAAGATGCTTGAAGTTATGGACGATTAGTCAGTGCACATTATTTCAAAGAAAAACATCAAAATGTAATGACTTGCTCTGCCTCTGAAAACACTTGCATGTTTGGTTGACGTTACTCTTTTTTCCCCCAGCCTCTTTCCTCCGACCACCTGTCATATAGAAAGCAGTTTTCACGATCCACTCAATTCCCGACGGATAAAAATCCTGCATTATCTTCTTGCTGAGTATCCTGCTTCTCTCAGAAATGCATCTGATTACAGAGGTAAAATGGGTTGGAAACCTTGTTTTGTGATGATTTTAAACATGACACACATTCAGAATAAGAGCACAGATGTTTAACCATTATTATATATTACTCTGTAAATATGTCTGTCTTAAATCAGTGGGAATATAATAACCAGCTGTATGTTATTGTACACAAAGGGAGCCCCTGTGCATAATTTGTGCTAATGAATTATTTACATTCTCCACCAAGCTGGAATCTAATTTTAAGAACAGGTGTTACATGTGAAAAAAAGTTCTCAGAGTGGGCTAATTAATCACATTTCATAACCATATGAATTTTGGTAAAATAAACACTTTAAAATGAGAGTTTTGCACATTTCTAAAGGATTTTATCTTTAAATAGTACATCACACAGATCATTCTCTCATGAGTGCTATAAATCAATACAGAGGCAGAAAAAATGAACCACAACAAAATCCGAGGTCAAACTAATCCCTGAACATTTTAAATTAGTTATGATATTCATCAATATGCTCATTATCAAATCAATCAAACAGGTTGATTTTGACACAATTCCCCAGACTGCATTAATTTCTTGGTGGTGGGAAGTTGCAGGCATTTTTGTTCCTTCCCTCAACCACCTACTGTAGCATATCTTTAAGCAGTTCCTCATGGCTAATCATGTTAATTAGTTACGAGGGGTAGGACAGAGGAGTAGTACGGGGCGTTTTTTTGGGTACAGAGAGTCTCAGGAATTAATTGGATTTTGCTCGCAGGCAGTTCCTTAACAGCATGCTTAAATCAAACAGTCAGTTCGAGAAAAAAAAAAATCAATTCTAAATTCCTGTGCCAAAAAAAGGACTTGAAAAAAATATTAAAGTTATCCCTTTTTCCAAGCAACAATGCTCTTCATCTGTAAAAACTATGAAATTTGTTTTGCTTGCTTCAAGGGCCACAAAGAATATAGTGAGTTGTTGCAAAATGTTTTAAACAAGAATTATTTTGTCATGGTGCAATTATTTGGAAATAGTCTTTATTGGAGAGAGTCGGGATCCTCCTGGGACAGAATACTTTCTATTAAATTGCATACTTGTGCTTTTAACAAGAGTACAGGGATAATAGCAGGGGTTCAACAGTAAGGATGGCCCGGGGCCAGTGTGAGAGCGTTTCAGACCAGTTGACAGAACTGTCACTTGCAAGTGCTGCATTGTCACTGCTTTTATTTGTTGATCATGTGCATGTGTTTTCATGCCTTTCAAATTTTAACATTTGTTTTTCTGTGATGTATTATAGCATTGTTCCTGCAAATTAAATATGTCACCAAGGTAACATTATGTAGCTGGCTTACACAGATGAGACTTTGCTGAAATTATGAAAATGATTTATGGGACTATAGTGCAAGCATCAGTTAGAATGGGCTGAAAATGATAAAGTATGGTAAGCCAATTATTGTAACCTTTTTTGTTTTTACAATTTTACTTTCTTTTAGAATTGCTCTTAAAAATGTATTTTATTTTTGCCTAATATTTTAAACATATTATGGCATATAAATAAATGAAATAAATAAAATATTTAAAATAAAATATACCAGGTCCAATCACAGATTTGTACCTTCCCTTCCAGTATTTTCACTAGAAAAAAAGATAACTTATAGGGCATGCATTATTGTATGTCATCAAATCTGAATTACTGGCGAGACCTGGCCTAGAATGTCAATATCACCAAATTTCAAATCAACTGAGAAGACTAGCCCATTTCTAGTATAAAATATTTTACACATTCACTTAAGCATGTAGTGCACGCAAAACCATTTTACTGCAGCAAAATGAGAGCTTGTGATTGGCCGAGACAGTTGACATCATCCAGTCATCCGTCAGAACTTGCATTTGCAAAGTTGTAATGTGCACTAGAGCCTTTGATGACTCGTCCTCTTTGTGAGTAACTCCTCTGATGATGAAACGCACCAAAAGAGGCGCCGGAGAGTCTTAACCAGCATGCCAATCGATTCATCTGCCAATCAGCAAAGCAGATCAAGGTAGGACATTACCACAGCGCACTACATTAAGCTAGCGCATGGTTTTAGAAATAGAGTTGAAGACAAATTACGCATGGAGGACGTATCACTCACTGGTGCGTCTGATACCAGATACAGCTCATTAAGAACCTCTGTTCTCATCTAAATAAAGTCACTGTGTGTTGATGTAGCTGAGGTCATATAGAATCCGTCTGCTAGTTCTGGGGTTTTTAGAAAGGATCTGGACTGAATTGTCACTGTTATGGCAGACCCTTGACTTCAGGCTCACCTTTGACCTTTAATGAGGCGAGTCGTCTCAGTTCAGCTTTGAATTCTGGTGATATTAACATTCTAGAACTCAAAAATAAAGATTTTCGTATTCCCCCCCCTATATGGCTAGTACAGTAATTCAGATTTGTACCTTTTTTTTAACAGTTCCTTTTAAAGTATTGTCAAGAAAGGTACAAAATAAACACACAAAAAAAAGAATTTATCCAAAGGCACACACAGAGCCTTTTTTGTATGTTGCTATGATACATCAACAGTCTAAGTAGATCTTCAGGTGTCTATAAATGGTCGTTCCCTCCCTTTTTTACGAGTTTATGATTTTATTTTTATACCTGTTTTTTCATTCTCCAGGCAAATTGTATAATTCTGAACAGTAAACGGGGTTACACACAGAGGTTTAATAATTAAAGTTGGGTTCAAATAGAGTTTATTTCTGAAGTATGTGTTTGTGTTCTGTGTCTCTGCGTGTATGTTATGAGAGTGTCTGTAGGACCGGTTTCCCACTATTGAAGCGGTTCTTTAAGAAGGACTAAAAGATCCACTTGAGTTCTTCATAGAGGGGGTGGTACTAACACACACACACACACACACACGCCCGATGGACCATCAACCCCCGCTAAAGGAAGTAGCTATTCAGAGCCAGAGAGCTCTTCATTTGTTTCCCATGCTTTAACACAATCTCTGTTGTGGTTAAGATGTTTGTAGCTTAATGGTTCTGCCCTTCATATTAAAAGACAGTAGGTTTAATCTCAGATCACTTGCACTAAAGGAACCTTAGAGTTATGGGTTTGTTCAAATCCCTAACTGTAAGTATGACTAATAGTAATGATTGCTTTAGCAAATTACACTTCATACACCGTAAATCGTGCTGCATTGGTCATGCTATGTATGCAAATGCATACCTGTCAACCCTCCAGTTTTTCCCAGGATTTTCCCGTATCTTACCATTCTATCCTGCTATCATCCCGTTGAAATATTTTCCTGTATTTCTCCCGTATTTTTAATCTCTCTATAAAAAAATCATATGAATAATTCATCATATGAATAATCACGTCAACATATTCCAAGGTTGTCCAAGTTGTATGAAACACATCTTGTATGAAACACATCCTTCTCACACAATCGACACATCATACAAATTTCAACCCATTTGTGACCCTGGACCACAAAACCAGTCATATGTGTCTTCTTGTGATTTGATATCTGTGATTTATACATAATCTGAAAGCTGAAAAAAAACAAAACAAAAATCAAAATATTGAGAAAATCGCCTTTAAAGTTGTCCAAATGAAGCTCTTAGCAATGCATATTACCAAACAAAAATTAAGTTTTGATATATTTACGGTAGTAAATTTACAAAATATCTTTATGGAGCATGAACTTTACTTAATATCCTAATGATTTTTGGCAAAAAAGAAAAATTGATCATTTTGACCCATACAATGTATTGTTGGCTATTGCTGCAAATATACCCGTGCAATTTATGACTGGTTTTGTGGTCCAGGGTCACATTTGTGACCTCAACTTGGCACCCTACAACCTAGTGGCGCTGTTGATATGTGCTCAGTAGCCTACTGTAAGTAGTGCGGGAAGGAAACAAGCACCACAGAATGGGGGGAGAAGACTCTACATGTAAATTTAACAACAGCTGGACGGAAGCCATATCGACAATGCACACGCCTTTTGCAAAGTGTGTCGTACTGATTTTAATATCAGACATGGTGGAAAAATTACATTGCAGCACATTAAATCACAATACCCAAATGTTGACAGGTAGCCTATGGTCAAATGATATCTTAAATTGTGTGGCTTGGTGTTGAGCAGCGGTGTAGTATTACTTTTCTAGGTGGACATAGATAATAAAGTTAATATTATGCTTAAAACAAGCAAGAAAAAAATCTGCAAAGGGATATTTTACTTGCTACATCGAGGTTTTTATTTTTATATATATCACACACCAGCACCTAGGGCTGGGTTGCCGATTTTAATCGATTTTCATTATAATGAAGCGACAAAAATTCTTAAATCCCAATTTGCAGCCGATGCGGGAAAGCTTCACAAAACATTATGAGCGTGTCTCTGTTCAATAATTGCACTAAGCTTTGTACTTTGTTACTTTTGATATGAAACAAAGTCTCAGCTCAATCAATTTTGTAAATTTTACGACAAAATTCAAAAGATAAATGATGTTTTGGCTCTCTTTACTGTGACATGACAGAACGCTGTAGTTGCCTCAGTTACGGTGCGTTTCCACTGGCACGAGCGCAGCGGAGCATGCGTTTTCAACTTATTTCTATGGAAGTTGAGCTTAAACGCTTGCGCGGTGCATTATGGGATTGAAAGCGGTGCAGAGAAACCGTTGAGAGCATCTAAAAGTTTGGGCATTCCTCGACTTTATGCAAATATCAAGCGAAAAACCCCGGACGACAACCAATCGCCTTGAAAAGAAGAAGATGAAACGCAAACAGGGTGTAAACATAGTTTTTAGATGCGTGCTCTGCCCTAAATTTGACACGCCCCAAAGCAGTGGCGTTGTAGTGTTGGCAGCGGCACTGAGCGCAGATTTGACGTTGTAGTGGAAACCCACCGTTAGATTAAATGGCAGCGCGAGTGCACATGAACAGATCATCCCTTCCGCTTTACGTTACAGCACGAAATAAATATAATGAACATCAGAAGGTATGTTGAAAGACAGTACAACTTACTGAACTTTATCCTAATTCATGTTATCGCGTTTCAACCGCGGAAAGATGTCAACAATGAAAACAATCTGTGGACAACATCACGGAACGCTATATTTACCTCAGTAGCCATTCAATGTAACTTAGGCCTATATATCATTAGAAAGTGGATATAAATACTGCCTTATGTGTACATTTAAATGTAACTTCATTTGAGTGCTGATAATTAAAATAAAATGTTTAATATAGATATCAATAGAATATTGATAAATATCAATTGAATTTAATTGGGTTAATTTTAACCCTTAATATTATAGTAATGCATCAAGTGAGAAGGTTCCCAGTTTGCAGCATTAGTTGAGAGAATTTTTTTTACTTAAGAAAAATTGACAAGTACATAAAATATTTCCAAAAGAATCAATATTGAAACAAGATCAGTATCAAATCGAATTCGAGAGCTTGAAGTTGTGCAATCTGCAGCCACATAGCAAAACCACAACAGGCAAGTGTGACTTTTGACACACAGTATTGAATGCACTATATTGCTGAATCCTGCATAGGAAGACTTTTTGACGATAATAAATGTGTTGCAGATTAGAAAAATACCTTTGAGCAGCAATAGTGGAGGGACGCAATTAAATATTAAAAATGCTTCTGTAACAGCTGTAAGGCCACTGATCCATAAACACGACACCGAGGTATAGCCGGGAAAAACTCCAAACGCAGCAAATCCAGAAAGCTGAGCATGAGGACGAGTCCTACAAGACAGAGTGACCTACAACGTGTTTTATTAGGACTTTTGTATGACTCGAAAGCAAGCCGCATTTTGAGTGAGTTCGCCATTAATCGCATTCTATGGATTAAGATATTCAGAGAAGCTGGAGAGAGCAGAGAGATAACGTGTATGTCAGGATGCTGTGACTCAGCGGGGGAAGTGGTCCTGCAGTGGCGACTTAGAGAAGCGCTGTTAGGAGCCATAGACTGAAGCTGATAAAACACATCATTTATTTAGTCACATGCACACACACAAATAGATATATCTTCAGACACAATCAGCAGTAGACTCCTAAAAGACAAAGTAGTTAGTTTCATTTTGGGCTACATGCCCAAACTTTTCTAGTCAAACTGTGATCCCTCCTGCCAAGCCGTCGCTGTCAGTAATTACTATCATTAGAAAGTCTTCATTCCAGTCTAGAAGAGATGTACGTTACGCTATGTTTAACATCTCAGTCGTTTCAGATGTAGTCTGCTTCAGTCACTCAACATGCGCTGAAAGGGAATTTTAAGGCAGATACCGAATCCCCTGTTCATTGCTACCACAAAACTGATATACTATATATATGAACTTGTATATATGCTGTATATACAAGGGTTTTCCTAGTAAATAAGTTAACAAGACCTACTGGGTCAAAATCAAACCGAATCAGATTTCATGCCCCCCCCAAAAAAGGCCTGACTGACGCGTGTTAGTACCATCAAGGATTTTTGCTTCATGGCCAGAATCCTTTGCAGTGAAAATAAATGAGAAATTCTAAATAGTTTTATTGTTTTTTTAACTGTAATACCTTACAAGAAATATTTATTTATTTAGAACCTGATATCTCTTTTTGTGTTTTCACAGAGGTTGGTGAGGGTGAGTAATATAATTTATATTTTTTCTTATTTATTTTTTTTTTTGGGGGGGGGGGGGGGGGGGGTGATCTAGACACGTTTTTGACAGGATTTACCCTATCATGAATACATTTTAATATTAGCGTAATTTATTTATATATTTGTTTTGGCATAGGAAAATGACTTTTGCAACTCAGAATGCCCACATAAGTGCCACAGCGCAAAGTATCAGACTAAATGTCATGTGAGTAGGTATATTTATGAATTCCAGAACTTGATGTAGAATCCATATACCATATATCATGAGTTGACCATGAAAATAAGCCGGTGTTGTGCCATTTACACAGAGAACTGTGTGTAGTGTTTGACCATGTTTCCTTTTACTTTAGCCTTCTAGAAATTGATCTTATGACCTTTTTGATAATGCTTTTTTATGCCACTTCAGCAGAAAGGGTTCTGATATTATTTATCAAAGAACCTTGATCTGGTGCTACATAGAACCATTTATTCTTTAAAGAATAGTTTAACCAAAAATGATTTTTTTTTAATCATGCTGATGTTGCTCCAAGCTCATGACAATGAACATGACCATACAATATAGGTAAATATTGTACCTATAATTCTTTGCAATTAATGGACATAGAGCTAGTCAGTGAGTTGAACTAGAGCTAGATCAGTCTGATTTGTGAATGAATCATTCAGTTCAGTTTGTGAACTGATTCATTTGAAAAAATCACTCAAAAGAATGAATCGAAAAGTAGAACTACAGAAGGGTGGATGTTAATAATAATAATAATAAACAAGTCACATGGGCCACTTTAATGATACGTTTACCATTTTATTGATCATTTTGAAGCTTGACAGCCCCAGTCCTCATTCACTTACATTATATTGAAAAAAGTGGCCAGCATATTCTTCAAAAATATATCCTCTGTGTTTTACAGAAGAAAGAAAGTCATGCAGGTTTGGTATAACATGAGAGTGAGTGAATTAGAATGTTCATATTTGTGTGAACTTTAAGAGTTTAACTAATCTGATCTGGAGGAAGAATTAAATGTTCTCACATGAAAGGTTGTTACCTTCTTCACTGTATAGCCCTTGTATCTGTTTTTCCACCAAAATAATCTGTGGCTGAATTTAAGCCTAAACCTAATTGACATAATTGACACCCCCTACTGTTGGGCTGCACTAGGAAAACATTCTGTACTTGTATATTTTTATCATAATAAAGTGTTCGTATCTGGTTTGAGATTCTGTTTGCTTTGTAAATGTGAGATTGTAGTGCTCTGTAGAGTGTAGAAGTGCTCTGCAGCAACAACGCTGCTCCTCCAAAACAGAAAAAAAACTACAAAGCTGTTCTTTTTGCTCAGAAATGGATTTACTTGGCAGCGAGTGGGACTGCCAGACTGCTGAAATCTCTGCATATCACTTTCTCTTTCTCTCTGCATGCACACAGACAGACACACACACTCAAACATCTCTTTATTGATTTGATGCATGACTTATGCAACAGAATTGCTGTTTTGAAGGAGTCTGAAGAGGCTAGCCTACTTTATAAAATCATTTTCAGCAGGAACGCCACACTCTGGCAGCCACCGCGTGATGCATTTGACGTGCTCATTCTTCTCATTATGATCTAACGCTACTCTTTTACTATTACACAATGATGTCTGTCAATGTAAATTTCATATTTTAGCAAGCTGAGAAGAGGGGAGCACTTTGGAAGTGTGTTTGCATGCAACCGTGCAGCATACCTGTGCTGCGTATGTAAGAATATTACTGTGCATTGATGGCATCTTTAGTTTTCAACTCCATACTCTTTCCATATTAATGAATATGAAGGCAAGGCTTTTGAAAGCTTGATGTGGCCTTGGAGTCTCTTGCTAAAGCAGAATTTCTAACAGAGCTCTGCACCCATGGGCTTCATCGCAGGGAAAAACGCAGTCTAACAAAGGTAGATTCCTAAGCGGAGAGAGAACACATGCGTAGGAGGAAGAAAAATATAAGCACTCAGGATGCTTTAACGCTTATGGAGATAAACAGCATTCGCATCACTGAGCTCACAAATACTTCAGCTGTGTTCACAGTGGTTTACACGCTGGCTGTTTTTGGGTTGGACTTGTAATGCTGGTTGTCGCATGTTTTTGGTTTTTTGAAAATACCTGTGTATGGTGACAAGGTCCAGAATGCAAAAAATCCATTGCTGCTTTACGTTTATTCTATGTAATCATCAAGAAGTGATTTCTAATGTGTTTGTAATAGAGTGAGATCTCAGTCTCATTTAACGCTCATCTGACTGACGGATAGCCAGCATATGTGCAAGTCTAGTTATAGCGCGCTGGGCTGTGGAAGAACTTATTTACATGCAGTGAGCGGACCACACTGTTGAAAGGCTAATTATTACTGCACAGCACTTTACTGCATCATATTCAGTAAATGTAGCGCCGTCCGGTCTTATACAAGGCCATTCTGCATCTTACTAATTCAAACTCCCACACAAGCACACATGTGTACAAAACGGCCCATTGCACAAACATGCATGCTGATGGAGAGAAGCACGCTTGAGCACACATGCATAAAATCTTGCAAATCCCAGCAGACAGTTTGAATAACAACTTTGACGCATGCTAATTAGCAAACGCTATTGTGTGCGTGAACATGTGCAGTTTTATTAAAAGCTGTAAATTTCATGCACATATGCATGGTCATAGAACGCATGCATTGTGAGCATTAAACACAACACACTCTCAGGCATGTCAACAGGGTGGTCTGGTGTATTCAAGGCCAACTCCTCCAGTCCAATAACAATGATTTCTTTAGCGCACCCACACTCACACACAATCCACACATCATCGACTGATTTTCAGCCAGCATTTTAAAACAAAATTTGTTGCAAATATTATGTTGGAAACTCTTTGGTGACTGTGAAAAGTTGTGATCACACACACACACACATATATATATATATATATATATATAGTTAATAAAATTATTATAATTTGATGAATGTCAATTTATGGAAAATTAAGTATAATTTTATGCATTATATTGTTAATAATAAACTATTATATTTTGATGTATTTTATATATATTCCATACATTTAATGTGTGGTTTGTATATTTGTATCTAGGAGAATACTAAAAAGTATTAAAAAGTATATATAAAAACAACAACAACAACAACAAAAACAAACAAATATATTTTCTTTTTAAAAAAGGCATAATATATTCATGATATATTCTACATATGATATTTCTACATATGATGATTTTCTATATTTATTTATCTGTCTATATATGTAATATATATATACATTAGTAGTTTTTATCATACATGCATATATATATATATATACTGTATATACACACACACACATTATCAGTTTTTATTGTTCTTCTATAAACATATATGCAAAACATGTGCGCATCATTACATTTATAGACCTTTAATGACGCACACTTCCAGTGCAACCGTGGACGACACAGACATTCTTTGCCTTTATCAGTGGCTGAGTTGAAGTGAAAGTCCCTTCACATGTGTGTACTCTATTCTGTAGTGTTCTCCAGCTTAACTACTTGTGCTAATTATCATTCCAAACGAGCTAAAGCCACACCTCTGTCAGAACATCATCAGGCTTTACAACCTCGCATCTCACTATAACATTCATTGCTCCAACCCAACGCAACAGAGATATTAAAATTCAGCGCAGATCCCCGACGCAATAAATTATGAATCATCATCATCTTTTCTCTGGTTATCTTACAGATCCAGGTGAAGTCTAAAACACAGCTGCCACACCGTTGCTGAAACTGACTGTAAGGATGCAAAACAAGACTAATTACAAGTGTGTCTGTTATTTGATGTTTATTATCCAAAGTGACTTAAATGTATGAGAATAAGAGCAGTCCTCCTGGAGATATCAGAGATTATGTGTCTTGATCAAGGACAGAGTGATTAATGTTCAAACCTGCAACCTCTCAGTCACCAGCAGCAACAAACTCCTTAAGCTAAGAAAACCCTTACAATGAAAGTGTAAACTGGGCGCAGATCTTTAACCAATAGGCAACACTACCACTTTTTCCAGATTTTCTGTAAATCAATGTAAATCAATATTTTTATGAAAACAAATGCAAGACCCAGAGGTCATACAAAACTTCTGGGCATTTTTTTCCAGGAGTATCCCAGTGAGTTTTGAAGCACTGTTTTCTTGTGTTGTTTTCTTGTGTTGTTTTCTTGATCAATTCACAAAACAGACAGAACATTTTATGGGTAAGATATATGCATAAGATATATAAAAACATTTTACCCAGTGAGTTTTGATTCACTTCAAAGTGGTTAAAGACTTTTACGCATTGCATCTGTGTAAACTAAGACACATCTCTTACAGACATGATGAGTTTAGAAGCATGCAAAGTTTTCTCATGCATTCTTGGTGTCTTTTTAAACATTTTAGACCCCATATACAAGTTTAAAACATTTGCAAATAGTGTTTTGCCTTCATTTTTATGCATTACCACATACTCATAAATGAATGATATCACATCAGCCCTGATTTATGAAGCTCAGCTCTGCACTTTGGCTTATCTACAGCATCATTTCTCTTTGCATTCATTCCCATTCCATTTCTCCAGTGTTATAAATCAGCAGCAAAGCTTATTTAGTATTCTGTGTGAAAAAAATGCATTACCTCTGTTAAGCATTCCTTTTGTCGGCAATCTTGCATTTTTCCTCTTCTTTGCCGTATTTCAAACTGTTCCTTAACTCCGTTTGTGTGGGTCCGCACACGGGGAGCGTAGCAGAGAGGCTGACAACACTGCTCTCACTCATCAGAGAGCTAGCGAGTGAGAGCTAGAAAGAGAGGGAGGGAGAGGAAGAGAGAAATAGTGCCGTTGCTGTAGTAGAAAACACACACGTCTGACGTTTGGGATGCTGCCTCGCCTCAGGATGCTTCTGTCTCCTAGCAACAACAATCGATCTGGAGAGGATGCATTTTTTATTGGCCAAAGAGAGAAAACTCACCTTTAAACAATTAATACGAGTTGCACGCTCAAACGGATAAAGATCAGCTACCTAGATAATGCATTTGAGAGGTTGGGAGGTATAGAGAGAGAAAGAGAGAGAGCAACAAACATTAGGAACACATGGTCAGGGTCTCAGGTGTGCTATGATTCTGTCCGTAGTCATAATTGGGTATTAGTTATATTAATGCATAGATCAACATTATGAATTGCATGCATATTTTTCAGATCTATTCAAATGCATGTTTAAATGCAACAAAACATTGATCGGTTATGAGTGGGGGTATCAGCGGCTCTGTGTGAAATGAGCTCTGCCCACCGACAGCAGTGCGCAGTGATGTTAGATATGCAGCCAGATCATTTTCATTCTGCATACAAACACATCTCTGAGAGTATTAATTATGCACAGAGAGACCATGGTCATTTCAATTTAAGGTAATTGTTTAGATAACAAATTTAACATCTGCAATCTGTCATCTTTATTGTGTGTGGCTACACTCCTGTCTCATTATGCTGACCCTATTGAGACGTCCGGACACTTGTAAACACTTGAGCATGTTGTGCTTTACAGTTAGGTTTCTGTCCTTCAATACTAATCCATTCTGTCTCAGACGTGATGTCAACAAGGTCTGTCGGGTGTCATTAAAATGCAAGTATTTAAGCCTGTGGTTCCCCTCGAATGGGCTGCAATTGGACGGAGCAAAGACGCATGCATGGCTGCGCTTGTGTGTGTGGCGCTCTGCTTTGTCCACACTTTGCATGAGAAATACAAAATGTTCGTTTGCGGAGGAAAAATGTAATAATTGATTCACTCTTAATTATTTATGCCTTCGGTGAAGTGTGGAGTGGAATTCGGAAATGTGGATGTTTAATTTCTGTATTGTAAGAAACCACGTACTGATTGTTTGTGTGTGTGTGTGTGTGTGTGTGTTTGTGATAAACTAGTTGGCATGCACGGTGTGGTGTTTAGCTAATGTTGTACAAGCACTGATATGAGGCATTAATGCACACCGATCACACACAAACACACATTTGCCTAGCTAAATGTGGACAATGACAGACTTCTAAATAAATAAATAAAGATAGTAACACATTGAATTAAACATCTATTGTTTTTCTCTTAACAGGACACCCATAATTGTCATATCTAGTTTTGTTTTCAGGAATATTTTGTTGCCACCTATAGATAAGTACACACACATACAAACTGGTTTTCATGTTTTATGGGGACATTCCATAGACATAATGGTTTTTATACTGTACAAACTGTATTTTCTATCCCCTTACCCTAACCCTACTCCTCACATAAAACCTTCTGCTATTTTAGATTTTCTAAAAACTTTATTCTGTATGATTTATTAGCTTGATTCCTCATGGGGACCAAAAAATGTCCCCACAAGGTCAAAATATAATGGTATTACTATATTATACACCCATAACGTAGGCAATAAAAGGACCACATACACACACACCAGATCAGCTGTATTAGTCCATCCACATGAGCTTAATATGAGTGTATCTTTATGTTAATGCGTTTTTTCATTATCAACTTGATTTACGTCTTTACATGCATTCATATATTGTAATATTTTACATTAGAGTTAATATCATGCCCTTTTACAATATAAAAAAATAGGTAAGGAGGTGGAGTCCAATCTTGAAACAATGTTTATGCCATTTTAATGGTGACCTCCAATAGTGAGTAATGCATATCAAGGGGAAAGGAAATAGGCAGCATTTATTAATACCACGCCGGGTCTGCCGCTAAACAAATGAGACTTGAGAGGAATTATTTGAGCAAGGACCCTCCGGGGTGTGCTGTTAGACCCCCTCCATTACCCCCCCCCCCATCTCTATCCTTCTTTCTCACTTTCTCTTTCTCTCATTCTCTGGTTCTGTCCTCTAAAAGTGACAGATAATCTAACGGGCCGTTTACAGCTACATATGAGATTTACAAATGTGCCAGTGTTATTGCATGGGGATGCATGTTGTTGGGAATGAGTAGTGACTTCCAGATGGAAGACTTTTATGAGTCGGCTACCGATGTGAATTATGTAACCTCTCTGTCATTGCTTAATATCTCTATTGAGGCATGTAATCGCCAATTTTGAAAGTCCTTGCTGGGTGTTCTGAGGTGGAATATGTTGTTTATACAAATGAATATGTGGATACAAGCATAATGATCTATAAATAGGTCTTCAGGCAAAGCATTACTAATAATACAGGGCATATTACTGTGACTAATGAACATGTTTCATGTAAGACCCCATCATATCAAAACTGGAGTTTTTTTAGCTTTTTTGTTAATGTTTGTTTGCTGTGAGGTCTATATGTTAGTGTACCCAAAGTTTAAAACAAAACACAATGTATTATTTATATATATATAGCTTTTTCTTTCAGGCTCCAAATATTATTACCATGTGAGATGTTTTTTTTATTTATTATATATATCCTTTTCTGTTTTCACTTCATCATTGTCCACCCCTTCAACGTGACTTTAATTTTGACTTTAATGTCATTCAACAATTTATTGCGAGTACTGCTGTATAGCTTAATAAAAATAATAATAGTTTTGTTTAATTTTTTATTTAGTATTTAATTTGAAAAAGTATAGGCTATGTATCAAAATAAAAGACATGTTGACACTACATCTGAATGTCCGAAATCAGATTATTTTTTTCCCCTCACGTGACACAGATCTGTATTTTCAATGACTGCATAGCAATGAATTGGAACAAAATGTTTGCAATTTGACATCAGTGTGAACAGTCATGATTTTGGCATGATCTTTTTTTACACAGGACTAGAATCAGAAATAGGCACTTTAGTTTGCGGTGTGAATGTAGCCTATAGTATAAATATAACAGAGAGAGAGAGAATTATCTGATCATCTCAACTACGCACAACAATCAGTGCCTAACTGGAATGCCCTTGACCTCTCTTCGATTCATCTGAATAAGAGTGAGCGCTATGATCAGCCTGTCAATCAAAGCTGTTTCCCAGTGTAGTTTCTCAGAGCCCTGCTGCTGGTACCACAGCTTTGATGGATGCCTCTAAAGCAACAGTCTCCTCTCCACACTGGGCCTCTGAAGAATACAGGCTTTGTACGTTTGCATGCATGTATGCTGGACAGAACTGCTTTGTTTGGTCAAACGCCTCTCTCTTTCTCTCTCTCTCCCTGTCTCTCACACACACATACACAAAAATGTACACACAAACACCCATACACAGTAAAGCCAGATCTTTTGTGCCGGGTCCCTCTCCATATTGTCCAGCTGAGTTGTTGGTAAAAGAGAGGAGGGGAGAGGAAGTAAAAAGTGATGTGTGGGATTAGAAAAAGAGAGAGGAGGGAAATAAAAAAAAAAAGAAAAAGGAAATTGAAAAGGAAAAGTGGAATTTTGGTAAGAAAAGGGGTGGACAGATGGGATGAAAGGGAACTACAGAAAGGGGAAGGAAGAAAATTAAATGAACAAAAGAAAGGAAGAAATACGGAGAAGGGAAATAGATAAGAAAAGGTTGGAAAGGAAAATAGTAAATTTGGTCAGAAAAAAGGAACGGACAGATGAGATGTAATGTAAGGAAGAAACAATGAAAACAACAAACAAATGATAGAAGGAAGGAATGAACAAACAAACAGGAAAAAAAGGAAGGTACAAACAATTTAATGAAGAGGAAGGAAGGAACAAAATATAGATGAAAAAAGGAACAAACAAACTATGGAAGGAATGAAAAAGGAAGAGGAAGGAAAGTTATGTAAAAGAAAAGGAATGACAGACAAAGGTAAAAAGCAAAATGGATGGAGAATGAAGGAAGAAAGAAACAAATGGAGCAAAGAATTGAAAATGGTAAAAGTAAGGAAAGCAAAGTTACATAAAATAATGGAAGGAATGACAAACAGAAACATAGGAAGCAAAAAGGGGAGGAAAAAAGCAATGACTGATAGAAATGGAAAGATAGGAAACAAAAAAGTAAGAAGCAAAAAGAAAGACAAAGGAAAAGGAGAAAGAATGAAGGAAGGAAATGAAAACTTAAGGAAGGAATGACAGAGAAGGAAAGGTAGAAAGAAACCAAATAAAAAGAAGACATTAGTAAACTAAAGGAAAGGAAATGAAAAGGAAAAAGGAGAAGCCCACCCTCTCACAAGTCCCCCCACAGACGTTTTCATGTGCAGAATTAGTGTCAGTGTGAGAGAGTGAGAAATAGAGAGAGCAAGACAGTGAGAGAGAGTTTAACACTTCCCCCATATAGGGTGAGTCCATCTGTTCCCCCTCTGTAGACATCCATGGCCTTAATGTTCAGCGCAGTCCACGTATTAATACGATTATCAATGGCTCATTTATCAACTGCACAATGGCAGCCATGCTCCACTGATTGATTACTGTTCAGTGTGCACACACATACACAGTCACTGAGGCCTTTCTGTGCCTCAGATCCACCCTAACTAACCTATCAGTCCCATAAAAAAACACCTAAAGCTTTTGAACATGTTGATGACATTTTTAACTGTCTGCTGTTTATTTCCAGAGACTAAGTAACATGATGCCACCACCGACTGAAGAGACAAGATCAAGAGTCACCTTGACTTGTCAAGATCTGTGAAGTACTGTTTCTGAGAATTCAGTACAAATTGTGACTTTGACTATAAGGTTGACTCATCTAATGTGTCTCTTTATAGTCACAAAGGAGCATCTTAACATAAGCATTGAACATATACCTGTTTCGGGCTGTGTTTAGCTGTCTGTAGCCAGGGTGTGTGAAGGTGAGACGTCATGTGTCTGTTAATTTGGGGACTTTTTATGGCAATGACTGCGGGGTTGGACGATAATTAGTTTTGTTAACGGAGGCATGGACACCAGATTGAGGCTGTAAAACTCACCAGCTCTCGCCAAAGTATGTCAGTGATCTTAAAGAATGGTCTAGAATTTAAGTTTGTTTCTTGTGTGTAATGTTGAACTTTTTTACTCTGGCATTACGGTTCACTTTGGATAGATAGATAGATAGATAGATAGATAGATAGATAGATAGATAGATAGATAGATAGATAGATAGATAGATGAAAGGGTCAATAGATAGTTAGATGGATGGACGGACGGACGGATAGATAGATGGATGGATGGATGGATGAACAGATAGATAGATAGATAGATAGATAGATAGATAGATAGATAGATAGATAGATAGATGGACGGATGTACAGACGATAGATAGATAGATAGATAGATAGATAGATAGATAGATGAACAGAGATAGATAGATAGATAGATAGATAGATGGACGGATGGATGAACAGATAGATAGATAGATAGATAGATAGATAGATAGACGGACGGACGGATAGATAGATAGATAGACAGACGGATGGATGAACAGATAGATAGGTAGATAGATAGACGGACGGACGGACAGACGGGCGGATGGACAGATAGATAGATAGAGGGATGAACAGATAGATAGGCAGATAGACAGATGGACGAACAGACAGATGAACAGATATATATATATATACATATACATAGATAGATAGATAGATAGATAGATAGACAGATAGATAGACAGACGGATGAACTGATAGATAGATAGATAGATAGATAGATAGATAGATAGATAGATAGACAGATAGATAGATAGATGGATGAACTGATAGATAGATAGATAGATAGATAGACGGATGAACAGATAGATAGATAGATAGATAGATAGACGGATGAACAGATAGATAGATAGATAGATAGATGATAGATAGCTAGATAGATAGATAGACGGATGAACAGACAGACAGATAGATAGATAGATAGATAGATAGATAGATAGATAGATAGATAGATAGATAGACATAAAAAGTGTAATTTCTCTCGCTCCCTCCTCCTCAGACTCGGCGCTCATGAGGGTTGCCAGATTGAGGACACACGACAGGAACAAACACATTTGTCAATGGAAGGTGACAAGCCTTACACTGTAAACTGATGAGATGATTTATCTGTGTTTTAATAAGCCTCTGCTCATAGTTCTTTTTAGATGAATGCTAAGGCTTTTAGAATCTGTAATCTCTGAACCAGTTTGTTTGTTGGCTTCCATGGCTGCAATGCGCTGTGTTTTCCAATGATTGGTAACCCGAGGGGTTGAAATGCTATTGTGTAAACTGACAGTAGGTGGAATCACACACACCAAAACAAAAACAGACATTCTGACACGGAAGCACATTTCAAAGTAAAATAGCTGGCTGTAGCAGAAGCATGTTTCCTAAATATTATGTTATTTTTATGCTATATTACAGTCATAAAATGACATAAAGCAATAAAACTTGTTGCATTCCAAGACTTTAATTCTTACATTGCACACAGAGCAACATCCTCTTGTGTGTGTCTGGCTGACCGTACGGCTGCATTTTAATAAAAGAACAACTGAAACCAGGGTCCCAAAATCCTTCAAAGTTGGATTAGGATTATTTAAAGAATGTTGTTCCCTTTTTAATGAAGGTGATTCCAGTGTTTCTCAAAATGGGGAAGTGGAGTGTGAAGGGCCTCATTTAAACAGAACCACCAGACACGCTTCAATGAGTGTTAATATGGTCTTTCATGCCACAGCATCTCTCTCGGTCTTTCTCTCTCCGCAGAAAGCTAAGAAGATGTCAGCTTAACTCTGCTGTCTGAAACTCTCAGAAATACACTGGCAGAAATGCATAGAATGCCTTCATATAATGTTATTTAAAACAACATACTAAAAGGTGAAGTGTGTAATTGCATTGATGTAAAAGTACTTTCTGCTCTCACAGGTTAATGTAAAGGGACACCTACTGTATATGAAAACCATTTGTCGCTTGACAGGGAGGTGGAATGATGTAAATATATATATATATATATATATATATATATATATATATATATATATATAGGCCTTTCTTTTGTAGAACATAAAAGAAGAAATTCTGAAGAATGTTTTTCTTGTATAATGAAGGTAGATTTTAGGCCTTCAAGCAGCAAAGATAAAAGCATAAAAGGATCATAAAAGTGGTCCATGACATTTGTTCACTATATTCCAAATCTTTTGAAGTCAATCAACAGCTTTGGGTGAGCAAAAGCCTGACATTTTAGTTTTTGTTTTAGCTTTTATTTTTATGTTTATTTAAGATTTAGCTAGTCATATATATATATATATACAGTGGGTACGGAAAGTATTCAGACCCCCTTAAATGTTTCACTCTTTGTTATATTGCAGCCATTTGCTAAAATCATTTAAGTTCATTTTTTTTCCTCATTAATGTACACACAGCACCCCATATTGACAGAAAAACACAGAATTGTTGACATTTTTGCAGATTTATTAAAAAAGAAAAACTGAAATATCACATGGTCCTAAGTATTCAGACCCTTTGCTGTGACACTCATATATTTAACTCAGGTGCTGTCCATTTCTTCTGATCATCCTTGAGATGGTTCTACACCTTCATTTGAGTCCAGCTGTGTTTGATTATACTGATTGGACTTGATTAGGAAAGCCACACACCTGTCTATATAAGACCTTACAGCTCACAGTGCATGTCAGAGCAAATGAGAATCATGAGGTCAAAGGAACTGCCTGAAGAGCTCAGAGACAGAATTGTGGCAAGGCACAGATCTGGCCAAGGTTACAAAAAAATTTCTGCTGCACTTAAGGTTCCTAAGAGCACAGTGGCCTCCATAATCCTTAAATGGAAGACGTTTGGGACGACCAGAACCCTTCCTAGAGCTGTCCGTCCGGCCAAACTGAGCTATCGGAGGAGAAGAGCCTTGGTGAGAGAGGTAAAGAAGAACCCAAAGATCACTGTGGCTGAGCTCCAGAGATGCATTCGGGAGATGGGAGAAAGTTGTAGAAAGTCAACCATCACTGCAGCCCTCCACCAGTCGGGGCTTTATGGCAGAGTGGCCCGACGGAAGCCTCTCCTCAGTGCAAGACACATGAAAGCCTGCATGGAGTTTGCTAAAAAACACCTGAAGGATTCTCTGGTCTGATGAGACCAAGATATAACTTTTTGGCCTTAATTCTAAGCGGTATGTGTGGAGAAAACCAGGCACTGCTCATCACCTGTCCAATACAGTCCCAACAGTGAAGCATGGTGGTGGCAGCATCATGCTGTGGGGGTGTTTTTCAGCTGCAGGGACAGGACGACTGGTTGCAATCGAGGGAAAGATGAATGCGGCCAAGTACAGGGATATCCTGGACGAAAACCTTCTCCAGAGTGCTCAGGACCTCAGACTGGGCCGAAGGTTTACCTTCCAACAAGACAATGACCCTAAGCACACAGCTAAAATAACGAAGGAGTGGCTTCACAACAACTCCGTGACTGTTCTTGAATGGCCCAGCCAGAGCCCTGACTTAAACCCAATTGAGCATCTCTGGAGAGACCTAAAAATGGCTGTCCACCAACGTTTACCATCCAACCTGACAGAACTGGAGAGGATCTGCAAGGAGGAATGGCAGAGGATCCCCAAATAAACTTGTTGCATCTTTCCCAAAAAGACTCATGGCTGTATTAAATCAAAAGGGTGCTTCTACTAAATATTGAGCAAAGGGTCTGAATACTTAGGACCATGTGATATTTCAGTTTTTCTTTTTTAATAAATATGCAAAAATGTCAACAATTCTGTGTTTTTCTGTCAATATGGGGTGCTGTGTGTACATTAATGAGGAAAAAAAATGAACTTAAATGATTTTAGCAAATGGCTGCAATATAACAAAGAGTGAAAAATTTAAGGGGGTCTGAATACTTTCCGTACCCACTGTATATATATGTATAGTTTTAATTTTAATTAACAATAACAACAGTGAATCAATACACTAATGATGTCAAAAATAGTGCCATATTTTGACTCATATTTGATTACGATATGAATGTGAATAAAATTTGACTGTTGTGGTGAAAGGGAAGATTTTCTTTAAGCATTTCTTTTATTTTTATTTGGTTAATACATTTGGTTTGTTCCTCACACAAATCATTAAACTGCTTCAGTAAACTTTAATTGCATGAGAAAGAGCTGCAGAAAGTATGACATTTTTGACAGAATATTCATTTTTATGTGAACTATCCCGACCCTTTTTAAACAAACAATGATAAAGTGATACACTTGATTAAGGGAAAAATAGTTGTAACTACTTTTAATTAACTAACCATCTGTGAAAAAGTATATACACTGTTCAGATAATTACTTACAATAGCCATAAGGCTGATACAATGTTGGAGAACATCCTTTTGAAATGCTGTAAACATAAGAAGTAAATTATATTTTATTGCTAAAAAATAGGCCAAAGGAAAGTGCTTTATTCTACTTCTCAATAGCCGCGAGCGTCTTGCTGGAGAAAATATGTAAATGTGCTACAGCCATACTGTGCACTTTATCTATGTTGCACAAAGCAGGTTAGAGTGCACGTTTCAGGAGCGTGTTAGTTTGTGTTTCAGTCCGTATGCTGTCTGCCTCTTTATCCCGATCAAAACAATCGTTCCCAGCTAACCATCACGGCCACCATTCGTTAGCGCTTGACCACAGGAGCTCTGCTCATCAAACATTAACTCTCCATACTGAATAATTGATTAATCAGCAGCTCTGATACAGCAGTTGTGCTTTGCTACAATGAGAAGCATCAGGAGGATGGTACACAAAGAAATTCAGAGAATAACTGATTTGTCGCCACCGCTTGGCTGCGAGTGTGTGATTTCTGTGGGGATGTGAGCGTGCTTACCTGTCTGCGAGTAAGAGTTAGAGATGTGCCGATCGGTGTAACATGCGCTGAGGGATGGTGCCTGAATTGAGGAGATTTGTCTAGCTGTCCAAGTTGTCAATGTTCTTTGCTCACACAGATCTGATAAATTTGTCCTCATGCTGTGAGGAGTTTACTGGCCACTTCTTCCATGCCTCAGGGTTAATGTGCCACCTGTGGTGGACCGGTTCAGACCCAGAGAGGGTCATTAACTTCTGGAGGTGACCCACAGTGTGGAGGCCTGAGCTGGATGCTCAAGCCTGGAGAGAGTGTGCTGTGATGGGCTTGCTCGGCTGCCTTCGTTCCTCAGATGCCTATGGAGACATCTGCCACTCCGGCTGTTTTCTCTTTGCTGTCTTTATCACTTTACCTGAATTGTGTGTGTGTGTGTGTAACTTCATGGACAATTACTACAACTAATTTGTTCACCTGCCATTCATTATCTATCTATCTATCTATCTATCTATCTATCTATCTATCTATCTATCTATCTATCTATCTATCTATCTATCTATCGTTCTACCCTTTGTTCTATCTTTCCATCATTTAGGGAGGAGCAATGCTTATACTAGACCATCTCATACAGCAATTCAGTAATGTAAAAAATAAATAAGTCAATATAATGACAAAAAGTAACATGGTATGTCATTTTTTTGGACATGGTATTATGGCACTGTTATTTTGTTTTTTATGTACTGGTAATACCAAAAAACTAAAAACGAACAAAAAAATACTGTGGTATTACCCTTAAAAAGTATTGGTGCCATGGTTTAGTGATGGTATCAAATTATATTACTATGATGATGCATTTTTAAAATGATAATCCATGGTACTACTACATACTACTTTGTACATTTATTGTACATTGTACTATAGAAATACCCTGTTTTTGCTCACGTACCATGCTTGGTTACCTTTGAATGATCTCTTAGTACTGTGTAAATGACTTAGTATATGAATATGGTAATCATTTAGTATTATGGTGCTATATATCATTTGATACCATCACTGTACGATGGCACCCTACTTTTCTGTAAAGGACATATGAGCAGAAACATAAAGCTGTAGGGGTACATTTACCTCAGTGTTATGAAACAGCCTTCGAGTGTGTGTGTGTGTGTGTGTGTGTGTGTTTGAGTGGGTGTAGTATGTGTCTGAGTTCTCCTGTAGGTCAGAAAGAGGAAGTTAATTCCCCAGGTTGGGCTCCTGACTGCCTCGTCTCTTTGATAGTGTCACTCTTTTCTCTTTCTGTGAGCGCTGTCTAAGATCTGTGCCACAGATACATCCTCAATAGCGCACCACAGTCGCAGCTGTAATGGGGAAAATGTCACGCAGGAGAAGAAGCTTCTAGACTCCTTTCAGCACCTCTACCGAGCCTTTGTTAGCAATAAAAAGAGCTACTGACATATTTTATAATATAAGCTTAAAGCTCTGCCTGAAATAACTGAAACTTCTCATTCAACTTCGCAAACAAAGATTTGTTGGAGTTTACTATTGGCAGTCCTCGCAAGCGAAAAACATGAAGCAAGATAATGAAGGCTGACATAGTTATGGAGATTTAGCTGACGGTTTGAAGCCAGGATTATTGCGGGCTGCTCTATTGTATCACGGTGACTCGCTGTCTGTCAGAAGTGTTGAAAAGTGTTCTGGACTGAGAACAGGGGATAGCGCAGTTCATTATCCATCCTTTTAATATTTAATTCTGCGATTTGATAAAAAATGATATAACATTTATGATGCGATCTATCTCATTGTAACAGACACATCCATTCCATCGGTGGTGGCTTCCCTCGGGTCAGAGAATCTTTCCCTCATCCTCCAACCACAAATTTCTTTGTTCCTAAATTCATATACACACACACATATATATATATATATATATATATATATATACACAGTATACACACATCTATAATGTTACAAAAGATTTAGATTTCAAATAAATGCTGTTCTTTTGAACTTCAATCAATCAATGATTACTGAAAATATGTATCATGGTTTTCTATAAAAAAATATTAACTAGCACAATAATAATCAGAAATCATCTGTCTCTTGAGCTGCAAATCAGCATGGTAATGGTGCTGAAAAATCAGCTTTGTATCAAAAGAATAAATTACATTTCTGAAACATATAAAATAGAAAACTCTTATTTTCAGTTGTAATAATATTTTTTTACAATATTACAGTTTTTCCTGTATTTATAATCAAATAAATTGAGCCTTGGTGAGCATAAGAGAATGGGGGGAAAAAAGGAAAATATTTAAAATATTTACAGAGCCTACATTTTTGAACAGTAGTATATGTGTTTGTATAAATCCATTACATATAATAACTAAATACCATGTAAAATCATGTATTTAAAAACACTACTTACATCAAAGAGCACTATGGTATTATGGTAATTTCATAGTGCTTTTTGTTAGTTTTTGTCATGGTTTACAGTATGTATTATTTATACTGCATAAAACAGAGCTTTTTTATATGATTAAAAGGCGTTTTGTAGAACATATTTTTAAAATGGTATAAAATGTATTTATAGTTTTAAATTAAGGTCCACTTTATTTTAAGGTCCAGTTCACGCTATGAACAAACCATTAACTACGACTTTTGCCTCAATAAACTCCTAATTTGCTGCTTATTAATAGTTAGGTAGTTGTTAAGTTTAGGTATTGAGTAGGAATAGGGATGTAGAATATTGTCATGCAGAATATGTGCTTTATAAGTGCTAATAAACAGTCAATATGTTAATAATTGGCGTGCTAATGAGCAACTAGTTAATAGTGAGAATTGGTCCCTATACAAAAGTGTTACCTAAATAAATTATTTCAATCAAAGACAAATCTGGAAATATCTGTATATTTGTTAATGCATTTGTTTGTTTCTGTGTGTGTGTGTGTGTGTGTGTGTGCTACAAATTGGAGTCATGACCAAAGAAGTGCTAAAGTGTGTGTGGTAAAGCATATGGCTACGCTGATGAGCTCTTTTTGGATGGCTCATTCTCAGCAAGCGTGTGTGTGTCCTTGTATGTGAGAGTCAGAAAGCATGCCGTGCCGGGTCTCAGATGTCTGGGTCTCAGATGTCCACTCTGCGGTCGTTTTAAGCATCAGTGCCGCTTACTGTCATTTGGGACAGTTGCACACAGTCCGACACAGACGGCTAATTAAACAGGCTAATTATTATACACCTCGTCCTCCGATATTTATATGCCAGCCAGCATTTCATATCCTCTCCTTCCTATTCTTTATCTCCCCTTCAAGGGAAAAGGGGTCAGTCGATTCACTCTTCAGCTAAAAGTTTCGACTTGTTCCCCTTTGAAAATGCTCTCCACTGATCTGGAGCTGGCGATGAGAACGGAGTCATTTTAGTATTCCTTATCTCTTTCCAACTTGACTTGTTCTCTACTCTTTATGTCATTACGAGCCCTGCTGTTACGGATTCAGGTATTAGGAAATCTTCGGGCGTCTTTATCAGTTGGATGGCGTCCAAATTGAGACGTGCCAAGCCTGTTTGTGCTGGAAACATAATTTTGGCATTGTACTCTCCAAAAGTTAGCAACGTATAGTTCAAGAGTGCAGCAGTTATGTAGTTAAACTTTTACATGAGATGTAGCGTCATTATTTTGGTTGTCCATGTTCTGATGTGGAGGGTTTGAGTTTGGAAAAGGATTGTCTGTAAATAGCTCACTATTTGCTCCATTGAGCCTTTCAGCATCTGTTTGTTGGTATGTGATTATGAGGATGTTTGTGTGCCTTTTTATTTACTGAAACTGTGCAAATAACTCCACTGTCCTGCTGTGATCCAAAGAATAATTAAAGAAATAGTTCATCCCTGAATAAAAAGTTGGTCATTATTTACTCAATTTTATGTTGTTCAAAATGTTGTCATGTAGGAACCAATGACATTGGATGATCTTAATAATGTTGAACTTGCTGTAACATGTTTTAATATGCACAAATGCAAATTTGAAAGCTTACATTTTAGGCATAAATTTAACAAGATACATTTTTATGATACCTTATGGTACTTTTTCATGATTTTGTCTTTTGAAAATGAGCAACCTGGACCTGTCCTAAACATCTTTTGTGTTTCTTGGAACAAAAATAAATGTCATGAAGGGCTTTCAAACGTTACAAAGGTGTGTAAATTATAGTATACAGTGGGCTATAATTACAGTAATTTTTATTTTGGGGTGAACCATCAAAGATTGCAGCAAAAAAAAAAAAAAAAAAAAAAAAAAAAGTCTAATGGTCCTAATGTTGTTATTTTATTTTGTCCTAAAAAGAAAATTGCATAAACTTTACACTAACTTGTTATGTGGTTGCCAGGGTGTTGCTGGATTGTTGCTAAGGTTTTCCATTATATATATATATATATATATATATATATATATATATATAACATTTACTTCGTTAAATTTACTTGAGTACATTTTTTGGGTAACTAATACTTTTAGAGTATATTTAAAGATGGGTACTTTTACTCTTACTCAAGTAATGCCTCAATTTATTCCAAAATGCGCCATTTACTTTTCTCTGGGCAATGAGCGATGCCCATTTGCGAATGATTCATGCTTTTGAGTCAATTCTGTTCAAAAGCTTGATTAAACCAGTTGGCAAACCGGTGAATTGGTTCGCAAATCAGTTTGAATGATTCGTTCAGTTCCCTGCCGTACGTGCTGAGTCGTCTGAAGTGGTTCTCACTCAGAGTTGTAACAGAAAGTTTAAAAACATCAAGAGCATTGAAGACGTGGCTTTGGATCTACAGTCCATTAAAAGCAAACCTGCAAAGGCTATTGTTTGCTAGCTATGAAGATCTTTTTAGATGAACACCGCGTGTGCTGTCTGGTTCCACAGGTATAGATAGGCTACATTCGATTACAGTACACGATACCACTATGACATTACCAGTTTGTTGTATGTTTACCTTATACATTAAATACAATGTATAATTTATACATTAAATAAGCTGTCAGAGTATGAAATGAACACCCGCCAAACCCGCGTTAGCTCTGCGCTGATCAACCTCAGTCACTGTGGCTACTTATGCTGGAAAGCTAACCTGGTTCAGGGCAGGCAAACTGTCAGGCTAAGCTGAGCTCCTCACTGACCAATAGGAATGCAATGATATTACCACTGACTCTCTCACATACTATCATAGCCATGCAGCCTTTCTCTCTGGTTTTATAACAGCTGTACATTTTATAGTTAGAACAGATAGCATTAGAACATTGCAATCTAACATTGCTCTTTAAAAGCATTATCACTAAACTAAAAGTTAAAATCACTAAATTAAAACTACATTTTAACTGTTATAAGAAATACACATTAACTCATCTGAGCTTAGTAATTAGGACTGTATTAGCTTACATTTTATTTACCCATTACAATAGTCCCTTTACAGTTACTGCTATCATAAAATGCATATTTGACTCAGCAGCAACGCTCGTCCACTCGCGTAAGCCCACACCTGACAGTAAAATGGATATATTTGCATGACTTTCTAACATTTACAGATGAAAAATATACTCGTGACATGTCAGTTATGCACTGAGGAAAACAAAACGTCTCAAATGCATTAAACAGCACAGATATATTCGCTGTTTGCCATGGTGGATCGATTTGATCCATGATCGACATTAAGGGCTGCTTAAGAATAAGCGTGCACAAATTTGTTAGATTGTGTGAACTTACATTGTCGTTTGTAACCACTTTAGCCCTGATTGATTTGTTAGGTTATTTCAAGTCAGGTTTTGGACTTTAATCCCTGCTTTTCCTCAGGTCTCAGTAGTGTTGTTGTGATTCTCATATTCACACAGCAGCAGTGATGAGAGAACACGCTTGAGAACAGTTTCGAGAGGAGAAATCAATCTACATACAATCTACATAGCGCATCCACTAGTAATTAAATATAAATAAATCGTGTTTTACCGATGCAAATATGTTAGAAACGATGCATCGCGATACAAATGCCAACTCGTATCCGATGCACACTTTTTAAACCAATGCATCGCATCGTTAACTTTTTTTTGGATATATTTTAGAGTAGTCAATGTGCAGCTATAGAAGTACAAATTTACTGTCCTCTAAATATAACTCAACTTTTAACCATTACTGTCCAAATAACTGCCAACAAAAATGAGTACACCCTAAGTGAACATGTCAAAACTGTGTCCAAAGTGTCAATATTTTGTAGAGGCACCATTGTTATCTAGCACTGCCTTAATCCTCCTGGGCATGGAATTCACCAGAGCTGCACAGGTTGTTGCTGGCATCCTCTTCCACTCCTCCATAATGACATCACAGAGCTGCTGGATGTTAGACACATGGTGCTTCTCCACCTTCCGCTTGAGGATGCCCCACATGTGCTCAATAGGGTTCAGGTCTGGAGACATACTTGGCCACTCCATCACCTTCACCTTCAGCTTCATCAGCAAGTCAGTTGTCATCTTGGCGGTGTGTTTGGGGTGGTTGTTATGTTGGAAAACAGTTTCTGAAGGGAGGGCATCATCTTCTGCTTCAGAATGTCACAGTACATGTTGGAGTCCATGTTTCCCTCAATGAACCGCAGCTCCCCAGTACCAGCAGTAGTCATGCAGCCCCAGACCATGATGCTACCACCACCATGCTTGACTGTAGGCATGGCACAATTTTCTTGGTACTCCTCACCAGGGCGTCGCCACACATGCTGGACACCATCTGAGTCAAACAAGTTTCCCTTAGACTCATCAGACCACAGGACATGGTTCCAGTAATTCATGCTCTTGGCCAGGTAGTCTTCAGCAAACTGTTTGCAGGCTTTTTTGTGAGCCAGCTTCAGAAGAGGCCCATGCAAACCGACTTGTTGCAGTGTGTGGCATATGGTCTGAGCACTGACAAGCTGACCTTCCACTTCTGCAACCTTTAAAGCAATGCTGGCAGCACTCATGCGTCTGTTTTTTGAAGCCAGCTTCTGCACCTGACGCACAGCACAAAGACTCAACTTCTTTGATCGACCCTTACGAGGCCTGTTCCGAGTGAAACCCGTCTTGGAAAACCTCTGTATGACCCTGGCCACTACTGTAATTCAGTTCCAGGCTGTTACCGAACTTCTTATAGCCTAGGCCATCTTTGTGGAGAGCAACAATTCTAATTCTCAAATCCTCAGAGAGTTCTTTGCCATGAGGTGCCATGTTGAACATCCAGTGGTCAGTATGAGAGAATTGTACTCAAAGAACCAAATTTTAACTGCTCTAAAACAAGATACACAAATTTGTATGGTCCTGTCAAGCAGACAAAAACATGAACATGATGAATAGGACATGTGGCTTTGCATGGTTAAACGACGTATAGCTGTTATCACTTAGGGTGTACTCAGTTTTGTTGCCAGCTTTTTTGACAATAATGGCTGTATGTTGAGTTATTTTCAGAGGACAGTAAATCTTTACTGCTATACAAGTTGCACATTGACTACTCTAAAATATGTCCAAGTTTCATTTCTATAGTATTGTCCCTTGAAAAGATATACTAAATTGATTGCTGAAATGTGAGGGGTGTACTTACTTTTGTGAGATACTGTATATATATATATATATATATATATATATTAGGGGTGACCCCGAATAGTCGACGATTCGATGCTTCGATAAGAGGAGCCTGATTCGACTCCCAATCTCACAGTCGAATATTCGCGGGGTGTTATGATCATGCCATTTTGGCTAAATGGCTAAATTTTGGCTCAAATCTTTGATTTCACATAAAACTACCAGTTGTCTCCCAATAAGTTAATATACAGCCTATTAAAATAATGCTGTAAATAAGAATCTGAAAAGAAAGAAGCTTCAAATAAATATTTTAACATGCTTGAAAAAATCCAACCACCCCTATAGATTTAAATTTCACTTTCCATGATCCGTGACAGACAGAGGATCTTGGGGTGGGGATTTAAATCTTTAACAAGACTCAAATTGACACAGGCATGTGAAAGATTGGATTTTTTCGATCAGGTAGGTTACAATTTACCGATTTCAAAACATTTCAGCTGGTTATTGTGTATATCGTGTATATATTATTTATCTGGTATAAGATGCATTTGAGTTACACTGCAGTAAAGTGCTTAATTGTAGTATAGGGTGAAATCTCTTCAGCGCGCGCAGGACAAACAACAATGAATGCAGCATATTAATAACTATGACTGGGACTGTCATATACATAACATTATAGCGAGAACACTATTATAATAAAACGCTGTGAATGATGTTAGCAGGCTTTGGTGTGGCAGACATGACGTTAGCAGGCCTTGGCCTAGCAGACATGACGTTAGCAGGCCTTGGCCTAGCAGACATGACGTTAGCAGGCTCTGGAGTAGCAGGCATGACGTTAGCAGGCTCTGGAGTAGCAGGCGTGACGTTAGCAGGCTCTGGAGTAGCAGGTGTGACGTTAGCAGGCTCTGGAGTAGCAGGCGTGACGTTAGCAGGCTTTGGTGTGGCAGACATGACGTTAGCAGGCTTTGGTGTGGCAGACATGACGTTAGCAGGCTCTGGAGTAGCAGGCGTGATGTTAGCAGGCTCTGGAGTAGCAGGCGTGACGTTAACAGGCGCTGGCTTGGCAGGCGTGACGCGAACAGGCGCTGGCGTAGCAGACGTGACGTGAACAGGCGCTGCTTGGCAGGCATGACGTGAACAGGCGCTGGCTTGGCAGGCATGACGTGAACAGGCGCTGGCTTGGCAGGCATGACGTGAACAGGCGCTGGCTTGGCAGGCATGACGTGAACAGGCGCTGGCTTGGCAGGCGTGACGCGAACAGGCGCTGGCGTAGCAGACGTGACGCGAACAGGCGCTGGCGTAGCAGGCATGACGCGAACAGGCGCTGGCTTGGCAGGCATGACGTGAACAGGCGCTGGCTTGGCAGGCATGACGTGAACAGGCGCTGGCTTGGCAGGCATGACGTGAGCAGGCTCTGGTTTAACTGTTATGGTGACTACTGCAGGATTGCGGGGTTCCTCATCCACAATCCCCACAGTAAAAGCAGAGTCACTCATCCTCAAAGCAAAGTCAATGTATTGTTCAAGAGTCCAGTGAGGGGTCTGACGTGGCATTAAACGTGAAATTTCTCCAGTTAATCCATACCAAAAAATATCTTTAAGCGCCACGTCATTAAAACCCACAAGATGACACAAACCACAAAAGTCCTCCACATAGTCCTCTATAGCCCTATCACGTTGACGAAGGCAGAGGAGGCGTGAAACTGCTGGGTTCATTGTAACGGTTGTATATTCTGTGACAATTCAGTCCACTGAAGGCGAGCGTAGTGAGAACCCAAGTGCAGTTTATTTACAAAAGTAATCCAAGAATACAAACATAATCTGAACAGACTTGACTTGGCATGAACAGACTCGACTAGACTTGACTCACCGACAGCGGGTTACAACTTCAATACACGACAAGAGACAATGGAACCAAATGGGCTACTTATAGCAAACAATGAGTCACATGACATGAACAAACCAATGGGGACAAGACACATGACTAAAGCAACCAATGAGCAGACAGAACTGATAATCACATGACAAGACAATAACCAATGAGAACATGACACACAGACTTAGGGAGCACATGGCAAGAACAGGAAACAAGGCAAAATATCAAAATAAAAGACATGAAAACCTTAACCAGAAACAAAACCCAAAACAGACCTTACAAAATGCCATACAGTTTATGTAACTTGAGCAGAATGAAGTTCTAAAATAATAAGAAAATAAATGAATAAATGCTTTTCTTTTGAACTTTCTATTCATCAAAGAATCCTGAATTTTTTTTTCCTGGTTTCCACAAAAATATTAAGCAGCACAACTGTTTTCAACACTGATAATAATGAGAAATGTGCTGAAAATTCAGCTTTGCCATCAGGAATAAATTACATTTTAAAATATATAAAAATAAAAAGCCGTTATTTTTAATTGCAATAATATTTCACAAAAAAATATATTTTTATAAATATTATTAAATAATAATATAAAAATAAAATAATAATACTTATATTTTCACAAAATATTCTTTGCCTATTTTGTCTTTTGCCCTATTGTTTTCTATGCATTTTTAACATCTTCCGGTCTTTAAAACATTATGTTAAAATCTTTTGTGTTTCATAGAACGGCAAGAGAGTAAGTAAATATAAATTTTATTTTGAGGTGAACTCTTGGTTTAAAAGCAAAGACAGTGAACAAAACAGCCAGACATTTCTCACATTGTTAGTTGGCTTTATTTTTTCCAACAAAGAAAGTTTTGCCCAAAGCCATGGCAGCCCTAACTTTCTGTTTGCAGTGGAACACACACACACACACACACACGGACATCTATACACATATGCACAGGCAGATTTCTCCTGGCTGAGCCGCTCTAGATAGACACACTGGCCTCTCATGTCTTTGTGAGGACTCAAGCTGCTCTCCATGAAAAAAGGCTCTCTACGGCGGAAGAGAGGTGAAGAAAAAAGCTGATTCCCTCTTTCTCTTTCTGCCTCCCAAATTCAAAGCGCTGGACTCTTGCAGTGCCCTGCGGAGGTTCACAGAAGAGAAAGCAGTATTGTTTCTCGAGAGATGTCTCCTCGATGTTCCACTTACAGTACACTCTGCGTGGCTGCGTTAAATTCACACAAACACACAAACTGAGCCGTAATGGGTTTATAATGGTAAACGGACCCTCAAAAGTGGATAAAATCCTAAATGGATGATGGATTACAGCTTGTTCACATATTTGTTGACTTATTTATAATAATATGTGGTCCCACTCAAAATCACAAGAGTTTAAAGCTGTGCACAGGCGTGTGGTCAGCATTCCTTCGTACACACACACACACACTGAGATCTTTCTGCTTATTGTAAAGGATTCATTTCCAATTTGACAGTGATTGATTTCTAATAAAACTTAGCCAAGTCTCATTATCGGTTTAGCATGTGATATGAAAGCTTTCATTTCCTGTGAAGAGGGGAAGTTGATGCCAGCTCTGCTGCTGTTTAATGAATTCATATGGGGAGAAAAATCTGTGTTCAGAAGGTTTTTAATTTGATGTTTAAGAATACTGACAGGACATATAATGTAGGATACTAAACTGGATATTTACTTTATAAAAAAATGTGTTGACCTATACAAAACTCACCTCTATATGATTGTGAGGTGTTGTGGGTTCCTGTGGTGTTAGGCTACTTGAAAATATTATATTTATATATTATATAAAATATTTATATATTTTTATTTGTTCTTTTAACATGTTTTATTTTATGAAATATATTTGATTTAATTTCCCCCCCTATCTTATTTTTCATATAATTTACTTAATATCTTCTGTGCCATTGCTGTGTGGTTGCTCCATTTTGAAAATGTTTGTTTAAATGTTTAAATATTTATCAATATATCAATATATTGTTTCATATATTTTCTTAGCTGTTTTAACAGTTTTTATTTTATGAAATATATTTGATTATTTTTCCCTATGTATATTTTTGCATATCATTTACTTAATGTCTTCTTTGTCATCATGGTTGCTACATTTTATAAAGGTTATTTTATTTGTTCTTTTACCATTTTTTTTTAAATAAATAATATTTTACCCCCCCCCCCCCATATATATTTTTTCTTATCATTTCCTTGATATATTCTGTGGCATTACTATGTGGCTGCTACATCTATTTATTTATTACATAATGTGTATATAGCCTATATTGTATATATTTTGTTCTTTATATATTTCATTAAAAAAAATCCCTTATTTTTTTTTTCCTATAATTTCTTTGATATCTTCAGCTCTTCCTTTTACCATTGCTATGTGGATGCTAGGGATGTTGCTAAGGTGTTCTTTACTGCATTGCTATGTGGTTGCTAGGGTGTTCTGGGTTGGTGCTCACTGGCTCAAGTCAAAAGTTCCTCAAGTGTCTGATATTCTGGTCTCATATGGCTCAGGTTGATTCTCCAGTTTGAGTCTATTGGATTTGTTTTGCCTTTATTGTCTGCCAGGCAAAAACCATTATAACAAGCACTTAAAAAGTAATGGCATACCTCTTCTCAACAAGCCACATGATTTGGGCTATCATTCACTTAGTTTGCAATATTAAAAATACAGTGTACCTTATTAAAATCAGTATACTGAGAGCAATGTCTATAGATCGGTATTAAAATAGCTATGCAAAGTGGTCTTCCAAAACTAGGAAAGGTGTAAGAAATGTTACTCTAAGAATAATTATTGTTTGCTGCATTAAAACTTCCTGAAATCATAAAAAACAGAGACACAGATCACGATGCTGCTTCTGTTTTCCAAGTGCTCCGTGCTCATTTGAAACCGTGGGCTGTGTGTTCTGTGCTGGCAGATTGAGACGCCAAAGGCACACACTGTCTCCTTTGGCAGTCAGTTCAATAGCACTGACATAAAAGCATTTAATAACATTCTAATCACACGCTCTTGGCCTTGCCAGAAAAAAAACATTTCACAGCTGAAATTAGCGCAAAATAACAAGAGAGTCCTCAAGAATCTGTTTAGCAAATCTGTTGTGATGCGGAATAAATCTTCATTAGCGCTATCTCATCTGAAGATATCCGAAAAATCATAAATAGGTCAGATATTAAATGCAGGCGCTAGAGCAGATAAGCTCGATATGTGGGAAAAAACAGGTGAAATGTATCAAACGGAAGACAAAAAGGCAGTGTAAGGTCAAAGTTATTACCCCAACCGAAAGTCAAAGCATCTAATTGTCATGATGGCGTTGTTTTAATCAGCCGGATTAGAGCTGAAATGCTGTTTCAGACATGTATTGATCTACAGACGTGAGATAAGTAAACCGTACACAGGATTAGATGCACTGGACTGCAGAGAGACACACATAAACATTCAGAAGAGGCGGGCAAATCTCAGATAAAATGTGAGCGTTTGTTCTGTAATGACTTCAATTGTGATACGACCATATGCCAAGGGCAAAACAACAATTCATGTGCATGTGTGAACAGAATACAGCGCTCTTGAGTGCCTTTAAATGGCCTTCCTCTGGTTTATCGTCTTTGCAGTCTATCTAGTCGGTCTCTGAAATGGTTTCACCTTTTGATTGTGTGGCGCACTACATGTATTGCATCTATCAAGCTGCATTTGTTCATTTGTTTATCATGTTTTTGTCCTGGCTTAAAGTTGAATATGTATGTGAATTAGACTATCAAAGCTTGCTGTCGTGTTCAATCAGCCCTGTGTTTCCCTGTCATCCTAGTTCATGTTTAATTCCGTTTCCGCTGCTGGCTATGCGAGGCACGTGGCGGGCCTTAAGTCTCTCCGTGATGTTATCTGGGACGTCATACATTAATCATCTCAGCATTCAGCTGTGGAACGGCACATTTCCCTCATGAGCTGATCATTTACATAAATAAATGGAATGCACGGCCAATCAGATCAAAACTCAATGTCCCATTAATAAAGCCGGTTAATGTGATCATCGGGAGTGTTTATGACGGCTGTGCTTGGCCTGTATTTTGGTGTTTATTGCAAATGCTTTCCTGATTAATGCGATGGCTTTAGATTTATGAGCATTTCACTCCATCATTGTTTGGTAATCTTGGCTTGATGTGCAGCCTGTTCTCTAAAAACTTTAAGTCCATTTGCTCATCAGTTGTATAAGTGGCAATTCGTTTATGAATATGCCGCTTGAAAAGATGAAGTGGGTGACTGAAAACTGTTGTGAGTTGTGGATTTTTAAGGATGTGTTCCTGGATCAATTCCTGGTGATTCATTAGATGGATGGATGGATAGATACAGAGATAGATAGATATGTAAGTTAGTCATTATTAACTTCTTGTTTATTGAACTGTTGTATAAAAATATTCACACCCACAATTGTGCTGGTCTGAATATCAGGCATTCAGAATAACAGCAATATTTCCTGTGTAATCTTGCTAAAAGATTTATTACTAATGGTTAGATTATTTTTTAGATTGTAAACAATTGGTAACACTTTAGTATAGGGACCAATTCTCACTATTAACTAGTTGCTTATTATCATGCATATTATTAACATTTTGGCTGTTTATTAGTACATATTGCACATATTCTGCATGACCATAATCTACATCCCTAATCGTACCCAATACCAAATTTAACAACTACCTTACTAACTATTAATAAGCAGTAAATTAGAAGTTTATTAAAGCAAAATGTGTAGGTAATGGTTTGTTTTGGTTTATTTAAATAGTTTATTTTATTTTATTTTTACGTGAATATATTTATATGTACCAAAATTATATTTTTTGACATTCTATCCTTGCAAAGAGGTTTCCTGAAATTATGTTTTTTTTTAATACAAAGTTTTGTCATAAAACTCTAGACGGCGCAGTCTGCAGTTCTAACTCAATCTGACATAATGACATCATTATTCATGTGGCACAGCTGATTGGTTTCTTTTCACATCAGCAGCCAATGAGCTTGCTGCTTAACATTCAGATACTAAGTGCTTGTAGCAGTTGCAGAGCGCTTCAGAAACCCTCCACCTTCCCCAGCTCCACCTGTCTAGATCTGCTACGGGCTAATTTCATGTATGCTATATATGGGGGTTATTTCATATATTTTTCCTACATGCTCACAACAGCATGTCTATTGCAGTAGCAGCAGCGTAGCAGATCTATTCTGCCAAGACCAAACACATTAACATCATTTATACTTCCATGTTAAACTCTCTGAAAATTGTCACAAGATAATTATTTTTAATCCAGTATTATCTTGCTTAATTTATAGTGCACTTTAAATTTATAGTTAGTAAGGTTGTTGTTAAGTTTGGTATTGGGTACGATTAGGGATGTAGAATATGGTCATGCAGAATATGTGCTTTAAATTTACAGTGTACCCACCGATAAGCTCTTTTGCACTACACATTATATCTGCACAGTTTTGTTTATTTAACTGGTTTGCACTCTATCTGCCATGTGCCTTATGCCACTTTATCTATCTCTTTTTTTTCTTTCTACAATGTCCTCATTTGTATAGTTTGTATGTGCATATGTTTAAACTGTATTTATCTGTATTTGTACGTCTACTGTCAGTGTTTAATGTTAACTGTATGCACCAAGGGTCTGAAAGTTATGCAATTTCAATTCTCTGTATGTATGTGCGGTACATGTGGCAGAATTGACAATAAAGCAGACTTGACATGACTTGACTTGACTTTCCTATGAGAGTATCCTCAACATAGTCAGAGCCATCTTTGTGGCTCTATTTTGTTTTTTAGGACTTTTCTGGCCCAGTTTCAAATATTTTTCTCTAAAAACCATTCATGCAGGTAGCCCCAATCCTAAATTTAATCCTAAAATCTGATTGATTGATTGACTGATTGATTGATTGATAGGAATGTTGATGGACCAGTAAGGATGCTGATCCAGGAACATGTCCAACTTTGCAAAACCTCTTTCACCACATGGATGTGATTTTCTGTTTTGTTCCTGAATGAGTCAAATTCAGCGCAGCATCCAAGTTTCGACAGTCACCCTGTGAAAAGACTTGACTCACGGTAGATGTGCTCTCCCTGATTCACAAGTCATTCCGACTCTGAAATGAGTTGGAGTCTGAAAATACTGTTCTGCGCAGCCTTGAGTGAAATCAGTCATGCGTTTTCACAAATAAAATGGAGAATATGGGATAGAGGGAGGTGTGTGCATGCGTGTGTGTGTGTGTATGTGTGTGTGTATGTGGGTGTGTAACTAATCAATACACCGTGGGGGCTATCGCCAGGCTTGAGTGCATAAAACAACAAATCTCTTCATGGCCCTACACACTTTAAGTCTCTATCTATTCATGTGCCCATGGAGGGTGCCTTGAAGCTTACTGAGACTCTGATAAGCAGACATGTGTGTGTTTGTGTAATCGCCCACAGAAGAGCCGGTCTAACAGCTCTTAAAGTCTGCAGTGGGCGAGAGTGAATAGTATGAAAATAAAGCATGAATGTGAACACTGACTCGCTGCATGTCACTTTCATGCACACCGTCACCTTTTAGAGTCAGCTCTCTGTCTCTTATCTTACTGTAAGCTGCTTTCTAGCCTCTTTCTGCTATCTAGTACAGGGCATATCTTACTTTCACCCTCTCTCTCTCGATCGATTCATATTTCACTGTTTTTAATTAAATTTAGTGTGCTTTATTAGAATGACAAAAACTGCATATTGCCAAAGCATTTGCAGCACAGATTAAGTACAATAATGACAGTGGATACAGAGTAATCTTATTTAACATTAACATACATTTTGTGGGTTTAATGTAAAAAGAAAATAAATAAAAGAATAGTTTACCCAAAAATGAAAATTAGCTGAAAATGTACAAACCCTGCAAGCCATCCAAGATGTAGATGAGTTTGTTTCTTCATCAAAATAGATTTGGAGAAATTTAACCTAACATCACTCTGCAGTGAATGGGTGCCGTCAGAATGAGAGTCCAAACTGCTGATAAAAACATTGCAATAATCCACAAGTAATCAACATGACTCCAGTCCATCAATTAACATCTTATAAAGTGAAAAGCTGTATGTTTGTAAGAAACAAGTCTAAAATTAAAATGTTTTTAACCTCAAACTGGCACTTTTTAAAAATTATTTTAGAAAACCACAATGGACATAGTGGCTAATAGTAAATTAAAATGCACTTTCTTTGAAAGGTATAGCCACAGGATCTAAATATTATGTTTTTTTCATGAGACTAGTATGATAGAATCATCTGTTAAGCTGTCTGTGAAAAGTTATGTAATATGTCAATTTCAATGTCAGGACCAATATGCTAAACATGGTAATTTTCATACAATATGTGCAAAGACCAGAAAGGGACGTGATGCAATTACCGCAAACCACTGTTTGCATGGAGCAAACTACACTCATAGAAATGACATCGGTAACACATAACCACAAGTTCATCCACCTAGAAAAATATTCCTACCTTTAAAACGATGATTTACACAACTTTACAATTCGAATAATAAACTGGTTTTGCTGAATAATTCATAGAAGTTCTTAACAAAAATACTCACTTCACATTTCTGCTTTTAAACTCTTCAGAACACTTCAGTGCCACTGCAGCCATTTCTGCCATTTTATATTTATTTTCTGTGGTAATCTGCATTGTGCCACTATCCTTCTGGCTATCTATTGCTTGAAAACCCCTTTTTGTCTATATGTTGCAGGTTCTTATTTGTTGTTCACAGCTTTCGTCATCATTCACTTTTATTGATGTTTTGTATTGTAAAAAGCAGCTTGGGCATTCCGATTTAAATAACATCTTTTATTTCAGTGAGTAAATGATGACAGAATTCTCATTTTTGAGTGAAATATCCCTTTAAGGATGGACCACACATGAAAAATAAGCCTGAATGTGCCAATAACAGTTATAACCACCGTAAGTTTATCTCTCTGTTGCTCATGCAGTCCTGGCTACAGAACATTTCTAAATATTTGTTTATTCTTCCTCTGCTATTCTCGCTGTGTGGAAGCAGTGTGGGAGTGACTGATAGCAGATGAGTGAGTCAGGAGAGAAACTCATACCCTGATTGTCATTCTCTCGCCTCTCTGTGTGTGTTTTTGTCTTACGTGTGCATATGAGAGAGAGAAAGTGCTGGATTGTGTAAGATTGGTTGGATCGGTCTTCGTGCTGCTTATTTTGAGGAAAAGCACACATACACACACATATAAACACACACATACACTCTGGTGTATTTGATCTCCAGGGATCATCTTCACACATCACTTGCCATACAAAAACCAAAGTGGGCTTCAGCCACAGAGGGACATGAACTTGTGTGTGTGTATTTGTGTAGGTACACTACACATATGTAATATCCCAAGGGAAAAGGCTGAGGTAGTGATTTAAGGGGCCAGTGTTTTTGAACTTTCATACACACATATATTCCTGAAGAAAAGCTGCGTAAAGAAATGTTCTCTCTAACACATTGTGCCTGTGTCACATGTAGTGTCAGTAATTGCTCAAAATGTCACATGCACAAGTACACTAAGACCCACTTAGGGAGCTATGCAAAAAATAGGTATAGTTGAATGTATACAAGAAGCAACACAAATAGCGCTATTCACAATTTGCTATTGCTTGATGTTAGCATGTTGCTAGCTTAGAAATTAAGCTTTTAATTATTAAAAATTTAAGCTATTATTTTTAATTAGATATACACAGTAAAAAATGTTTTTTCAAAGTTGTAAATAAAGAATATTGAAGTACGTTTTACATGAAAATGCTAGTTCAGTTTTATACTTCAAAATTTCATCTTTAAGTCAATATAACTTTGATATAATGTTTCTTTAATACAAAGTTTCCTTGTAATTAAATGTACATTTTACTAGCATTTTCTGTATGAAAATAGTTTTTAAAGTAAATATTACACCTAATGTTTTTTTTTCGGTGTATATTTCTTTCAATCCTTTTAGGTACTGAACTTTTGTAGTGCCACCGGTTACCCAGTATGCCTTGCAGCTAGGTGAGTTCAGATGAGTATCAGGTCCATATGCTCACAGACACTTTGAATTTATGTAAAATGGCGTTTGTTCGTAGTTAGTTAAAAGTCCAGAATTTCTGACTTTGAGTACAAATGCAATGCACTGATATACCAACGCTATCTCACGACCAATTCGTACGTATTTTACAAGGTGGCTAATTCGTACGACCTCACTCGTACGATTTTGTACAATTTGTCTAGACCCCAGTGACGGGTAGGTTTAGGGGCAGGGTTAGGTGATTCGTATAAATTCATACGAATTGTGCAACTCGTAAAATACGTACGATTTAGCAAAAATAACCTCACTTGAATTAGCCACCTTGTAAAATATGTATGAATTGCTGTGAGATCAGGCTGGATTTACTAATGTTTTAAAGTTGGAATTAAATTAAAATTAACAATCTTCTTTTCATCTGTCCTGACAAATAAAACGGCGTTAGAAAACAAAATGGAAAGCAGGACTTGGATTTTGTCAATCTGAAATAGATTAGATTGTTGTTTGTAAATCTCATGGATTGCTAATGTTTTTTTATTAAAGATAATGAGGGCATATGAATAAATAAAAAAAATTACGATCACATATTAATAATTTATAATAAACACATGCATCAATTGTCAGTTTTTTATTTCATGGTGACTGCCGAGCTTTTGGAACAGACTTTGTACTGAGAATATACATGATGCATTAAAATGCTTTCGGTGTAGTTTGTTACAAAGTTTTCTTTGCAATTAATGCAAGTATTCACAAATCAATGGCTTTAATTAAAGAATTAAATTCCCACTGAGCACTTCAATAGGAGCCAATCTCACTTGTTGTCACAAGTACATTGTGTACAAGCAATTGAGATTGGCTTTGAAATGAAAGAATGAGGCACAATTCCCTGACCTATGCATTACACAGGCCTATAAATGATCATTGCTTTTAGAAGAGCTTGAATGTTCCTGGAATCAGGCTTTCATTAAACCATGAGCAAAATTACAGCTGTATCTGGGCTCCGCTGAAGTAATCGTCAGAGAAGGTCATTGTGAATAAATGAATGTCCTGTTACTGTTATAGGAAGTTGTCAAATGGATGAGGGCTTGTTCTAGCAAGTTTGATCAGGCTTCCTGTTGTCATCCCTCTTTACTGTCTTCTGTCTGATATTCTTGGATTTAGATGATTGTTCTGAAGCCTACTGTGACACGAACAGCTCTGGTGATTACAAAACTCATTTTTACTTTGTTTTTGACAAAGTATTTCAGTATGCAAGTATTTTTGCATAACTTTTGTGTAGTGCATGATAGTAGTCTGCTATTCAACCTGTGCTGGCTTCAGGTCATACTCTCATGTGTAACTTTGGGTTTGCATTGGGTTTGAGTTTTGTGTGTTGTTGGCATTATGTTCATAGTTAATGTGGCACCATCAGTATGATGAGCATTTTCATTATCATGTTCTCTTGTTCTGACATCACAATGACAGCAACGGGTGCACATAATGGCACTTTTCTCCTCATATCAGCCCTCTATTAACTATTTAAACTCAGCTAATCATTAATCTGTCTAGCTGCTTAAGTCAAATATTTATTAGGCCCAATGAGGAAATCCATATTTCAGATAAGACTTCTTCTCATCTTTTCTGCTGTGCATTAAATATTCATGCTATTACACATGACAAGCTGACTTGTGATGTGAAATCAGCGATAGCCTTTCTCGGAAGACTTTCCTTCAACTTTTGAAGACTCTCCCTGTGCCGCTGGATCTCTGGTCTTCTGTTACTTCCCTTTATTTTCTTCATTAGCTCCGTGGCTGAGAAGCATCCCACAAGGGAAGTGCTCTGTCTCATATTTGGCTGTTGTTTTAAGCTTCAGGAGCCTAATAATTTTGGGTCATTCTACAAAATGGTGCCTTTTGTGTCCTTCTTACAATATCGTTCAAAGGTTTGGGGTCAGTCATTTTTTGTTGTTGTTGTTTTTGAATGAAGCCTCACCAAGAAAAATGCTCACCAAGGTATTTATTTGATCAAAAATACAGTAAAAACAGTTATACTGCAACATATTATTACAGTTTCAAATAACTGTTTTCTATTTTAATAAATTTTAAAATGTAATGTATTCCTGTCTTGGCAAAGCTGAATTTTCATTACTCGAGTCAGAAATAATTTTGATATGCTAATTTGGGGCTAAACTGGTTTCCCTATCTACCATTGGTCGAGCAAACAGATAGTCCCGCCCCCTAGGTCATGCCATTGGATGAGTTAATGTAGCTAATCGGGAAGCTCAAACAGCAATTTTCTGAATTTGATCCAGTGGCTTAAATTATGCACTGTCAATCAAAAGGTTGCGGTCAGTGCGATTATTTTTTATAATACTTTTATTCAGCAAGGATGCATTAAATTGAAAAAAAAGACATGTAATGTTACAAATTATTTTTTTAAACATTTATCTTTCATCATGAAACATTTCTTGTTATCAGTGTTGAAAACAGTTATACTGCTTAAAATATTTTTGTGAAATCGAACAAGATGTAGCACAAGATGTGTAATGCTGTCAAATATGTTATCTTTCTGAAGATAATTATGTCCTAATATATATTAAAACTTAATGTTTGAGTTTGTTTGAGATGGCACCAAATTTACCTTTTAAGCTGAAAATGGCACAGGTTTCATAGAATGACCCTGCTTCACTTCAAAGCATGAGTAGAAGCACAGTTCGCATGCAGCAAATATTCCCACGTTCACTCAAAATTAAACAAACCATTTGTGAATAATGCACTGCGCTATTGCAAAGAGGAAATATTCAGTCTGTGTAGTCAGTTGAATAATTGTGCGCTGACTGAAACCTTGATGTGTCAAAGCTTCGCACTTAAAATTGCATTCCGATGAGATACTGGTAGAATGAAATGGAGACAGACAAACAGAAGGGAATAGACAATTGTGGGTAATTAAAGGTTTGGAGAGGCTTTATCGCTGGCCTGAAGTAGAGGCCACACAATGCAGTGTTCCACAGAGCACTGGAGCATGGGAACTGCCTCGGTCTCTATAGTTCCTCAGAGGAGACCACTTCTCCAGCCTGGTATCCTCAACCCAACACAATACCCACAGCTTCTCACGGGCTCCGTCCCCTCCAGCCATTCCCAAATCCTACCACACAACCGGCACAAACAGCCGCGAATACCAATGCCCAGATTAGACGGATTCATTCACCGTACACTCCATGCACACATTTGAAGAGCCCTGGGAGAAACTCTCACAAATGTATGAATGTGTGTCACACAGTGAGAAAACTTTCCTCTGTAGCATGTGTGTGTGTTTTAACAGATGGATGATTCATCACCGTCCTCTCTCAGTACAGAGAGGATGCACTGAATTGATGCCTAAAAGGATTGTTTTATTTCCATGGTACCGTAGCTTCTCAGTTTTGCACAGCATGGTAAGGAATATGTTTGAATGTAAAACATAAAAACTGAGATCTGAAATGTGTAGCCTATTTTTAACTAGCATCCCTAAATGGAATTGCAAAAATAATGACTATTTTCAAACTGGTTTCCCCATCTGCCATTGGTCGAGCAAACAGATAGTCCCACCTCCAAGGTCATGCCTGTCAGTCCTCTGTCATGTGTGTCATGTGTTCCCGCCTCATGTGTCCATATTTGGTTTGTTTCCTGTCCTTGTTTCATGTCATTATGAGTTCATTTGTGTCCAGCTGTGTGTATGTGATTGTGTTAATTACCCTGTGTATATTAGTCCTGTCTTTTGAGTTTGATTTCGTCTGGTCTACTTGTTACTTCCCGGTGTATCCTGTCTGTCAGCCTTGTCGTGTCTTGCCCTGATGTCTACATTAAAGACTATTATTTGAGTTTAAGTCCTCGTCTCCGTGTTCCTGTTCCTCCCTCGTGTGTGCACCGTGACAATGCCATTGGATGAGTTAATGTTGCTAATCGGGAAGCTCAAACAGCAATTTTTTGAAACCGCTCCAGTGGCTTAATTTATGCACTACCAATCTAAATAATTTTTTTAAGAATTAATAATTTTATTCAGCAAGGATGCATTCAATTGATAAAAAGTAAAGACATATGTAATGTTACAAAATATTTTAAGATTTCTTTTTCATCTCCTTTTGTGCTTTCTATTCATCAACGAATTCTAAAAATATATATCCTGGTTTCCACAAAAATAATAAGCAACAGAACTGTTTCTAACATTGAAAATAAGAAATGTTTCTTGAGCAGCAAATCAGCATATTAGAATGATTTCTGAAGGATCATGTGACACTGAAGACTGGAGTAATGATGCTGAAAATTCAGCTTGGCATCACAGGAATAAATTACATTTTGAAATATATTAAAATATAAACTAGTTGATTTAAATAGTAATAATATTTCACAGTAGTACCGTTTCTAATAACTGTTGGAACACTGTTGAGCATAAAATACTTTTTTTTTTTCAAAAACATTTAAAATCTTACCTATTTTACCTGTAGTTGTCACTGCATATTAAACTTGTAAAAATATTTAACCTTTAAAAATGTTAACTCTTGGTCTTTAAAGAATTTTGTGAATCCGCTAATGGCAAATTACACCTTTATATGTGGCTTATGTTTGTGGTTAGACACGATTAAATGCACCCGTAATTGTTACTGTGAGTGTTTTATTTTTCCTTTCATCTCACAATACCAGGAGACATTAATACAGATTATTCATGGCAAATTGTGCATTGGCTCTGTTCGTAGAATTTGCTTGGATTGATCCCAGTGTTGTTTTGGCTCCGTCCCCTTTAAATAACAGCGCGGCTGTTGTGGAATCTGCTCAAATGATATGATATGAGATCACATCGCAATTTCCCTCACCACTATTTGAACACTGAACTCAATTAAAATGCCAATCTCCCATCCTTTAGAATATTAAAAAGAGATAAAATCCATATTCCTTCCAATTAAGAGTGTTGAAAATGTGTTTAATAAGACTGTACTCATTGTCATTGAATATTCAAAGACAAAGCCATTTCTGTAAAGATGTTACATACTCAGAAATTGAGTTAATTCATAATTATGAAATGTCTGCATACTGACTTAGTGATTATTTGATGTTGTTGATTTGATAATTTGAATGCACTACAAAGGTACTTTGTACTTACTTCAAGGTAGCATTACTACAATGGAGTACTGTAAATGAAAATTGTGTGCATGCTCAAAATCACTGATGCTGTCAACAGTTGATCACATCTGATCATAACCATAATGAACAATTGTCATACAATAACAATCGCTTTTGCTGGATAGAGGTGGAGAGATGAAAAGAAGAAGGGAAAGATATGAAAAACAAATGCACTGCTGTATGTTCGTTAAGGGATTGTTCACTCAAAATTCATTTTCTTTCTTACTATGTTTTTAAAAATATTCTTTTTTTTTGTTTGTGTTCCACAGGGGAAAGAATGACATACAGTTTTGGAATGACATAGTAAATTATGTCAGAATTTTCATTTTGCAGTGAAATATCCCTTTAATTTGAACCAGCAATGAATTCAATGATATGTATCTTCATTTCCATCTACTTTGCTCCTAGCCTGCATTGAACACGTTACAACTTGATCTATATGTAGTTAACAAGTCTCCTCCAGAAAGAACCTTATGAAATACGGCATAGCCTTGTACTATGTTTCTTTATTGAGAAAGATCAATATGAAAATCAAAAGGCATCATAATTTACTGATTTACACTTATTCTCAGAATGTAGCAATTATTTATCATCCCTTATGTTAAATCGATAAGCCCTATTCCCCGAACTTCATCAGTATTGATTTTTCACGCTGTGTAATCTAGTTACACTTTTGCATTCTCTCTCTCTCTCTCTCCCTCGCTCTCTCTCTCACACACACACACCACACACAAACACACAGTGTGTGTGGGCTGGTTGAAATTCAGCTATGTGGCACTGTCCAATATTAGATTTCTCACCTGCTTTTAGAGGCCCGTGTATAAAGTTATTGTCTTTCAAAAGAAAGAGTCGACTCCGAGTCATGAAAACGAGTCGTTTTTAAAACGAATCTTTAGCTGTTTCAAGGTGACGTCAACATAAAACATTAGCATATTAATGCCCGCCCAGTTGTTGCGCGCGCAGACCCGGGAAAACTTGAACCTCCAGTCCCTCAAACACCGTAGCGGATTCCTGTGGAGAAGGCGCTGTGATCTGCACTGTGAGGGTGAATCCGTTAGGGTATGTCGAAAAACTCCCAACTCATTTTCTCCTCCAACTTCAAAATCATCTTACATCGCTGCAGAAGCACCGACCCAGTGTTTACAAAATGAACGTGCAAGGAGGGTCAAACACCCTTTACAAAAAAAAAAAAAAGTAAAACAACGATGTAGTACGATTTTGAAGTTGGAGGAGAAAAGTGTTGGGAGTTTTTAGACACACCCTGTCTTGAACCGTTGTACACAGACAAAGTACGCATGCGCCTCGCAGAGCTAGACAAGACGAGCATTTGTGGTTAAAAAGTGTATAACATTTTTTTTTAAAGAAAATTACAGATGGTTTCGCTAGATAAGTTGTGACTGATAGATTCTTTGCGACTGAAGAAAGGGAGACATGAACATCTTGGATGACATGGGGGGTGAGTAAATTATCAGGAATTTTTTATTCTGAAAGTGGAGTAATTCTTTTAAAAACTGTTGCAGTCATGTACTCTGTACTGTAGCATGCAAAATACGTATTTAGTTGTGTGTGTTGTGTTCGCTCCGCGCAGCTTGTAGGTCTCCGGCTAACAGCAATATCTGCTCACTCGCAATTGTCTAGAAATGTGTTGATGAATAGTGAATGTTTGTCGTTGTTATTATTTGGAGTTCTGATAAAGAATAGAGCAATATGTTGGTGTACAAACTGCAGTGCTTTATCAATGCGTTTCTGCATTGTGCTAACGCATATACCATGGCTGTTTGGGTGTTTACCACGGAGCTGTGGTCTAAGTGGTGTTGGGCGTTCCGTTATTGACATGTGCTGCACGCAGAAGACCAATCACAACAGACTGGGTCATCAGACCAATCACCGCAGATTAGCGTCACGCAAAGGAGGGGTTTGGAAAAATGAATCCTTGAACGAACCGTTTGGGAGTCGTGAGCAAAAAAGGAAAAAATAAATGTATATTTTAAGACAATTAAAGTGTTTTTTTTTTTTACCTTGCATGCATGCCAACCTGTTGTTGGGGACTCCCAAAACCAAAATATGAACTTTCATAACCCATAATTTTTTTTTTTTTTTTTGAAGCAATCATGCAATTTTAACTTGCTTTTACATGGTTTTGAGCTCTCTTGTTGAGCTATTTTAAGAGCATTGTGCCTGAGAGCTCTGTATTGCAAGTGCAACGCTGTACCAGGTGAGCTACTGAGCAAGTTTACTACATTAAAAAAAGCCATACATATGGAGCTGGTTGTGTGATTCAAACATCAAAATGTATTCGTTTACAAATCATGCGCTATGGTAAAAGTGATTTTGAGGTGAGAACATAGTGTCGTGCAAGGAACCATGCTTAATCATAATCAGTAATCATAATTTATGTGAAAAGCAATAAATGTAGTTGGCGCTTAACTGCCTCTAGTGTTCATTTCAGCTGGAAACTACAGTGAATTGTATTTATAGGTGAGTTTTGGAGGTGGAGGAATGTTTTTCCAGTGTGCCTGGGTTTGAAAAGAAAGAGTAAATGATTACCGAATTTAAATTTTTGGGTGAACTGTCACTTTAAACCCTACACAAATAACTGTAATTGACCTCCAAAAGCTTTACGATTCAGCACCCGTTATGATTTGATTGACTCATGCCCTTCAAAACCAAACACAACAGCCATACTTTGCATTTATTTACACACTTAACCTTTCACAACACCAAAGGAGGCACTTCACATTATAGATCACAGAAGTGAGCGAGTGGCAGAAGAAGAAGATGCTAATATCGAGCGATGCTCTCTGATAGGGTCAAGTGCATCTGCTCTGAGCAAACCCAAGCCTTACCCAACACCCTTTTTTATGTAAATAAAGGTTAAACAAGAAGCAACACATAAGAGAATAATCACAAGAAGGTCAGTCAGTTGTTTTTGCTTTATTTTGTTTTGTAAACAAACAATAAGAACCTGAGACATAATTTTAGTCAAAACAGCCTCAAGACGTTGCTCTGATCTCTGAAGACAGCTAACAGATAAAAGACATCTAAGAGATCCTAAGCTCAAATAATACTGTTTTATTTGTGTTTAGTCGTTTCAAGATAAAAATGAATAGACTGAATGGTTTGGATCAACTATAAATAGAGCAGTGCAAATGTATGTAAATATATAAGCTTCCTTCGTCTTGTTCATTTAAAGACATGAAATGGTTATACAAATCCCTTTTTTGCTCATTTTCATTTATTCCCTTAAACAAAATAGAACATCATCACACAACACTAAACTGCAGCAAACACTGCCATTGTTATTGTTGTGTGAGTTTTTGGTGCCAAACTTGTTTGAATATTTTTATCACTTTGTTATTCAAGGAATACCTTGAATTCCTTGAACATTTGATGATTTATAATATCCAAGGTCACTCACATATTCATTTCAGCTGATAAAACAGTAAAACTCGCTAATACATCCAGAAGCGACCCACCTGCTGTTTAACACCAGGCCCCAAGGCTTGGCAATTTATACTTTTGACAGCTAAGAATTACATCTGGGGACACGTTTGCAGAGCGATTATGAGGGTAAATGGTATAGGTGGGGAATAATGGCCTTTATTCGTTGCTTCTTTTACCCAAACAATCCATTAAACAATATGCAAATGAGGCTGTTTGTTTGGCTATATAAGGAGAGATGAACAATATTTAGCCTGTGCTTTAGTTCTGTTGGTGTAATGAGCTGCTCTGAGGCTTTTGGCAACATTCGAATGTTCATTTGCTTGCACTTCCATCACTGTCAGTTAGCTCATGGCTTTTTTATGACATTAAAGCATTATTCAGATGGGTTTCATTGTTTCTGTAAATACTGTATATACCACTTTCTTTGTTTCACCATCAAACCTTTATATATTTACCCTCAAAAAAATCACTCTATTGCAATATATTCTCCCGGTTCCATGGCTCTTTGTCCCGCACATTGTTTGTATGTATGTTTCTTTTAATGTCTATCTTTTTAAATGTTAGACCCCAGTACCCCTAGACCAACTCGGGGTCGTAACATTCAAATTTATGTCTGAGTTACAATTATCAGAATAGGATGTTTGTCATTGCATGTACTGATTTGGACCAGATTGAGATACAAAAGGTACAAAAGCGGTCACTGGGGCAGTACCTTTTCAAAAAGTATACTTTTGTAATTTATTTACCCCTAAAGAGTACATATCAGTACCTTAAAAGTACATATTATTACATAAAGTATATAAATTACTACCTAAAAGGTACATATTAGTACCTTTTGAAAAGGTACCGTCCCAATGACAGTTTTTTGATTCCGACTGGTCTCAAAACACAAATTTAACTAACTAAACTAGTCTACTTGGTGCTTTGCTGTTATTTATGAATGTGAAAAACTGGCAACATGCACAGACACCTGGGTGACCAATTTTCAGAACAACAGGACACTAAATAATCAGTTTATTTCTATTCGGCAAAGAGCCATGTTTCTTTATGCCATTATTCTTACAATGAAGTAATTCCCTGTCTTTTCTGCCATGGGCCGTCCTTGTAATTTGTTTTCATGGTTGTTTAATTTACACCAGCTCATTGTTCAGCCCTCCTGAACTCTTCTTTTCCCCCTGTTCTGATAAAACACGAGCCAGCTTGCAGGCGTGAAGTCGGACTAATATGATTCTGTTTTTAATGAGCTAATTAGAATCAGGGTTGCAGAGAGATGTTCAGTTTCAAGAGAAACAAAACGCCTGTACTTTTGTACTGATTTGGCCCTGAAAACAACCTGTCAGTGATCACCAGGGCGTTGCCAAGGGTTTCTGAGTTTTTGTTAGCACATTGCTAAGTGGTTGCTATGGTTAATAATATATTTTGTAACATACAGTTTTTTGGCATTTGAATTTTCAATTAAATATATTTTAAACTTGAATTTTTTTAATTTACATTATATACTACAGTATGTAGCATTTGAAAAAAAATTTCATTGATTTCTTTATTATTATGGGATGTCTGCTGCCCAATATTAGAAATGTTTAGTTAAAAAAGTGGATCTGAAAATGTTATATATTATATTATATATTGTTTTTTTTTCACAATACATGACTTATTGTATATATTATATTATATTATATTATATCTGAAATCATAATTCTGATATATATATATATATATATATATATATGGGTTGTTGACGTGACATGGCATTTTCACTGTCCCGCAAGATAAAAATGAATATAATTAATATTGTCGTTATTTAAAATGCTGTAAATCATTAAACATTTATTTGTCCTACATGGAACTGTTATTATAAAAGCTGCAGTGTTATTCGATTTTTTTTATTTTTGAGCCAAATGTCAAAATTGTCCTATGGTGCGACTGTCTCAAGCATGGTTCAATAAATTACAACTTTTATAAATTAAAAATAAAAGCATAACAATGTTAATAAATACCTCCGGCATAATTGTACAAGTGTCTATTTTGGTAAATTGCAATCATTTTTTTCATCCATATATTTCTGAAAGTGTAGGAACTTGATAATGGAATTAGTGAAATAAATCATTTTGCCTGTATATATATATATGGGTTGTTGACTGAAAACCATGTCCTATGGTGTGACACCATATCCTGATTTTAAATTGCCAATTCCAGAAAAGACTTTAATTAGTTGAAGGACCCCATTCATGGTCGTGTTACTGAAGCCCCTGTGAAGCCCATGACATGAGCAGATGCTCAAATTTGGTCTTAGAATTGTTCAAATATTTAATGTTTTTGGAACCATTACAAAAGTGTTACGTTTTGTTGTCTTTTGGTGTGACACCCCTAAATTATATATTTTTTAATTAAAAACTGCATGTTAAACTACATAATCATGGAAAATTATGCAAATGTGTCTTACAAACTGCTAATGACAGATTAGCTTTGAATAGCAAGGTCATTAATTGACACAAAAGGCTGAAACGTCCTTTGGTGTGATACTTTAATAACTACCATTTCTGTCCTTTAGTGTGACATAATGTCCTATGGTGTGACACACATAAAAGAACCACAGATTTGTTTTTATCTCAAAATATCTTAAAAAAAAAACAGTTGAGTTTAATAGGGGAGATTTCAGCAGCAGTTTTGAATGGATGACAGCAAAGTTTGTCTTGTATATATATATATATATATATATATATATAATATATATATATATATATATATATATATAAATATTTAATACTTATATATATTTATATATTTAATACTTATATATATTTATATATTTAATACTTATATATAATTATATGTTTTATACTTTTACTTCCCTTTTTTATCAGTTTTTTAAAATATATTGTAAATCTAAATTTATTTAGATTTAGAATCTGTTTCCTGCCCCTTGAAGTTTAATATATTTTGTAATATACAGTATTTTGCCATTTGAAGGTTTCAATTAAATGTATTTTAAACTTTTTACATTATATACATTTTTACAGTATATAGCATTTGAAAAATATTTTAAATATTTTTTATTGAATTTTTTATTATTATGGGATGTCTGCTGCCCAAACATTGCAGGACAAGTTACCACTGAAATTGAACTTAGTTTGGTTTATCCCAAAAGTATGAGCTGTAGTAATAGTTATTCTAGCAAACATCACAAACTGCTTTTCAGTTGCAAAAATCCTGGCAGAACATCAGTGAAATGGCTCTATACACTCCGTCTCAACTTGAAGTGTGTGTATCGCTCTTCCATTGTGTCCACACATTATTCCTGACCTGGGCAACCTGGCCGTTTTAATGCGGGCTCACATTAATTCATTACCTGGGCTTATCAAAGCCGTGACAGTGAAACACAAGCCTGTGATGTGCTAAACAGGAGAGTTCCTCATCTGGACATTAATTAATACGGACACTTACCTTCTGTAAACCAATTCTGCTCTCTCTGTTTCCTATTTTTCTCCATTTAAATAGAAAGGCCCTCAAGGGTTGTGTTTTGTCTTGTCCACGAAGCCGGGACGCTAATGTTGTTGTTGCTATACACGCAGCATCTTTGTTTAGAAGAGTGGCCACTCATATCCGTGAAATAAATAGCTCTTTTTTTGCCGTCTGATGATGTCGACACAGATAGACCTGGAAATTGTGCAGGTGTGGGACTCTAGAGGTGTCCTCAATAGCAGCATTGTGACGTTATTAGCATTATGAGGTTCTGTTGTTTTTGGTTTTGCATTATCTCTGTCCACACCAAAGCACATTATTACTACAAAACATCTGATGCACCTGTGAAAATAATACCTGCATATCCAGTGCTTTGGTCATCCGAAAGCTCAGATCTGTTTAATGTATTCCTGCATTTCCCCATGAAAAGGGATGTTTTGATCATTTCTGCGTTTCATTCGGTGGAAGAGAATGTGCATATTGACTGGAGTTGGACACAATTACGGTATTACACTAGGAGTAATTTTGTGAAGAGTGTTTTTGTGAGATGTTCATTTACATTCTCGACAGATGCTACATTGAACTACAGGAGAGCCTGTGTATTATGTAAGTGACCTACTTACTCCAGCAGGTAGCTCTGTAAGCACTAAAAGTATACATCTAGAGCAATAAGAAAACTATTACAAAATGTGAACAGTGCCTGTACTGTAGTACTGCCAGATATAGCATACTCTCTCATAGAAAAAAGGTACAAAATGCTGTCATTAGGCCAGTACCCTTTTAAAAAGTTACACTTTTGTAACTTATTTACACCTAAAGGGTGCATATTAGTACTTTAAAAGTACATATTACCTAAAGTTTACATATTAGTATGTATACTGATAATGTGAGGTACCGCCTCAGTAACAGCTGTTGTACCTTTTTATAATAATTTAAGGTTACACTTTACATTAAGGTGTCCTTGTTACAGTGTAATTATACATTTAAGTAATGAGTAATATTAATTACATGTACACAATAACTACATGTACTTACTACATGGTTAGGGTTAGGATTAGGGTTTGGCTTAGGGATACTTGCATGTAATTATGCATAATTTATTGTTATTATAATAGTAAGTACATATAACGTGTAACAAGGACACGTTAAAATAAAGTGTTACCTAATTAAAATGCAAGACAGTTATAAAATAATGTTTTTTGGCATTTTTTTGTTTAAAACTTTCTATGTCAGTTTAATGTTCCCATTGTTCCCATTTATATAATATTATATTATATTATATGTTACAATACTTATACGAAGTAAATCTGAAAAACGTTTTTTATTCCATTTGAAGATGCTAATTGTGCAGAAATCACAGTTCAGCTTTAAAATGCTAATTAAATAATAGTGCAAGTACTGGAAAATAAGTTCAGTATTTTTTGACAGTTTGCTTGAGGTGAGTGAAGTTTGAGATGGTACAGTACAATTCAGTGAGCCACATTTGACTTTGGGTCTTGAATTGGAGGTCTGCAGCTTCTCTTCTTTCACCAGACAATGAGAACATGTCCTGAAACACCTCAGGCGGTTGCGCCTTGGCTCTGTGTTTTTTACGGGCATTAGATAAAGCAGCCTGGCCTTGTCAATCTCACACTCTCCCCTTCTGCCTCCTGCTAATCTAAATGGGATCTGCTGTAGAGGTGATGGTGAAGGGGAACATCACGATTGATTGATCACTGATATCTTGAAACTCCATTAAAAAAGCACTAACTCATTCAGACACAAATAATTCCTGTTGGAAACAACAGTGTATTATCTTGCATCATCTTGAAATCTCTTACACTGAAGCGCTATTTGGATACAGCACAAGTGTTTTTAAATTCACTTTATCGCAGTGCTGATTGTGGTAATTAGTGGAGCACCATGTGAGCAAAGTTTGTCCCAGATCTCCAAACACATTCATCCATTTTAAACTGATGCTTGGTGATGTTTACCAAGTTCAGCCGTTAATGAATTATAGATGTGCCCCTTCAGTGATCCAGTGTAAAGAGGATCTGAAACCAAACTTGTGTGCAGAGAGGTGGATTAAACCCTTCTAGATGGATTGGAATGGCCTGGTGGCTGATCAGAATTAGAAATGTCACACAGGTGAGAATTTACAGAATGGGTCTGGCACAATTAAATGCTTTTCTGTAGCCCCTTTCACACTGCACGTTGGTCCCGGAAAATTGCCAGAAAATTGCCGGAGTGCCTTCTGTGTGAACGCAAACATGTCCCGGGATTAATTCCGGGATTGATCCCGGGTTGGGGACCTAGTGACATTGCCGGGTTCAGTCCCGGAACGAGCGCTGTGTGAACAAAAGCCGGATCAATGCCGTTAAGGGTGTGTCGTAGTGATGACGCACTTTATCGTTCGACTGTTTTACCGGTTGTTTTGAAGGCAGATCAACATTCACACGACGAAAAATGTGTAAACTGGAATGAAGCAGCGATCGGGGAGCTCCTCACTATCCGCGCTGAAGCTGAAATCGTTTGCCAGTTTAGTGAAATGGTGCGTGGGGCATTATACACGTCACATGAAATGTCACGTGTCTTTACGGGATCTTTACGGGTTGTGTGTGAACGCACGCACAGATTCCGGAAAATCACTGGCAGTGTGAATGAACCAAAATCAGACCATCCCGGGACAGATCACGGGACACATTTTCCGTGTATTTTCCGGAATGGCTGTGTGAAAGAGGCTTGTATAATACAATCTTAAAAATAAAGGTTCCAAAAGGGGGTTTTCACATTGATTTCAAAGAAGAACCGTTTTTGGTTCCTAAAGGATCCTTTCAGTGAACAGTTCTTAAAATACCCATTTTTCTGTGTGAACACTCTTAAAAATGAAGGTTCTTTAGAGCCATTGATGGTTCCATAAGGATCCTTCCACATCCGTGGAACCACTAAAGCTTCTTTATAGTGGAAAAAGTTTCTTTAGATGTTCCTCACACTAAAAATGGTTATTTTAAGAACTGGTCACTTGTACCCCCTTTCCACCAGCAGGAACCAGGTGCTAGTTCAGAGCCAGTGCTATTGCCGGTTCTTAGTTGGTTCGACTGGCGAGCCCTTTAAGAACCGGTGCAGCGCCGATCCATCCCGAACAAGCCAAAACAAACTATTAACAATGGCGGACGTTGCGTTGCTATTGATGTTCATGGCTTTGCGAACCTACATCGGCATCCAAACACGACGAATCCAACGTGTTCGTGTTTAGCTGCTATTTCAAATATGGGTGTCCAAAGTTTCTGTTCGTCTTGTTGGTCACGGTAACCCCGCCCCCAGTCCCTGACGCAAGCGGTTCTTCCTTCTCGCCCAGCAATGTTTTGGTTCTACTTACAAACCGCTTTTCCTGGTTCCTGGAGGTGGTGCTTTGGGTGTCGAAAGACAAAGAACCAGTTTGAAACTAGGCTCTGGCTCCGAAACAGCACTGGAACTGCCTTGGTGAAAAAGGGGTATAATGTCCTTTTGGGATCCCAAAATGGTTATTTTATGGAAGAACAACCATTTTGGAACCTTTATTTTTAGAGTGAAGAACATTTTAAAAATCTTTTGTGGAAATGAAAAGGTTCGGCTGATGTTAAAGGTTCTTTTGGAATCATAGATGGGCATTATTTTTAAAAAGTGTACCATTACCACTTGCAAACAGCACAGTTTGATTGTTTGAATGATGCACTTTAAGATTTAGTAACTTAAATATTGAAATGGGAAAATATTTCCAACCAGCAAACCAAGCTTTGACTTTTTTGCAGCATAATCGAATGTATTGCTTCTCATGTTTGTTGCAATAGTGTTTATGTCATTGAAAAGGGGAGTTATGAAACTCATAAAAGTCAACGTAGCATGGCTGCACAGATTTGAGTGCAATGAGATATGAAGCCATTTTTGAAGCGTCATGTCATATGAAACTACTGTTGCGTTAAAAAGAAAATTAAAATGTTGCAGAATCATTTTGCAATACTATGTCTATTAAATGCATTATATGATTTGCATGTAGCCTATCTGCAGTTAGCTTTGCTCCAACAGGCACCATTTTTTTGGTGTATCTGACTCAAGTATGTTTTCAAATCTGATGTTTACCATCCAGATCCAAATCACATCAATATGTGATTTAAAATCTGGTTATAATCTGATTTTTTGGTAATGTGTTTTAGTCTAAACAATCAGACCAGAAGTAGTTTTCACCAACGCAGTGAGATGTCATCATACACATGAGCAGCAGCAAAAGTTGTTTTTCTTCCTCTTTTTCCACACTGACAGCAGGTGCTTATATCATTACTGTGTAGAAACAGCAGACATTGACTTTGCTATGAGATTTCATTACCTGAAAACTGACAGTCTTTTCTAAAGATTGGATTTAAAAACTAAATAGGATTTGTGTGCAGTGTGAACAAAGCTGTAACTCATTTCCTCAGTATCTTTTTAGGCCTTTAGATAAAATTTAGTGATTGCTAAAAGAACTTAAGTAAACTAATTGTACTACTTACTTATTTAATTTATGTAGACTGAACAAAGTTATTTGACACCAACTAGCCCTTAGAGAAAAAGCAATTGTCCTCTCCTTAAATTAACCTAATTAAAGTGATAATTAGAGTCAGCTGGTCCAGCACTGCCAGACTTGATTACAGCCACTTCTGCTCTGTGTAAAGCTCACTTAGAATTATTTTTCCTTATAATATCATCAGAGTCAGGTTACCTGCTTGAAAATGCAATAGGCATTTTTGAAAACAAAGACAAGTTGATATTTATCAGCGTGGGAAGAGTCACTCAGTCAGTCTGGTTCTCTACGATCCAATTGACCAACTCGAAAATCAGTAAGCTCTGAATGGACACTTGGAACAGTAGCAGATATTTCCAGGAGAGGCTAGTCTGCCAAAGTAGCTTTAAGAGGCATCATAAAATCATAACGAAAGGTTCTAAAAAACATAGCTGGACTCAGCTGAGGTCCTGAATCTAATAGAGCTCGACTGAGGTAAATTTGAGCATTTTGGCTTATAAATGTGTTCTTTTTAGTGAATCAGAAACATACAGCACAACCACTATAAGCTGTTTTCTGAATGAATGACTCTAATTTGGTTCTTTGTCAACCAAAGACATAAAGCACAACAAGTGTTGTCGGTTTCCTTAAAGAATGACTATTATGATCTGGTTCTTTTTAGTTAATTAAAAGCATACTGCATTACCCGTGTAGTAAGATTCTCAAACAAATGTGACCCTGGACCACAAACCAGTCTTAAGTCACCTGGGTATATTTGTAGCAATAGCCAAAAATACATGGTATGGGTCAAAATTATTGATTTTTCTTTTATGCCAAAAATCATTAGGATATTAAGTAAAGATCATGTTCCATGAAGATATTTTGTAAATTTCCTTCTGTAAATATATCAAAACTTAATTTCTGATTAGTAATATGCATTGCTAAGAATTCATTTGGACAACTTTAAAGGCGATTTTCTCAATATTTAGATTTTTTTGCACCCTCAGATTCCAGATTTTCAAATAGTTGTATCTCAGCCAATTATTGTCTGATCCTAACAAACCATACTTCAATGGAAAGCTTATTTATTATGTATGAATCTCAATTTCAAAAAATTTACCCTTATGACTGGTTTGGTGGGCCAGGGTCACAAATGACAAATGACATTTAGCAAATCAAAATATACAGCACAACTAGGGGATCCGATTAACGAACAAGTGACTCTAATGAGTAACATGTTTTATATGTTATAGTACATAGATCGATTAATGGCACACGTCATTACGTCCCCATGCGACGCCATCCAACGTAGTTCATCTTCGTTATGGTACTATTTTCACTACTAGTTTCATTTTTAATTTTACGAAAGCTTCACGTGCAGTTAATTATTTGTGATGCAATACGTGCAAGCAGACGACAGTGGATACAAATTCTCCAGCAACAGGCCTCCTCTGCCCTTTCATGCGCCAATACTTCATTCATGCCCCATGACAAACTCAGAGGTACTGGATGAGAGTACGAAGTAAAACTTTTGCACAATCAAATATACTTACTGTAAGTCTATCTTTAGTTGGACCTCAGCACTACTTCTGCACAATTAAGTGCATTAAGCACAAAATTAGTTGTTCCAATTTAGCAGACTCTAAGTACTAGTTTAGTACATATACCAAAAGTACAATTGCAGGGTATTTTTATTAAGCACATAAATATGTAAATGTATTTGTAGTATACTTAGCACAAAATAAAATTATATTTTCTCAGTGGTATACTCATCATCTTGGCTAACAGTGATTAAGTATTTCCATATAACTTGGCATAACATGCATATGATACATATCTGACCAGTGCTCATATGTATCGCCCTTCATAATTAGTCACCAAGTAAACTAAAGCGTGACTCTTGAGCTCTGGTTTCAGACCTGTACAGAATGTCTCGGCTGGCTTATTCTCCTTAAGCTGTTCTCTCTGATACTCGCTGACAGATCCTGTCAGTCATCTGATGCTTCTCCTAAGTCCATGCTGGATGTCTCTTGGGTCTCTTGCTGATGAAAAGATGTGCTTTTTCTGCTCTCTTTTTTCTTCCTGATACCTTGTACATTTTCACACTGAAATGTTCCTCAGGTAAAGCTGATAAGAATGGGTGCCGGTTGGCCACCGCTGGTGCACGGGTCTGTAGGGTGTGGTAGCCAGTGCTCTTGACCTTCTCCAGACCCTTGGGTTTCCTTTATTATACACCTCATTGCTCAGTGGACAGCTTTAGCTCACCTTTAATGTTCCACATCAGAGATCTGTGTCTCAGCTGCAAGAGAGAAAAGTCCTAATCGAAAGGAGGACCTTTCAGTCCACCCAATATAAGAAAAAAACATCCCACTGCAGACTTCAACTTTGTCAGTGCCTGGATTTGTGTGCACAGTTTCCTAAAACAGTCTGAGAATATTTTAAAAAATGGATTAAGTCATATGCTCGGCTGTTTATTTCATTAATCTAGCAGTGACAAATTCAAGCATATACTGTAATACCAAAAATGTTATTGCAGTTCGGTGAGCTCTTAAACTCATTCTCATTACAGTTCAACTTATTTGCATATTCATTTCTTTTAGACTGCAGTGTTTAACTCAATATCTATGACAAGAACATTATCAGACACTAAACAAGAAAGCACATTTGTTGATGAATTGTAGGGTGAGCTTTGTAGAAGTGTTACTGAGGACATAAAAGATTTATATTATGATCTGTTGAGTGTTTTGTGATGCCAGAACAGTAGTATATGTTGTTTTTGTGATAATCATAGACTTTCGAACACAGTTAGGCATTGCATCTCACTTTTTTCAGGTAAAGTGAAACAGTGACTTTAAATTCATAGCATGTGACCTGCTTCGAGTCATTTTGACCCAAAGACACAGTTTTATGTCAACATTGGTTTGGAGTATCAATAGAAAGCAGAGACATTTCTTTTTATTTTAGTGCATTAAATTTGTTGTGTTTCTGGGTCAAAGTGACTCAGAATTATAGAGCAGGTCATATTTGATTGCTGTACCTTAAGAACTACTAAAATCTTCTGACTATTTTTGTCTCTCAAAAGTAAAAATGTAAAATTTGGTTGAATTAGTCAGTTTAAGGTAGCAAAGCTAGATCAGTCTTGGCCCCAGCAGGTGACTGATCCCATTATCTACATCAGCTTGGACCAGTTGTTGGCCGGTTTGGTCCAGCTACCACGTAAAAACACATAGAACATATATGTATCATGTCTGTGACATAGAACTGCTTTAATTAGGCAGGAAATGTATAGGCTGTAATCAATGTATGACATGGTACTTGGCATGTTAGCTCATAATAGTATGATGATTAATGATCGCAATCCATCAGAACAGTGAATAGTGTCCCAATTTACCTGAAAACTTCTGTCTTACATGATCATTGGAAGCTAAAGTGGGACCAGTGTTGAAGGTAACAGATTACAAGTAATGTGAGTTCTGTTATCAGATTACTTTTTCAAGTAACTAGTAAAGTAATGCATTACTTTTAAATCTACAATTAAATATCTTGAGTTACTTTTTCAAATAAGTAACGCAAGTTACTTTGCTTTCTCATTTATTCACTGATACATCTCCTGTTCCCTTGTTGAGAGAAATTGGGAGTAAGTGTGGAGGGACTTCCTTCAGCCTGAGGCTTATTCATTTCACGTTTGGTATGAAAAGGCATTTAAAGTTGCCAAAAATATAACTTTTGGGTTTTTTGTTATTAAAAAAACAAATAAGCAAGCCCAGGTCAGGTGACAAAAAGTTACATTACTTTCCATAAAGAGTAACTAGTAACACAATTAGTTACTTTTTTATGGAGTAGCACAGTATTGTAACGCGTTACTTTTAAATGTAAATTTCCCCAACACTGAGCGGGACAGTATTAAAACATACAATCACAAATAATTAAATGCAATTTTGCAACAATATACACTACTGTTATTATGTTTGGGGTCAGTAAGATTTTTATTTTTTTTTAAGAAATAATATGCATTAAATTAATAAAAAGCGACAGTAAAAGTGAGAATCCTGAATGAAGTATAACAATTTTCACAAAAAAATAAACAACACAAATGTTTTCAACATTGACAATAATAATAATGTTTCTTGAGCAGCAAATCAGCATATTAAAATGATTTCTGAAGGGTCATGTGACACTTAAGTCTGGAGTAATCACTGCTGAAAATTCAGCTTTGCATCACAGGAATAAATTACGTTTTAAAATATATTAAATTGGAAAAAAGTTCATTTAAATTGTAATTGTATTTTACAATATTACAGTAAAATACATTACTGTATTTGTAATCAATAAATGCAGCATTGGTAAGTATAAGAGGCTTTTTTTCAAAAACATAAAAAAATAAAAATGTGGAAAATAAAATTTGACCATTCAGTCATCATTTAAAAACAAAACACCTTAAAAGTTAATTTTCTATATATAGATTTTAAAAGCATTCTCATGTGTCTTTGCTGGCTGAGATTGGTGAGAAGCCCACTTTTGCTGAAAGTACTTTGTTAGATGACTTTCTAACTGAAAATGTGATAACATCATTAATTGTGAAGGGAACAGTTGCAATATCCGCTCTCCTGTCAGATGCACTATATTTCTACCAATATGTTAGCTAAGGTCAGTTAACTGTATAATAAATAATTCATAACCATTTTGCTAAGTATATTTTGATCCTCTGATAACAAAAAGGTGTGAAAGATTTAGCTTGTAATAAAGCTTATAATTTTCTTCTAAAATATATAATTTCTTTATAAATGTGGAGCTATCTATAATGCAGGCATAAATGTTGTACAGTGCAGGGTTACAAAATGAACAACAGCAACACCTAGTGGTCATGCCTGGAGTTTTATATGTATAATAGAAAGGAGCAAATCAATCCCACTATTTAAGCTTCTGTAACCATAGTGCTTTAAACCGTTCAAGGACTCTCTTTCTGTCTGTCAATCCAACTCTGTCCTCGAAAGAGCACCTCATTGAACAGCCTTCTATACGGTTAATGCGAAAACACTCTCTTTTACGACCCACACAGCGGGAAACATTCCTCAAATTCACAGGGTTTCTGTGGATATCCATGGAGACAGTAACACACTATTTGTGGAGATTCTAAAGCGGACAGTTAACTGAAAGCACATGGTGAAAACTATAGACAAGGCTGTCTGACAGTCATCTGACTTTGTGACCAAAGAAATTGGTAATGAAATTCAAACCTGTTTCAGATTCATGTGCTTCTTGTATCTTTTTGTTCTTAAACTCATCATGAAGTCATTATGCATGTTCTTGTTGTGCACAATTCATCTTTAAAGGGATTGTTTACTGGAAAATTACAATTCTGTCATCTTCTACTTTCCATCATATTACGTGGGTGATTTTCAGTAATTAACAACTTGATTTTCTCTCTCTATATATATTATATACACAACCGTTAAAGTTTAAAGTTTGGGGTCAGTAAGTTTTGTTTTTGAAAGCCTCTTATACTAAGTCTGTGCATACTTAATTAAATATTTAGTAAAAAATATTTAGTGAAATACAATTTAAAATGAGTGATTTATCTTAACAATTTAAAAAAAAGTAATATATTCCTGTGATGAAAATTCAGCTGTTTTTTTAAGCAGTCATTACTGAAATGTTTTCAATGTTACATAGTCCTTTAGAAATCATTCTAATATGCTAATATGGTTTGGTATATATATATGTATATACTGTATATATTCTCTCTGTTGTTGTATGGAAAAGAGCAGCTCGGACATTCTGTTAAACATCTTATTTTGTGTTCCACAGAAGAAGTAAAAATGTTTGGAGCAACATGTGTTGAGTAAATGATGACAGAGTTTATTTTAAACAATTTTTTAAATACTTTTTCAGGAATGCAAATGTTTTTCCTCCAAAACCATTGTTATATGATGCATCAAGTCACTAGAGGGCAGTCTTTAGTAGCTTTACAAGCACAGTGTAACCTGCACTGAAATATACATACAAGTTACATACTGTAATGCCCAACTAATATACTAACTGATTGACCAGTCTGTGATTCACATGTAAATCTGCTAATAAATTCACATAATCTCATATAGGTATGTCTGAAAACCTGTGCTAGTGCACATCTTGTATTTGTTTTTTCTCTAAAGACGTACAGAGTGACGTAAAATCCTCTGTTTCTGTCTCTGATGTGGAATTAATATTCCAGTCATATATCTTTCCTCTAGCAACACAAACTCCTCTCATGTGTGGGTTTAAAGTCTCTGAGAATAGTCTCACTCTGACTGGAGTGCTTCCTCTTGTCTTGTGATGAGGCAGCTGTGAATATCTGCTCCCGGCTAATACACATGCACACACACATACACACACACCTGCCTTGTTTCCCCCTGATGCACTGATGCTTTGGGAGATTTGTAAGCTCTTTTGTTTTTGAAATCCTCAAAGAGCTGGCGAATGCAGCATGTCTGGTGTCATCGTCGCATGGGAAGATGAATGGGATGGTGCTCCTGTCTGTAAATTTACCGTACTGCTTCTGACATTTCAACTCTCTCCTTGACATTCAGGCCTGTTAGCGTCATTAAAGCCTCACTTTGCAAGTCTGCACTTCCCCTACAAGTTTATAGATGCCCATGCGGCTGCCCCGAGGTGCGGATGTTGTAAAACGGTGATGAGATTGCTGATTAAGGTAAATGGGGGTCAGATTCATGGCTGATGTGCCCACTGTCCTCTCTTGAGTCGGTACTGTACGTTACTGCATACTGTATTTTATTGCATACTGTACTACAGAGGGGTTGTAGAGTAAATTTAAAGTGTGTGAACTCTTCCACACCTGCAGTTCATCTTGCAGTTCAATATCAAACGCACGCAGGAGATTCACTTCCCTCTGGATACCATTCCCCGTTCCTTTTGATGTCCATTTTTTTCCTCGTTCTCCCTCTTTTCTCTCATTCACTCTCACACACTCTCTCTATGACTGCTTTTCTTTAAGGTTTGGCTTTCAATGTGCAAAATTTATACTTAAGGTCTGTTATAATATAGTTGCATTTTAAAGCATAACTTGTTAGCAAATTATGTTCTTAGTAAAATACACGACCATTCAAAAGTTTGGGATTGGAAATTCTCTTATGCTTTCCAAGGCAACATTCATTTGATCAAAGATACCGAAAAAACTGTAATATTGTGAAATAATATAACTGTTTTCCATTTTATTATATTTGAAAATTTAGTTATTTGATGCAAAACTGATTTTTCAGCACTCATTACTCCAGCACTCGATTCTTCAGAAATCATTTATATATTCAATTCAATTCAATTCACGTTTATTTGTATAGCGCTTTTTACGATACAATCGTTGCAAAGCGCTTTACAGGAAATTAAGTTTCTACAATATATTTATACATTGTAGAAACTTAATATATTAACTTATGGCAAAATTTGTTAATTCTGCATGTTGTTGGTGGATCAGAGGTTGGCCTCCATCAGAGGTCCTCCGAGGGGTCGGCATCATCTCTTCTCAGGTGCTTGGTCATCTCAGATCATTTAAGGGCTGGATCCAGACTGAAGCTTGTGTAACTCCTAGTTACCACGGGATGTTAATCCCGTGGCAGAAACAGAGAAACAAAGAGACATAATTAGCGTAGCTGTTGTTCCATTCAAGCAAAAATTATTTGTTCAACCCAAGCTAAAGAATAATAATGTGCGTTTTGATCAGATATAACTGTAGTACACGATTTATGAGATGCATTATATGAATGCATTATGTGAATGCTTGGCTAAAGAGATGTGTCTTTAATCTAGATTTAAACAGAGAGAGTGTGTCTGAACCCCGAACGTTATCAGGAAGGCTATTCCAGAGTTTGGGAGCCAAATATGAAAAAGCTCTACCTCCTTTAGTGGACTTTGCTATTCTAGGTACTACCAAGAGTCCAGAGTTTTGCGACCTTAGGGAGCGTGATGGATTGTAGCGAGATAGAAGACTAGTTAGGTACGCAGGAGCTAAACCATTTAGGGCCTTATAGGTAAGTAATAATATTTTGTAACTGATACGGTACTTAATAGGTAGCCAGTGCAGAGACTGTAAAATTGGGGTAATATGATCATATTTTCTTGACCTGGTAAGGACTCTAGCCGCTGCATTTTGGACTACTTGTAGCTTGTTTATTGAAGATGCAGGACAACCACCTAGCAGTGCATTACAATAGTCCAGTCTAGAGGTCATGAATGCATGAACTAGCTTTTCTGCATCAGAAACAGGTAACATGTTCCTTAGCTTGGCAATGTTTCTAAGATGGAAGAATGCTGTTTTTGTAACATTGGAAATATGTTTTTCAAAAGACAAGTTGCTGTCTAATATAACACCCAGATTTTTGACTGTAGAGGAAGTAACAGGACATCCGTCTAGTTGCAAATTGTAATCCAAGAGATTCTGTGTACTGTTATTTGGTCCAATAAGTAATATCTCTGTCTTATCTGAATTTAATAGGAGAAAATTATTGGTCATCCAATCTTTTACATTTTTAACACACTCAGTTAACTTAGATAATTTAGAAGTTTCGTCTGGTCTTGTTGAGATATATAGTTGAGTATCATCAGCATAACAATGGAAACTAATCCCGTATTTTCTAATAATATTACCAAGGGGCAGCATGTATATTGAAAACAGCAGAGGACCTAGGACAGATCCTTGTGGTACTCCATACTTTACTGGTGATAATTGAGATGACTCCCCGTTTAAATAAACAAAGTGATAGCGATCGGACAGGTAGGATCTAAACCATCTTAAAGCCTGCCCTTGAATACCTGTATAGTTTTGTAATCGATCTACGAGTATTTCATGATCTATAGTGTCGAACGCAGCACTAAGATCAAGTAAAACTAGCAATGAGATGCAGCCTTGGTCTGACGCAAGAAGCAAGTCATTTGTAATTTTAACAAGTGCAGTTTCTGTGCTATGGCGGGGCCTGAAACCTGACTGAAATTCTTCACAGAGATCATTTTTTTGCAAGAATGAGCACAATTGAGCAGACACAACTTTTTCTAAAATTTTAGACATAAACGGAAGATTTGAGATGGGTCTGTAATTTGCCAGATCACTAGGATCTAGTTGTGGCTTCTTAATAAGAGGCTTAATAACTGCCAGCTTGAATGGTTTAGGGACGTGACCTAAAGATAACGATGAGTTAATAATATTGAGAAGCGGTTCTTCTGCTACAGGTAACTCTTTCAGTAATTTAGTAGGTACAGGATCTAATAGACATGTTGTTGGTTTAGATGTGTTGATAAGTATATTTAGCTCTTCCTGTCCTATAGTTGAAAAGCACTGCAGTTTTTCTTTGGGTGCGGTGAATGAGGCTGAAGTACTAGACGCCGTAGAATCTACATTAGTTATTGTATTTCTGATGTTATCTATTTTATCAGTGAAGAAATTCATAAAGTCATTACTATTAAACTGTGAGGGAATATTTAGATCGGGTGACGTATGGTTATTTGTTAGTCTAGCCACTGTGCTAAATAAAAACCTTGGATTATTTTGGTTATTATCTATGAGTTTGCGGATATGCTCGGTCCTGGCAGCTTTTAGAGCATGTCTATAGCTGGACATACTGTTTTTCCACGCAATTCTAAAAACTTCCAAGTTAGTTTTTCTCCATTTGCGCTCAAGATTACGAGTTTCTTTCTTGAGAGAATGGGTATAACTGTTGTACCATGGCGCAGCACGTTTTCCTCTAACCTTTTTTAATTTGATGGGAGCAACAGTTTCTAACGTATTAGAGAGGATAGTGCCCATGTTGCTAGTCATTTTGTCAAGTTCATTTGTATTTATGGGTACACAGAGCAGCTGAGATAAATCAGGCAGGTTATTTGTGAATCTGTCTTTAGTGGCTGGAACAATAGTTCTGCCTGGACGATAACGCGGAGCCATATAGTTAATATCAGTAATACGCAGCATGCACGATACAAGGAAATGGTCAGTAACATCATCACTTTGAGGTACGATATCTATATCAGTAAGATCAATTCCATGCGATATAATTAAATCTAGCGTGTGATTATAACGATGAGTGGGCCCGGTGACGTTTTGCTTGACTCCAAAAGAGTTTATTAGGTCGGTAAACGCAAGTCCTAATGCATCAACATGAATGTTATCAACATGAATGTTAAAATCTCCAACAATTAGCGCTTTATCAGCATTAACCAATAGGTCTGAGAGGAAATCTGCAAATTCTTTTAGGAAATCTGTATATGGCCCTGGCGGTCTATACACAGTAGCCAGAGCAAGAGATAAGACAGATTTATTTTGCATATCTGACAGTGTAACATTAAGCATAAGTATTTCGAATGAGTTAAACCTGTATCCTGTTTTCTGAGTAACATTGAGAATATCACTATATATTGTTGCGACACCGCCGCCACGACCAGTCTGACGGGGCTCATGCTTATAACAGTAGCTTGGTGGAGTAGACTCATTTAGACCAATATAATCATTTGGTTTAAGCCAGGTTTCAGTCAAACAGAGTACATCAAAACTATTATCTGTGATCATTTCATTTACAATTACTGCTTTAGGTGTGAGTGATCTAATGTTTAGGAGCCCAAGCTTTAAAAATAGTTTTTGTTCATTTATTTTGCATTTTTCTGGTTTAATCACAATCAGATTTTTTCTAGATCCTGTGTTAAATTTATATTTTGACCTCACTATTCGGGGAACAGACACAGTATGTATAGATTGAACAACGCAATTACTTCTATCATTTAAGTGGGTAGAACAAAAGTCATCATAGCAGTTATTTGAGAATTGGCTTACTAGTCAGATGGAGCGTAGCGTCTTGGAGATGTTGTCCGACAGGAGTTCCGCTCCGACTCTGCTGGGGTGCAGGCCATCAGCACGGAAAAGCCTAGGACGCTCCCAGAAAAGATTCCAATTATTAACAAAGAGCAGTTTCTGTTCTTTACACCATGACAATAACCATTCGTTTAAAGCAAACAGTCTACTGAACCTTTCGTGTCCTCGTCGGTACGTGGGAAGCGGTCCTGAAACGATGATCGTCGTCGCGGGCGAAGTGCTGCGTACCGTCTCGATCAGGCTCCTGAAGTCCCTCTTCAGTGTCTCCGTCTGCCGCAGCTTGGTGTCGTTCACGCCCGCGTGCAGCACGACCGCTCCGACGCTCTCCTCATCCTTCAGGATCGCGGGTATCTGCGCAGAAACATCGAGAACACGAGCACCAGGGAAACAGTGTGTGTGCACTTTACCTTCAGCTAACGTAGCACGGACGTGCCGGACGATGGAGTCTCCGACGATCACAGCGTCACGTTCCGTCTCGTGGAGGGGGGCGAAGCGGTTTCGGGTGGAGATCTCGAAGACCGGAAGCGGCGGAGGGGGAGATGATGTAGCCCGATGCCTCGCTCGCGTCTTCCGCTGCTGCCGCACCCAGGGTCCGTGGTGTCCCGGCGCCGGAGTGAAGGACATCTGAGAAGATCGCGTCCTGGGTGCACGGGGCCTGTGCAGAGAAACACACGGAGTAGAGGTGGTGGGAGTGTTAGCAGCGCACTGTATACTTACCCCGGACCTGTGAGCGTCAGCCCGGGATGTTTCCAGCGCAGTTTGCCGCTCTCTCAGCTGGGCCTGTCTCTCCAGCAGCTCGTTGATCTGCTTCTCCACGGCCTCCAGCTCCAGCTGCACCGAATGCAGCTCGAACGCGTCCTCACCTGCACTCAAAGGTAGACACAAATCCGCCATTAAAGTAAGTAGCAGTGGAACAATGGTTATGTGTGTGAATAGAGTATTAGCAAGCGCGCCTAGCGGCCGCCGCGTTGGTAGTGCTAACGGGCTATAAGCTAATAGCGGACTCGGGAAATCAAAATAGAAATCAAAATAGAACTAGATAAAAAAGTTTGTGAACAAACTTTAAGTTGGCTTGAGAAAGCCGGACCAGAAAGTTTTAAAAAGTTTTAAAAGTTTAAAAAAGTTTGGAAAGTTTAAAAAAAAGTTAAAAAAGTTTAAGTTTTACAAGTTTTAAAAGTTTTAAAAGTTTAAGTTTTAAAAGTTTAAGTTTTATAAGTTTTATAAGTTTTAAAAGTTTAAGTTTTATAAGTTTTAAAAGTTTAAGTTTTATAAGTTTTAAAAGTTTAAGTTTGAAGCTTTTCAGTCTGAAATAGTTTGAAATTTAACAGTTTTAAAAGCTTAAAGTTATATATAGTCAGATTATAGATAGGTAGACAGATAGATAGATAGATAGATAGATAGGGTCAGATTATAGATAGATAGATAGATAGATGCTACGGACCACAGAGTGGTTGCTAGGGTATTCTAGGTGGTTGCTAAGATGTTTCTATGCGGTTGCTAGGGTACCCGGGGTGGTTGCTAGGGTGTTCCTAAGTGGTTGCTAAGGTACCCAGGTCGGTTGCTAGGGTCTTGATATGCAGTTGCTAGGGTTCCCAGGCTGGTCACTAAGGTGTTGCTATGTGGTTGCTAGGGTAGTCAGGGTGGTTGCTAGGTTGGTTTAGCAAGTGACTAGCATGTTGTTAGCATGACTCGCAAGTGACTAGCATGTTGCTAGCATGTTTCTAGCATGATTAGCATGTTACTAGCATGTCGCTAGCATGTTTCTAGCATGATTAGCATGTCGTTAGCATGATTAGCAAGTTACTAGCATGTCGCTAGCATGTTTCTAGCATGATTAGCATGCTGCTAGCATGTCTCTAGCATAATTAGCATGTGACTAGCATGTCGCTAACATGTTTCTAGCATGATTAGCATGTTTCTAGCATGATGAACATTTCACTAGCATGATTAACATGTTACTAGCATGTCTCTAGCATGTCTCTAGCATAATTAGCACGTGACTAGCATGTCGCTAGCATGTTTCTAGCATGATTAGCATGCTACTAGAATGTCTCTAGCATGATTAGCATGTTACTAGCATGTTTCTAGCATGATTAGCATGTCATTAGCATGATTAGCAAAGTTACTAGCATGTCACTAGCATGTTTCTAGCATGATTAGCATGTTACTAGCATGTCGCTAGCATGTTTCTAGCATGATTAGCATGTTACTAGCATGTCGCTAGCATGTTTCTAGCATGATTAGCAAGTTATTAGCATGTCGCTAGCATGTTTCTAGCATTATTAGCATGCTACTAGCATGTCGTTAGCATGTTTCTAGCATGATTAGCATTTCGCTAGCATGATTAGCATGTTACTAGCATGTCGCTAACATGTTTCTAGCAAGATTAGCATGCTACTAGCATGTCTCTAGCATGATTAGCATGCAACTAGCATGTCGCTAGCATGTTTCTAGCATGATTAGCATGCTACTAGCATGTTGCTAGCAAGACTAACAAGTGACTAGCATTTTGCTAGCATGTCTCTAGCATGATTAACAAGTGACTAGCATGTAGCTAGCATGTTTCTAGCATGATTAGCATGCTACTAGCATGTAGCTAGCAAGACTAGCAAGTGACTAGCATGTCGCTAACATGTTTATAGCATGATTAGCATTTTACTAGCATGCTGTTGCATGATTAGCATGTGACTAGCATGTTTGCTAGCATGATTAGCAAGTTACTAGCATGTCGCTAGCATGATTAGCATATTACTAACATGTCGCTAGCATGTTTCTAGCATGATTAGCATGTTACTAGCATGTCGCAAGCATGTTTCTAACATGATTAGCATGCTATTAGCATGTCTCTAGCATGATTAGCATGTTACTAGCATGTCACTAGCATGTTTCTAGCATGATTAGCATGTCGTAAGCATGATTAGCAAGTTACTAGCATGTCGCTAGCATGTTTATAGCATGTTACTAGCATGTCGCTAGCATGTTGTTAGCATGATTAGCAAGTTATTAGCATGTCGTTAGCATGTTTCTAGCATGATTAGCATGTCGTTAGCATGATTAGCAAGTTACTAGCATGTCGCTAGCATGTTTATAGCATGATTAGCATGTTACTAGCATGTCGCTAGCATGTTTCTAGCATGATTAGCATGTTACTAGCATGTCGCTAGCATGTTGTTAGCATGATTAGCAAGTTATTAGCATGTCGCTAGCATGTTTCTAGCATGATTAGCATTTTGCTAGCATGATTAGCATGTTGCTAGCATGATTTAGATAGATTAGAAATAGAATTAGATAGAGTGGAAGCTTAAATTAGTTTGAATGGATTAGAAATAGTACATAGAAGGGAAGTCTGATTGAGTCTAATGGGCTTCAGTTTGTTTAGATTTTGAATTTTGACAGTTGGAGTTTGAATAGTCTTGGCTCATCTGAACATTCCGTCAATGTAAGTCTATGGTATTTTTATGATTTTTAATCTTCAGTTTTATGAAAATCATAAGTCTGATCAGTTAGAAAAGATATAGCACACCCGGCGAGATCAGTCTGAAGATCTGGACTGAGTTTGGAGTCTGTAGAGTTAAAGCTCTAGGAGGAGTAGCAGTCAGAAATTTTAGTCTCATAAAAAGAATAATAATAAGAAGTTTAAATAGTAGATCAGTAAGTTGGCTTTCTCAAGCCAACTTAACTAGTGATAACAAGGCGCCCTGATTGTTTTTGTTGTAGAATGCGATAGGGGATATATTCACACGTTATAGAAACGAAAAATGATGGTGTATAAAATTGATTTTAAGAGATAAAATAGACGATAAAGAAATAACTTGACGGAGCTCAAACTCAAAACACGCGTCAGCAACAAACAGGAAGTGACGATTTCAATATATGCTTTATTAGCATATAGCATATATATATGCTAATAATATATATATTTTTTTTCTGCAGAATATGAAAGAAGATATTTGGGGTCCAAAAAACACAGAGACTGTTCCACAGAAGAAAGTAAGTCATTCAGGTTAGTAACGATGAAGTCACTGTACACTGGGGTCACCAACTTAATAATATTTAGACCAAGTCTACTTATTTAGTAGGCCTTATGATGCACACTTTCAAAGCGAGTTATAAAATACACAAACTCACATTTAAAAATATTTTTTTCCCCCATTTCATCCACCTTGGCTTGATTCATTAGCAAGCTGTTCAAACCTCTCTCCATAAATGGAGAATAATGTTTTGAAACTCAGAAGTTTGAAAAGGTACAGACTACAGTCTGTCTCTCCCTCTTTAAACTTCGTCCAAATTATTTTCAGGCTATGCTTGTATTAAAACAGTAACATATAGTAATTATTGCCCCGTTTCTTGCCAAGCACACCTGTTTCTGGTTAATAATGAGACATTTCAAGCCAGCATAGTCCAGTTTATGTTGTTGCTTCAATGGCTAAATGACCCGTTATCCTTTGAAGAATCTTGGAGTTTATATTGGCGCAAGTGCAAATTATCAGTAAAGATCTAAATGTAAAAACCTGCCCAATGAGAAAGATATAGACATAGATTTCCATGTATGAAAACATAAACCTTGTTGTTTTATCATTCAAGTAATTTGTCACAATATGCGCAAATTTTTGTTGATAGTTGATCATGTCGTGATTAAATAGAAAGTGAAATGGACAGTGATAATGCAGTGAAAGAATATTTACTATCTAATGGTGTCCTAATGTCATGTTTTGAGCGGTGGAGATGATTTGGCGAGTGTGTTTGAGTAATCGGGACGGTGCTGTGTTACTGCTTGAAACCCTGCTGCTTTACTGTCAAAGAGATTTTCTTTTTCGTATAGGCTTAATGCCAAAAACAGTCCGTTTTAGACACACACACTTACCCCAGCTGCGTTTTTTATCGGCCCCTAAAACAAAACCTTTTGTCTTTTATCATAATGAGTAGAGCACGGCTATAAACTTTAAATAGTTCAGTTGGACTTTTGTGGCTTAGAAATCTAGAGTGATCCGTCAGGGTCTGAGGTTGTAACAGTTATATTCAGTTATTCGTTTAATAGATCGAAAATGAGATTGGTCATGACTTAACGAGAGCCTTCGACACTCAGTTTATTTAAAGGTGTTGTATGTAATTTTTGACTGTACTAAAACATAAAAATACAATAATATGTTTGCAGATATAAAAAAAAAACATGCTTGTTTTTCCGAAAAACAATGCTACAGCCAATTATTCTGCTTTGAAATGTGTGTTCCATGTCGGAATGTCTGTTTTTGTTTTGGTGTGACCCCGGCCACTGGCAATAGTAATTCAACACCCGGGGTTGCCATTTCAAACTGACCTAAAAAGCCTCAGCATCCATCTAAAAAGATCTGCGATCAGAGGCATATTAAAACACGGATAAATCAACTCATCAACTTACAGTGGAAGGCTCGTCGCCTTTCATTGTTAATTGTGCTTGTTCCTGTTGTGTGTCCTCAATCTGGCAACCTGCATGAGTGTTGAGTCTGAGGAGTAGGGAGCGAGAGAAATTACTCTCTTCGATATTTTGAATTTGGACTGCAGTACCCATTTCAGCCACTAACTGTCAATATTACATACTGCACCTTTTTGCATTTTGAATTGCATTTATAAATGTAATGTTGTTGAAGTGTTTTGCTGGACATTTTATAGATATGTTTTATAAGACATTATAGATATGAAAACATTTAAAATAATATGATAACAGGACCTCTTATGTGACTATATTTATTTTTTATGTGACCTGATGTTGAATTCTCTATGTGTTGGTGGTAAATTTCAGCTTGTATTGTTCCATTTACATGCATAAATCACATCACATTGCAGTGGCCTAATAACCACCCAGATCACAATAAAAACTATATAGAAATGCCCTAGCAGAACACCCTAGCAACCATCTAGAATTCCCTCACAACCTTGTGGAACACCTTAGTAAACACATGTCCTATAAACCTCCTAGCACTCCTCAGCAACTACCCAGAGTGCCCTAGCAACCTCACAGAACACCCTAGCAACCATTCAGAATGCTCTAAGAACCACCTTAAAACACCGCAGCAACCACACAGAACACCCTAAAACACCCTAGCAACCACTTAGCACTCCCTATCTAGCACCTAGTGCACCCTAGCAACCACCCAGAACATGCTAAGAACCATCCAGAACTTCATAGCAACCACTCAGAATGCTTTAGCTACCACCTTAAAACACCCCAGCAACCATCCAGAACACCCTAAAACACCCTAACAACCATCTAGCACCAAGCACATCCTAGCAGCCACTCAGAACACCCTAAGAACCTCCCAGAATGCCCTAGCAACCACTCAGAATGCTCTAGCAACCACCTTAAAACACCCCAGCAACCACACAGAACGCCCTAGCAACCACCTTAAAACACCCCAGCAACCACACAGAACGCCCTAGCAACCTTACAAAACACCCTAGCAACCACTCAGAATGCTCTAGCAACCACGTTAAAACACCCCAGTACCACCCACAACACTCTAATAGCCACCTAGCACCCAGTACACCCTAGCAACCACTCAGAACACCCTAAAAACCTCCCGAAACATCCTAGCAATTATCCAAAACTCCCTAGTAACCATCTAGAACTGCCCTAGCAACAACCCACCATAGCAACCCAAAGTGTTCTAGCAACCACTCAGAATGCTCTAGCAACCACCTTAAAATTCCAGAGCAACTATCCATAACACCCTAAAAACACCTAGCAACCACCTAGTAGCCAGTTCACCCGAGCTTTGAGTATTGGCTAGGTTATTTGACACGTGCACATCTCAAACTTAAATATAAGTTGAATAGGACTAGTGTTAGAGCGTGGGTCGTTTTAGAATAATGCTATCTGAGATTTGGCTGTATAGGCCTCTTTGCTTTGGCGGCAGTGAAAGTGTGAGGAAAGCTGAGACTGTCGTACCTAACAGAGGCTCCTCTGCCCTCACCGACCTGGCAGAGAAACAAAGTGTGGCTGTTCACATTACACTCGCATCCAAGTTTTATTATTTATGAAAGACCTGACGGTGGTTGATTTCCTCCTGTGTTTTGTCATTATGTCAGCGCTTGCGTATGAAAACACAGAGGTTAACGGGAAAGTGGAGGAAGCCGCTTTACCTTTTGTGACGCAGATGGGCCGTGTTTTCGTACTGACAGCTGGATTGTGTGTGCAAAAGAGAGCAAATATACCTTGTTTGATCTGGCGGTAGTTTGCGTCCAATCAGCATGGCCTCTGAAGCCACATTGTGTCATCTAAATGAACCGTGCCATCCAACAGGGTAAGCTACGAGAAAAGCAACAGGAGAACGCCCACCGAAAATGTGTGTGTTGGACAATGGGTAAGAGAGATCAGCGCGGTCGCCCATTGGACGGGAAACAGACTGATAATGACTTGTGACCTTGTCAGTATGCATCACTGCTGCTATCTGAGAGATAAACACACACCCATGGCAAAAGTAGTAGCTAGCTGAAGTTCTCTATTTCAGAGCAGGGAATTCTTTAGTAGTTGATAATTTCTTCTGTGTAATGAGTCTTTCCTGTGAGTCCATCTTTCTTTTGACATGTACAATCAACCCAGTGTGCTCCTTCTAGGCAGGTTCCTGTGGTGTATAAGCAAACCATACTGATTATAGAGTTCTGTGTGTGACGTTTGCACCAAATAGAGGGACTGGATGGAGCGGCTGTCATTTATATGTCTGAAACAAGTCTATTTTATGTTAGAGACATTTAACCTGATGTCAATCTACAACCTAATGTCCATGGTAGCAACCAAAATAAAGCAAGTAAATATGTTAACATGGTAAGAGAGATGGTTGCTAGTGCACTCTGGGTGGTTGCTATGCTGTGGTGTTCTGGATGGTTGCTAGGTTGTTCTAGATGGTTCCAGGTGGTTGTTAGGCCCTCTGGATGGTTGCTATGGTGTATTAGATGGTTGCTATGGTGTGATGGAGGGTTGCTAGGTTGTTCTAAATGGTTCCTAGATTTTTCCAGGTGTTTGTTAGGACGCTCTGGGTAGTTGCTTGTATACTATGGTTGCTAGGATGTGCTGGATGGTTGATAGGTTGTTCTAAATGGTTCCTAGATTTTTCCAGGTGGTTGTTAGGGCACCCTGGGTGGTTGCTATAGTGTTCTGTATGGTTGCTAGCGTGTTCTAGATTATTCTTAGATTGTATTAGGAACTGGGGTGGTTCCAAACTGTTTTAAGCATGTGGTTGTTCAGCCATTGCTTAAGAAACAAGGTTTGGATGAAAGTTGCTTTAATAATTATTGGCTTATCTCAAAGCTATAATTTTTGTCAAAGCTTGTTAAAACTTATTAGAACCTTTTCAATCTGGTTTTACTGCTTTTCAGTTGCCTTTGATACTGTAGATCATAATGTTCTTATTTGGCGTTTACAGAATTTGATCGGTATCAGGGGTACTGCCTTACGAAGGTTCAGTTCATATCTTAAAGACAGGTCTATAGAGTTATGCAAGTTCACTTTATTATCTGCCCCTATTATTAGTGGAGTACCTCAGGGCTCTATTCTGTGCCCGCTTCTTTTTAACTTATATGCGTTCTCTGGGGGATATTATTAGGAAGCATAATGTTTCATTTCATTTATATGCGGACGATACTCAGTTGTATCTGTCATTGAAAGCTGCCGATTCCATTCAACCATTGTTGGAATATATCTGGGATATTAAGAAATGGTTATCAAATAACTTTCTCCAACTTAATGAGGACAAATCAGAAATAATTGTTTTTGGTCCCCCAAACTTTAAGAGTGGTCTCATTATAAGGAGCTGGCCATCATTTTCCCTCAATTCCCTCCCAGGTTAGAAACCTTGGTGTTATCCTGGACTCAGAATTACAACAGTAATTCAAAAACAAACAGTTTTTGTCAACTGCAGATTATTTTAAAATTAAAAAAATAAAATAGAAAGAATTCAGAAATGTGTGGCGTTAATATTTAGGGTGTCTTAGGGTACAGTTTTCACAATAGATTTGGATACATTGTCTGTGATATTATATTCTTTGTCCCAAATGTTCAAATTAGTGATCAATCACTATTGTTTTTCAGTGACCAGTTCTTAAACTTTTACCTTTTTTTGCCCTAATCTTATTTATTTGGTTACGTTCTTGGTCATAAGACTTTGCTTTTGTGAGCCATCACATTTAGAGTGTTGCTGAAAAGTTGCCACCTGGACAACAAGAAGTAGAAGTCATGAGAGGAAAAGAGGCCTGAACGCTCAGTGGAAAGTCTTCAGTCACTTCCTGTACTCTCAAAGGTGTGTTTATCTGTCTAACCATCCAGTCAGCCAGTCTAAGACCACCAGAGCTGCAACAACTGCATCAACACTTCAAACGCCAAGCCTGCCACTCTCTCTCCGTCTCTCTCCATCTGCTTCACTCCGAGTGGCTGGCAGTTGGTTTTTGTCTCTTCTTTGAGACAAGGTTTTAAACAAAGGGCTCAGGTTAAACAGTATCACAGATGTCTGCTGATGCTATAGGTGAACGCACACATGCTTTCATTTACTTTACTGCTCTTGCTTTACAAGATTGCTTCAGTATGGATATATGAGTAAGAGAAAGCCGGAGGTGTGTTTCCTATGAATATTTCAAACAGGAAGGATTTGTGAGGACTTTAGCAATGAGACGTGTGCGTGATTGTTCGGTCATAATGAACGTGTTTTATACAGAAATATGAAAAATACTTGACTAATCACCAACTATACATTGTTTAGTTGCGTAACATGAGTTGATTTTGTACTGCATAGTCATTTTAGATGGATAGATTGTAGAGGATGGAGCAAATTACTGTGATCTAGTGTATAATTTACTGAGACTGTCCATTCTGGTATCTGAATCAGCTCAGACCAAATGTGTTTGTGTCTGGATGCAGTAAATACCCTGTTGTAATGATCTTCTCCATAATTTGATGAAAAACAGCTTCCATGATCGATAAAAATGTACAAAAACAAACTTCTGTTCACTGCCTATTTTCCACAGGTAGTGACTGCATATTAATAATGTATATTATTGATAGCTCCAGGAAAGTATTTTTGATTAATATGTCTAATTTGTGCACAGAAAACAATGACAGTTGACTTATTTTTATTTTTTTATTTTTTTAAAACCCATATTGAGTAATAATGCTGAAAACTAAGTTTTACATCACAGAAATAAATTGTGTTTTTAAAGGGGTGGTTGATTGCGATTTCACTTTTTTAACGTTAGTTAATGTGTAATGTTGCTGTTTGAGCATAAACAATATCTGCAAAGTTACGATGCTGAAAGTTCAATGCAAACGGAGATATCGTCTTTTAAAGTTCTGGCAGTTTAATGCCTAAAAACGACAGCTAAGGGACTACAACGAGTTACTTCCCGGGTCCGTTACGTCAAGAACCCAGATAAACCGGGAACATGCACCAAAGTGGGCGAGGCCATACTGCGCTGCTTTAGAGAAGAGGAAGAGAAAACTAGGGGTGCATGTAAAAATCAATTCATATTTGAATCGTGATTCTGTCTTCTAATGATTCTAATGGATTCACAAGTTTCAAAATCAATGTTCTAAAGCAGCGGTGCTGCTCTGCACACGCTCTGCATCTCTCTCTCTCTCTCTCTCTCTCTCTCTCTCTCTCTCTCTCTCTCTCTCTCATTCAGATCGTCAGATCAGCTCCAACAAACTATTCCAATTATACACTTAATTTTCACACAGCTATGAGAAGCGTAAATACATGGACACACGTGCGGTTGCTGTGCTGTATTAAGGCTTTAATTAGGATAAAACCGTATATTAAAAGCTAACATAGTAGCATTTACAGATAACAGCGTATCTAAAAGTGTGATCCAACAACAAACAAAAAAACATACCATTAAAAGCCGTGCTTGCACAGGTTCTTCGCGATCCTCTTCACTAATATCCTCTGCGTCTCAGTCGGGCTCAAACTGATAAGCAATATAGAAGATGCCATTGTTTACAATACAACCGGAGCACATGCCGTTAAGCTGAGGGGCGGGACGTTCAGATGCCCAGTAGAGGCGGTTTAGCGAATCACAACACACTGGACCAGCTAACTAATCAGAGCCCTTCACATATTTCTGAGGGAGGGGCTTCATAAAACCAGGAAATAATCGGGGTGTTTCTCAGAGAAGGGGCAGAGAGGTGTGGAATAAAGGTAAATTATGTGAAAAATAATGCGTTTTTTAAAAAACTTAGCATTAACACATGTTTGACTGCACCCCATAAACACAATCAAGCCTAGAAAAAAAACAGTCAACCACCTCTTTAAAATATATTCAAATAGAAAAGTTATTTTTTTACATTTTAATAATATTGTAAAAATTTTTGTGTTTTTATTGTATTTTTGATCAACTGTTGGTCAACTGTTCAGACATTGACCCTTTGCTGGCTAGTTTCCTTTTTAACACATTCATCTTTGTTCGTAATTGTATTGATGTATTGTTTTAAGCTGTAATTGTTGGCCAGATCTCTCTCTTAAAAACACGTTTCGATCTCCAGAGACTAAAGAGGCTGATTAAAAGTTTAATATTACGTTGTCCTGTGGACAGGTGTGATGTATCACGCCCGACTCCTCTGCATATGCATAATTATTGTAATCGGTTCCAGAGACCACTGCAACGCTCACAGGAAGCTAATCAGATGAAAAAGGAAAGATCATCCAAATATGATTGATTATGGAACTAGTAGAGCAGATCTCATGTGACAGGGAGGGGAATTTAATTTGCCTTGCGGAAGTGTCCCATCAGTGCTAGAACGGGAAACATTTGTCCTGTTGGGCAGTTACAGTAGGTTTCCTTCTGATGTCTGCTGGGAGCTACAGACACAAGGTTTTTCCCTTGAGGAAGATGGATGATTGGGTGTAAAGTATCCCTGTGGTAGAGTGAAATATGCTTGGCGGTCATTGCAAACAGAAGTGCAGACGTTAGGTCATGCAGTCTGAGCTGTAGTGACGGACTGCTTGGGGAGAGGACTTTTGCCAGATATAATGTTCTGAGATGATGTGGACAGGCCTGATCTGGACGACTGCTAGAAAACATACCAGCATTCCTCAAATGCAAGTGCAAAATCATAAAAACATGTCTAGGCAATAAAACCTGCAGACATTTTTAAAAGAATAGTTCACCAAAAATTATTTTCCACCCTCATGTAAGTTGAAACCTGTATTTTCTTTATTATGTGGAACAATCGGTCAAGACATACAAACAAACAAACACACACAAATTGGGCAAACTCTACCATGAGCTATTTTTTTTTTTTAATGAAATCTGGGAAATAAACTTGAATGTTTCTCCATTTCTAGATTCATTATCAGAATGAATTATATATTCATGAAATTCATGAATATGAATACATATATAATTATGTGTGTATATATATACACACACACACACACACACACACACACACACACACACACACACACACACAGACGACTTTGTGTGTGTGTGTATTGTGTATATTATCAAAAAGATACATCAAATCAAATAAATAAATTATTTGGTTTATTAAATTCATTTATTTATTTGATAATTTACTGGGCAGTTTAAAACTATTTAAAAAGTTTATCTTTTCATTCTTTTTTTTATAGTGGTTATGGTGGTCCTTTATGGTGGTGGTCCTTTGAGAATGTGATCTAGTTTAGGTTCATACAGCTGTGTCGAACCAGGATGACAGCAGCCTCTGTACTGCTCTGGGCAGCTGATGCTGGTTTTAATGCAGCACGGAAGAAATATTGACCAATTAGACTGTTGACCTGTCAGATGTTGCCTGAAGGGTAAGTGGTGGATGCCCTTGGGTAACCTACGGCAACGGGGGGTCATTCTACAAAGAGGCTCTCTTAACGAATTACTATATTAATGTCCGTCTGGGTCACTGGGTGTCATGTCCTGCCCTTATGGCTTTCATGAAGTTC